>KE372654.1:33282-44235 GCA_000418225.1 Zizania latifolia
TGTAAATCATTGTTAAACTTCTTCAACATAACTAAATTTAAATTTAAATAAAAATATATTAACATTGATAATATCAAATAAATAAACTTTTAAAATATATGTAATAGTTGATTTAATGAAACTAATTTAATGTTGTAATTGTTGCTATATCTTTTCATAAAAATTAGTTAAAGTTAAAGAAGTTGGACTTAAAAAAAAGTTAAACGACTTGTATTATGAAATAGAAGGGGTATTATTTTTTACAATCTAGAAAAAAAATATGTACTATTTAAAAGAGCCGAAGATTCCTGAAGTAATTATAGACATGCCTCGGTTAAAACCTTCTCAGCTAGGCCTTGCACAATTATGTGGGCCGATTTGGATGAAATTTCAGCTAATCATGTTTCATGTTTGAGCGGAATTTGTCACGGAAATGAGAGGCGATTGGACCATCCACTGGAATTGCAAGGATAATATATGAACATGCTCCACTGGGGCATTAGATAACAATCATCAATGTTCGACAAGGATTGATCCCCTTTGGGACCTTTATTCCCAACAAGAAAAAAATATTAAACGGAATATCCGACAACAGTTGTAGACGCGAAAACCATGACAGAAATTTTACACTTGGGGGAGTGAGCAGCTGGAGGCTCTGCTAGTGCTAGCAGAGGAATTTCACAACGATGCAGGAGATGTCGTCTTTGCTCTTCCTGCTCACAGCCAGCTCCGTCAGATGCTTCGCCGCTGCCTGCGCGTCCTTCAAGTCCTTGATTTCATCCACCGCCTCTTGGTTGGACATCACCTGAATATGTGCCATCTTGAAATTACAATCGTTGTTCACGATGCAAAGTTGCAAACTTTGCAGCTATGGTGCTAAAGCCTACATGTCACTGCCAAAGTCACTATATAATTGACTGTAGAGGAATCTCTCCTATGTCAAACATGCTCATGCATGCCAGTGTTACACTACTCTAACCACTGGAACTTCTTGTTCAAAACCAAATAATGTACTGCATGCATGTGCATACTCTGAGAGGACATGGTCTAGTTTATTGAGCTTGGATGTGTTGTTGAATGCAAAACAATGATTCATGTGCGATCTATGATAAACGGTTGGCATCAGCACCTTCCATAATCCATCACTTGCAAGAATTAGAAAATCAGTGTTCTTATCTATAGCTTCCTCGACCACGTCAGGTTCTGAGCTGAGGTGCTTCTTCAGGCTCCGGTCTCCGAATGCCCTTGCAACCGCAAGCTGCCCATCAACACGTGGCACATCTCCTGCAACCAAGGTATGCATGTATGAAAATGAAGTTCAATAGATTGCATTTGATATGTTTATGATCATTACAGCAAAGAAGTTGTGATTAGTTGGGCCTGCATAAGTGCAGATGCTGGCAACAATTAGTGTACTTAGTGGTATTAATATGCTCCTGTTAGTGCTTATCATAGACCTATAATCTGATACCAAGTCAATAAATGAGACCAGCTAAATCGGAGGAATTTTTGCTCTTCTGCCACCTAGTTGAGTGTTGTTTCCTCTTTTACCACATCCCGGTTGTATGATAACCGAGCCCAAATATCACATGTTACCTATATAGGACAAAAGGAGCAAATGCCACAACTTATATGTGTGGCATAAGAGCAAACTTCCCTAAAATGGATGATATTTAGACATACCAGGATACAAGCCACAAAAATAGAATGTGATTTGGGACTAAACATTGAACACACTAGATTTAGAAAAGGCTCAGTAGAAAACATCTAAACTTAAAACTGTCATGCCACAACAATATTCCATGCAACCACTTAGCAAGATATCTATTTACCTGGTATGTTTGAAACAAAGCCACCTTTTTGCTCTATTGATTGTCGCTCCTTGTTTGGTTCATGATCAACTGAAAGCTGTTCTGCTAAACCATTCTTGCTAATAACTGCTCGCGAATCTCCAACATTTGCAACTACTAGCTTCATAGATTTTTCACTACTTATTAAGATGGCAGTAACAGCAGTGGAGCCTCCTCTGCCCAACTCAGCTGCTCTTTCCAATATTTTCTCGTCGGTAAGTTGATATGCCTTTCGGATAGCAGTTTTTGTGTCGCTCAAGAATTCTGGCTGAGGACAGAGCAATAAGATAATCAACACAATGTTGAATTCAGTCGACAATCTTCAGTTGCATACACATAATATATATATTTAGGTCACTGCATTGTTGTTCCTGGTATGGTACTATGGTTTTTGCATTGTTAACACTTGTTAACATTGTTTTTATCTCCTCTTACCATGTTATTATGCTACTTCCAATTACTTTTATAAACCGTTTTAGCCTTCTTAACTCTTTTATAAATACTCTTTTATAAGTCATTTTAGAACTCTTTGGCATTCTTTATCCTTTCTTCCATATTTGTCCTTGTTAAATAAATTTATCTTTGTAAAACAGAATAAATGAGGGACAATAGTTGAATTCTTATCTTGCGCACAAGTATAAAATAACATGTATAAACAAACAGATAGAATATGTATATGAATTGCAGATTAGCTTTCTTTCTCTCTCCTTAAGGATATATATACTAGTTTAGAAAGAAGGTAATGGTGGCACCCACCCCCCACTAAATCCACAGTGTATTGTTTCTCACATTGCTACCTAAATTTCTTTAATATTATGCAACGGTCCTTCCATATGTTTTATTTTCATTTTTTGACCTTCTAAAACCATAATTTCACACACAGAGGTCCATAGCATGTGAGTTAATTTTACAATCAGTGTGTGCAAACACTGCCAAATTCTCCTTGCAACAAAAAAATGGTTGACACGGTTTTTTGTTTTGAACAGTGCTAGAAGTTGACTAGTATGATCCATTTTTAACCGTAGTAAATGCATGAACGTTTAGCTAGTTAAACTACAAATTTTAACACTTGAAACATAATTACAAAACAATCTTACACCATCTGAGCATGTAGGCAATGCAGCAACTACTGAGAGTTGAGCCTATTAATATTACCTCACGCAAGATATTATCAAAGAGATGCGAGCGCAGGAAGTCTGCAACTGTGTGGCCCTGATGGCCATCAAATATTGCAAACAAGCCCAGATCATGCTCTCCAACTTGCCTGTACTCTGCCGCTAGACAGTCCTCCATTGGATGGTTTGACTTCCCCTTCACAAGATGGTAACCATGCATGACAAGCTTGCCTGACAGTTTTGTTTTGCCCTTTCCTGTTTCTGGCCCTGATGAACTAAAAGCATCTTTCACCTGTCACACCAACATATGATCACTTGTCAGCCATGCTATGTTGCTGATTAGCACAATGGTAAGCAAATCAAACATGCAAGCTTGCTGAAAACATCCAGACTCCAGAGCAATGGAGCAGAAAATAATGTAGCATCTATTTCTTTCCTGTTGGTTGCATCACAACAAGCGTCAACACAGACAAAAAGGCGCATCAGATAGTCTACCAAAACGAACTTTTATGGATTGTTTAGATTTATTCATGCATCTTATATCCAGTAGATTATAACATTTCGACGTAACTTCTAGTTTGTACCTTAGACTGCAAACTATAAACTCAAAACTGGCAACTTAAAGCAAACGTTCTTCCCAACTCCCAAGTTCCAAAAAACAAGTCTGAGAATAAAATAGATTCATACTAAACCGGCAAAAATGGAGGTTGTGTTCGAGTGTTAACTCAAATCTCGACTTGTTGTATATATTCCATATAGTCTACTTCCTCTGTCCTCTAAGGGATCAAAGATTTCAAATTTTGTCCCAAAATACAATGTATTCAATCGTATTACTTGTCTTATCAACTATCGCTCATTCAATGTTATTTTAATTTTAACCCCAGCAACCTTCCCGCTTCCCATATACCTCTCATTAAATGAGGGATGTCATATTCTTTTTTCTTCGTGCTTAATCTTTCAAAAAAAGTAGGATGAGGGAGTATTATATTGAGATGGACCAGATTCCCCAAACTTGACACGTTAAGGATGTGTTTAGTTTAACTTTTTTAACTAGTTTTTTGGTTAGAAACATGAAATCTGAACCAAACAAGTATCGAATGGGACCAGCCTTTTTAAACACGGCAACTTTTTACTAGTACAAAATAAAAGTTGCATATCATCTAGATCCCACAACTTTACAATTTACACTATCTGATCTCTTCGTCGTAAGCTTATTATATAAGCTATTAATCAACGTATGAAATCATCGTTTCTGGTTAATAAGCTTTACTCTCTAAATAACTTTACAGTTTTTTTACAACTTTTTTATAGCTCGTAGCTCATAATAGCTTTTAGAATTTATAGTTTAACTAAACACACCCTAAAACGTAAAACACGTGTTTTTCTCTTGCTCAAGAGAGTTATGTTTCCTCAAAAATTATTCTCCACACTGCATGATCTTTCTTGTATCTTCTAATGAACGAGAAACCATGATAACTCCACAATCCTAACGTCTACACAGAAGATTCATGGCATCAGGCATCGTTACCAAGCTTCTAATGTTCATAAGGCCTCAATACCATGTACGTCCCCATTGGATCATCATAGTAAAGCAATAAATTTGTCCCCACTCCCCACCCACCCAAAAAAATGGCCAAAGAAAGATTTTTGAAGACATCCTGGGATTTCATCACGAGAAATCTAAACAAGCGCCTTCTGGCCTTCGCCATTTCAAGATCCCCTCGAGCTTGGTTGAAAAATGGTCACAAAATCAAATATTTAGAACAGCGATGCCCCTGGTTATATCTGGCTAAATAGTGAGAACAGAAATAAAGATGATCAACATGAGGGGAGGGGAAAGGAGGACAAAACCAGAACAAAAAAAATCACAAGAATCCCCATGACCCCATCCTCCTCCTCCATTAATTGGTACCTTGTCCTTCATCTTGTAGTAGATTTCCTTGCCAGTCATTGGTCACTGCTTCCTGGAAAGCCTTAATCCCGAGCACTCGCCTGGAATTCAACCACAGCAGCAGAAAGACGGTTTCTTGAAATTCAGAGCCTCCTCTCCTCTTTAAACCACGCCTCCTTTGCCTCTCGGACTCGCTGCCACCGCCTTCTTCCTTTTCTTGGACCAGTTCGAAGCAATTAGCAATATTGTACACTTATAATTGAGGGAGGGGTTGGTGGGGTGAGGTGGGGGCTGATTGGATTGGACGGAGCTGCAGACTGCAGCTGCTCGTGGGAGGGAGCGGAACAATGAGGATTGAGGAGAAAGAAGACTGGATCTTGGATAGAATCGGTTGACCTGAGGGCAGTGAGATTGGGACAAATAAATGCCGAGTGGGGAGACAAGTGAGAGAAGCTTGGACATGTTTTCACATTCAGGATGGTTTTCATGTGAAAGACAGGATTTTTTATCATGCACAGACTGTTCGTGATTTGTGAAATCTTCCATCTGAAAATATGGAGTGACACGAGTGTTAGAATATATTTCTACTACTCGACGCCCTAGGAACTGCAATCTCAGCCGATGATTCTTGGTGTCTGGCTCGGTGGTGTTTTTCCTCAAATGGGACCGAGCCTTTCTTGCCGACTGCTTCAACACAACGACACTACTCAACCTTCTACAAGTAATTATGGATACTAGTGTTACGGTACACATGACTTCTGACGTTGGTACCCTTTTCCTCACGTCAGCTCCTAACCTCTTTTATCCATCTCATATTATTGTCGGTAATAGCTCTATTATTTTTGTCTCCCTCACAGACCAATCCATCATACAACAAAACAATCATTCTTTTACTCTTCGTGATGTTCTTTGTTCTCCTCACATAATTAAGAATCTGATTTCTGTTCGTTAGTTTGTTACTGATAACTCGTGCACTATTGAATTTGATCTTTTTAGTTTTTTTTATGAAGGATCCTCGTATCGAAACCGTGATCATAAGATCCAACAGCACCGGTCCCATGTACCCCCTTCACCATGTTATGCCATCAAATTCAACAGTCACCGCCCTCACAGCCACTACAACTGATGTTATTTGGCGCCGTCATCTTGGTTACCTCGTCCATGATGCTCTTGCTCGTCTCGTCCCAGTTATTCCTATGTCTAAATGAGGCCTCATTGGGGTATGTCAGTTAGAATATATTTCTACTATTAGTATCGTATCTAGGTCTATCTCTTAACTTTCTGATGATTAGTTTTATAAATCAATGTTTGAGATTATTACGACTAGGTCTCTGTATATACATGTATCCTTCTGTTCAGATAATAGACTTCTGTTCAGATAATAGACAAGTTTTGCCTTCCATCAACGAGAATAGCTCAAGAAAATCATGCGTACCCAGGCGGCCAGGCGTCTTTGTTTCGGCTTAGGCCCATTAGATTAAGCTTTTAAGATGACCTTTTAACCAGAGTTACAACTCACAAAAGCTTAAAAAACTACTCAAGCCTAGCTGTTGACTTATCAGTATATAAGAGTGGCTTATACTTCTCTGTATAAAAAATTTTACTTTTAAGAAAAAATTAATAAATTAGTAATAAAAGTAAAAGATGGAAACATCTATTAAGTTGTTAGAAGGGTGCCAAATTAGTAAGTATCTCAAATTAATTATATGTGCATCATCTAAGTCTAATATATGTATTTTCTAATGCAAGCCTAACTAAAACGAGCCTTAGAATTATGTTTCGGTAACTCATAGAGTATTGTCTGTTAGTGTCTTAAACCTACACGTCTGCAACACCTCCACTGTAGCAATGTGTTTCTCAGCTAGATTAAGCTTAAATACCAAGATTTACCCAGATTATCTTAACCTTGAACGTAAATGCGGTTTGGCCGTAGCACTGTCATCTCCGTTTAATTGCAAATGGATCAAAGTGATGACTTAGACATAAAAACAAAATAAAATTTGTCTAAAAACATTCCACTTTCTGGAGAAATTTCACAGATACTACGCAACTTTCCTCACAGAAAGCACAAGTCCACAAGCGATCAATCCTCTTCAATTCAATTCTCCTTTTTCCCCTTCAATTCAAAGAACACGTCAAAAAAACATTAGACATTGTTTTCGCTACAGATGCATCAATCCTCCCATTTAAAAAAAGGAGAGAACACGAGGGGAAATGTGTCCAGATCCAGGCCGCCGGCATATCCAACTATTCAACTAGTAAGTATAGAATATAGATCACTGAAGTCTTGAACGAGTCTACGCCGAGGAGACAGACACATGGTACGTTTTCTAGGGTTTGTGAGTGGATTTCGTAAGCAAAATCCCATTGGTTTTGTGCGAGTCAAAAGTCGCTGAGGCATGTGACAATGCGACTGACGTGCTACCAGTCTAACAGACACCATCCAGGAATAATCACGAGTCACTGAGAGAAAATTAGAATGCATGCACGCGATCAATGCATCTATTGGCACGTCTTCCAATATGATCAATGATTCATGAAGCTGCTTGCTGCCGTATACTACTACCCCGTCATATGATATAGCGATTTACGATCAGATGAGATATTTTATAATACAATAAATAAGTTGTACTGTTTAAATTCGTTGTACTGTAAAATATTATATCCGGTTCTATGTTTAGACGAAGAGAGTAATAGGTTTGATTATTTATATAAGTTGTTTTAGATATAATAATTAAAAACCGCATTAAATAGTTTTATTCTCTCTTAATTATTCATATTTTTTAATATGGTTTGTTTATTACATAAGACAGATACTATTTATAAACATGAAAAATAGACTAAAAGTAATGACTAAAATAACAACAAGCATATTTATAACGGTTGCAATTGGCTTCTAAAAACGGGCTGGAAGAGCAACATGCAGATAGGCAAATGTAATATCTTCCAACCACTCCTTACATATCGTTTAATAATCCAAGTAACATATTGTTTAGCTTCAATAACTCCAGGATAGTCCAGAAGTGATAACAAAAATAATACAAATCCATTTCTCCAAAGTGACAAGAGGAGGGGACACGACATGGTGTCACCCTACATCGTTCATCAAACAACACAAACGGAATGTACATTGCGATCAAGCATCAGCAAATCCTTAAAAAAAGTGGCCCTTCCTATACAGAATACAGTACCATAGACGCGTCAGCTGTGTTGACTGACTGGATTGGGATGGCCTAATAATATATGTTGGTTAGAAAGAATCAAGGCAAGAATTGTGATGATGTTGGTAACTGATACAACAAACAACAAGACAAGCATCATCTAATGAAGGCGTGTCTTCTTGCCGCCCCTCTTTGGTCGACCTTTAGCTGTGGCGACTTCGGCCTGGTCACCTGCTTCGTTGATCTGTGTGCGAAACAGCGAGTTCAAGTTCGTGAGATGAAGAAAAGGTTCATGAAGACGAACATCCGGAACAGGCAAATTTGGGCCGTTTCTGCTCTCACCTTTGAGGACGGAAAGGCCTGTCAAACTTTGGGAGAGGCCGTGCCTGTGGCACCAAGGTCCTCCTTAGCTGCTTCAATGCCTTCTCTTCCTCGATCTTCATATGAAGATTGCAGCGGTTAGTGGGCAGAGCAAAGAAAAACATTTGCACAATACCGAAATATTCGAGGAACAAGGCAAGCAAAGAATACCTTTTGTGCGAATTCGTTCTCCTCTCGCAACCTCTTGTAAGTAACTTCCTTTTCTTTCACCTGCATCACAGCGACTTGCTCAGTAAAATAAGAAATTGGCAAGACTCCAATTAGTAATAACAGAAAGAAAAGCACAGGCAATCGCTGACCATGTTGTCGAATTCTGATCTTTGAACCGCCCTTTCATCAACATGCAACTTAATTTGCTGAACTTCAGTGAGAGGCTTCCGTTCTTTCTCTGGAAGAGGCATAGGATCCCTGCAACAAAATAAGAATGATTATCTATGTGTCTTCTTCATAGGGAAAATCAGCAGCTCCTGGGACAAGAGACTTTATTGTAATCTGCAATGTGCTTTGCTTACTCGTTCAAGATCGGCTGTGCCTTGACGATCCTCCTCTGAGCTTCTTCCCTCTCCATTTTCTCTCTTTCTTCCATTATCCTTTGCTGCTCCAGCTCATGCCTCACCAAACTCTCTAGCTGAAAACCTTCTGGCCTTGTGCATGGTTTAGGTTCGGGCTTCGGTGGCACCTAAAGTGAAAAATGTCAGGCAAGTCTAAAGAAATGGTCAGCAACCAGGACATGCTCTGCAAGTTCTGCACGTACCACTGGATAGTCTGTTGTGTAGGGATAAGGATTAGCCTTGGGAATCCTGGCTTTCTCTTCTTCTAATTGCTTCTGCAGGAGTTGTGCAGCTAGTTGCCTCTCTTTTTCATGTCCTCTTTCCTGTAACATTAATACAATGTTATTTTTCTGTAAGAGATACCATGAGAAATACAATGGATGTTGTGAAAAATAACTTCCATTTCACGTACATCAGTATGTAAATTGAAGGGGTTTGGTATAGTGAGTCTGGGCACATCTTTCTTTTCATGATGTGAGGATTCTGAGTAAAGAGAGAGCTGCAAAATAGACAAGGACTTGAGTAGAAGAAAAAATTTCGGAAAAAATATACTGAGCTTATTAGTATGATGAAATTCAATGAAGGAAGACGACCCACACCTTATCAAATAGATCTGCAACTGCAGGAGGACCCAAGCGATCATCAGTACAAAAATGGAATCCCTTAGGGGCTGTTGCCTGAGCCTTTGGTTGTGTAAACACACCGATATCGCCCTTGCTTTCAAGAATCTGCATGAAATGATGGTCAGACTGAATTGTCCAAAGCATAATGCAATCAAATGTATACGATTAAAGATAGATAAGAAGACCTTTTTGTTCAGTGGCCTGGCTTTGAATTTGGGGACTTTTTCCAATTCTTCCAGTTCAACTTCCTGAGAACTTTTCACCCTGCAGAAAGATGATGTCAGAACCGAACATAATCAATAAGGTAAAACGGCTAGCGTTTCTCAATGATGAAGGGCAAACCTTGGTGGCCTAGCTCGCAATGCGGTCTCAAGTTGTGGTGGTTTTGGCTCTGTCAGTTTCAGTGGCTTACTGCTCTGACTCTGCAAGATTGATTTAACTTTCAGTAATGGCAAAATTTTCTGTTTTTTACCCTGACACCCTAACATTGGCAATGGCAACCAGGACAAGTAGCTTACCCTGACAGTCCCCACGGAAGAAGCTTCCGAACAGGTGTCAGCATATCGAGTTGCTCTCTCCATCGTTTCAAGATGAAACTCCTATAGGCATTGCAGAGACAACTGAATAAGTCGTACAAAGTTGTCACTCATAAATCTGTAATGATGATAAAATACTTACATTGAATTCAGGAAGCTGTGGAGCTTTTCTTGGAAGAGGAAGGAATGAAGGGGCTCCAGCAACCTAAAAGCAGAAGCAAATAAATAGTTTGGTGAAGTTGATTGAGCAGTTAATTTAATCAAATCAACGTAACCAATTCTCACTTTTTTGTTAAACGGCCGTGCTCTGAACTTCGGAATCTTGGCCAGCATCTCTTCCTCTAGCTCTGCAGAGCTTTTTACTCTGACTGCCCGGGCCCTGTGGGAAGTCTGAAGCTCAGGTTCCTTTGGCCTTGTGAGCATAAGCTTGGGTCTTCTTTGCAAGGCAGCAGCTGCATCCTCCTGCATTGTGCACAAATTTCATTATGTCAAAAGAAAAGTTACTAATATTGCTTTGTCCATCAAATGTTAAAATTTGTAATAAATAATAGAGTAAAGTACTCGTATTCAACTAAATATACGATACTTCGAGCGTAGACTCACATTAGTAGACTCAAAATACCCGTTCTACCGTCTACTCTATCTTCTTCCTGACTCCCAATTCATGATGGCAAACCTTGGTAGCACCATCATGTCTAGGCAATCGATGCTTGTTGAGAAGGTACTCAAAAAACATGACATACTATTTTTATAAAAGTATTACAACATAAATAGTTAAATACTTTAGCCAAATGAGTTGTTTGGGTGTGTACATGGGTTTTTATGAAACATTTTGTCCTAAACCCTGGGGTTCCTTGAAACAAAAT
>KE372654.1:53356-66293 GCA_000418225.1 Zizania latifolia
TTTGAATAACCTCAGGTGCCATCCAAAAGGGAGTTCCAACGAATGTCTGAACAATTCAAATTCAAAAGCCATTAGCAAAACTACCAAGCTTTATTTCGAACTAATATTTGTGAATTTGCAAAACAAAAAAAGATTTCTCTGTACAGGATTCCAACAAAAGGGAAGCAAGCAGGCCTGTTCTTGAGCTAAAAGGCTACCAATATCATATCAGCAGAACAGGGGGCTTCCATCTAGCACATACTCAAATCAGTATCAATACTGTAAGTGCATGTGGATGTATAATTAAAATTTTGGATCGCACTAATGCACCCTCATGATAATCCTTTGATATGCCTGATTAGACTTGTCATCTTCCAAGTTTTCCATTTGAGTAAAACCAATGTATTTATATACCACAGTCAAAATAGGATGCAGTTGAGAGCTCAATAGGTTACTGATGCATATATGCAGAAACATTGAGTAACTTGACATTGCAGAATCATGGTTAAGATTGCACCTTTCTCCTGGACATTGTTTTAGTCAGCTGTGCCGAAACACCAAAGTCTGCAACCTATGGGAATAAAAGTAACATAAGAGTAGATATTGTAAACTAAGAATTAATAACAGAACTCAGAGCCATGCTGACAACATCACAACAGAACATAGAATTATCCAGAGATCCTGTAAAGGTTATACCTTAACATCTCCACTTTCAGTCAGGAGAATATTTGCCGCTGCAAAATATCAAATGATTTTGTCTATTAGAATGTGCAGTATACGTCTCATTAGCAAGATAAGAAAAAAATTAATGCATCAAAGATCATCAACATCTCCAGAAGTCCAGACCATTCATTCCTCACAAAACAGTAGGATCATTTCTTTCTGTGTGATCCAATGCTACATTCAACTAGTATCAAAAATATCAGTATTAGATAGACCTACTTGACCCTATTTGACCATGATCCTCCACATCACTGTACTTGTGGAAGGTTATGGCAGACTTTCCCAGCACGAAATATAGATATCTCATGTTTGATGTTTGGCAGAGTTTGCTGGGGTTCTGCTCTTCCCCCATATCCACCAGGTGCTCTAATATTTTTTAATCCATCTAGCACCCATGCTACTCCCATGGTAAATGAAGTTCATCAACAACCTGCTGATAACAAATAACAAGACATACCCGACTTTTCTTATGGAAAGAATCTTTTGGGTTTTGACAATCAAGGACAAATGTGCAATTGCAATTGTTGTCCCATTAGTTTGCAACTTCACATAGAATGGAGGAATACTATCCCTATGACCCTATCTAGAGAACCTCCTACATAGTGGTTTTGTGGGTTCTTGTGCTTGGTGGACATGAGACAACAGATATGTGGTTATCTGCCCTGCAGTTACTAGGAAGATAGAAGACAGCATGGCCTACCAGGTTGAGGTACATGGTCAGAGTATGCCAGTATGAAAAGAAATGCATTAAAAGTGAGGTATAGATAGTATTGTTCTTCAAGGCATGGTATGTGGCCCTGAATTTTTCCAGCTTGATGACCCAAATACTTGAATGCTCATATTCAATATCAAATACAGAAATAAAAAGGGAAAGGGAGAGAAATAATAAAGACCTTTAATGTCACGGTGAATCTTTCCTTCTAAATGCAGATATTCAATTGCATGTAACAAGTCCCTCAGAATGCATGCAATAGACATTTCGTCTAGAGGAGGGCCAGTTTGGAGCTACATGTGGAAACAGCAATCAGAACAACATCCAAATTTGAACCAATTGAAGATCATTGACGCTGGAATGATTTATAAACTCCACTTGTGTCTAATAGTATAAGATTTTTTGTCTCGATTAAAATGTAAAAAATAATGAACATACCAGGTCAGCAACAGAACCACCAGCCATATATTCCATTACTATCCACAGTTTGGTTTGATGAAGATATGAACCATAATAGTCAGTTATATATGGACAACGGCATTGTGACAAAACGGATATCTCCTGCAACATGAAATAAATCCTATTAGGAAATGTATCATCCACATCTAAGTTAATCCCATCATAACCTAGTATTTCATAGAAAGCACAACCTTTTGGATGTCTTCAATGTCATCCTCACTGCATAGAATAGATTAAAAGGATATAAGTAACTTAGATGAAATTCTTATTGGAAAATATATCAGAAGAAACAGGCACATCAAAAAGGGAAATGAATGCACCACTTCGTTACTGTCATTTCCCTCAAGAAAAACTAGCTAAAATATAGCATAACTGCATAAGGCCACCTTGTTACCAAGAATTGTTTACGTTAGTTAAGATAAAAATTGTTTTTTGATTATCGTACATTAAGTTAGCAATGTTAAAAAGATATAATGTAATTTGTAAATGCTTATGATCACCAAACTAGACCAAGTCACCGAGAGATGCAATTTCATATCAGAAGAGCCCATTTCCCAATTAAAACAGACAGAGTAGAGTGCAATATTAAGAAATATATTAGAATCAGGAAAATGGCAGGATTGCCCCATAGTTAAAGTGGGTTTGCTGATTTGCCCCATAGTTAGTTCATAGGCCATGCTATTTTGCCCCATAGTTCAACTGAGCACTTGCTGATTTACCCCATCCTGCATTTACATCATATTTTAATTCTTTTTTTTATTTTCCAGCATGTGGATTGCCTGTTTCACCCTTCTCTCAATCCTCACGTTTCCATTTGTACTCAATCCTCAGCGTTCGGAGAGACCTCCTCCGTTCAGAGCACAGCCCCCACCATCACCGCCGAGCTACATCGCGTCCCCCGAGCCCGGCCTTACCAGGCTCGAGGTTCGTACTCCCATGCCTATCACCTACTCGATGAACTGAACAACCCAACAGGGATGGCTCAATGAAAAGGCCAAGTACTAATTGTTTGGGTCGCATTGCCATTGCAGTCGACGGAATCCTTCACGGTGCCTCTGCACAAGGTCGATGGACGGGCGATCCACTACCACATTGGGGATGACAGTGACGACATCACCGACGACAAGGAGGGGCACTCGTTCACGTTCAATGGCACGAGCCCGGAGGAGCTTTTGGAGAGGCTGCAGGAGGAGACAGGGCTCGAGGACGTGATCATCTGCTCGCGTAGCCCGATCAATGGGAAGCTCATGCCACTCCGCCTGCAGCTGCCGCCCAACAACGCAGCCATGCATATTGTGCTGGTGCAGGAGTCATCAAAATGTAAGCTTTTCTTTTCATCAGTTGCTGCTCATACCATTGCATTCACATTTTACACCCAGGGAATAAGATATTTTGATGCTGGGAATAATGGAATTAATGATGCTGAATTACTTGTTTCTTTACTATGTTGTTACTGTTGAGCCCTTCTCTCAACTCATGACCGGGAGCAGATGGAAACGTGAGGATTGAGAGAAGGGCAAAACAGGCAATCCACGTGCTGGAAAATAAAAAAAGAATTAAAATAAGATGTAAATGCAGGATGGGGTAAATCAACAAGTGCTCAGTTGAACTATGGGGCAAAATAGTAAGGCCCATGAACTATGGGACAAATCAGCAAACCCGCTTTAATTATGAGGCAAATCTGCCATTTTCCCATTAGAATCAGTACACCTTTTCTACTTAATGCAAAAACAAATGAATACCATGGTTTTACACAGAAAGAAAAGATGCAATTAGCAGCATGTTGCCTTATAGCGTAAAATCTGGTAATTGATGTGTTAAAAAGGACTCAGAGGGAACTTCAGGGCAAGGACTCACGCTTCTTCTAGATCAATAACTTTTATTGCAACTTCCTTATTCAATTCCTTGTCAAACCTGTAGAAAACATAGAAAAGAACTTTTAGTAAGCACTGAACTTTGTTGCCTTAGAAAAGGTGGTAAGATCATGTACAAAAATATAAGCGAGATAAATCTTTAATCTTTGCAAAAGCTGAGTGCAAAATGAGGCACAAGAGAGAAGCACATCAACACATTCACTCTTGATCATTGGATTCTAACATAACAATTGGGAATGTAGAAAGAAAAAAATACTCAATGCATCCCATAATACTTTAACGTACTAAAAAAATATTCCTCAGTCCCACTCCCACAAAGATTTTATTTTTAGCAATTCTTAGACAAAAGACAGATTAGTAGTGTATGTCACTAAATCAAACATCCTAGAATCTATTGTTTTCTATAAAAAGTTAAAAACAAGAAAAGGTGAAAAACTAAAGTTCCAAGTACATTTTGTGATCGAAACTTTCTACACTAAATTGCACAGACAAATTACCTCAGCAAGGTGTGAGCTCAATCCTTTAATATACTGATATGTGAAAAAGTATCCAAAACCAAAAGGTTACAAGATGCAACGAAGAAATAAGTGCACCTGTCAGGTCATCTTTTATGTGTGCAGTCTGGTAAATTATGCCACTCAACTAGGGATGCCAATAGGTACCCGATACCCGTTTACCCGTGGGTAATTGCTCTATTAGGGGACGGGTATGGGGAAAAATTAGTGCTGCGAGTATATAAATGGGCAAAGAGTAACACCCATCAGATAAGCGGGTACAGGTATGGGAAAATATTACCCATACCCATTTACCCGCATATCCGGATATTTTAGTTAGTGGGCCAAAATGCAAAAAGCCCAACACCAGCCCAACAGCCCAGCAAACGTCACTAAAACCCTAATCCTATAGTCCCCTTCCTGCTGCCTGCCAAGTCCCACAGCTCCCGCTCCTCTCCTGCCGGCACCCCATCCCAAGATCCGTTCCTCCCACCATGGCTCTGGCTGGCCCCTCCCACCTCGCGCTGCGCCGCCACCAGCCATCCAGCCCCTTCCCGCCTCCCGCCTCATGCCACTGGCCCCCTCCTGCCTCCTGCCACTGGCCCCATCCCGTCTCCTCCCACCTCTAGCCCCATCCCGTCTCCTCCCTCCTCCTGCCTCCTGCTGCAGCATCGTCGGCCCCATCCCACCTCCTGCCGCAGAACACAAAGGTATTTGTTGGCTTATTTGTTTGTTTTGTGCCTCGGGCATAGGTACCCATCGGGTATCAAATACCTGCACAGGTATGGGCATGATGAAGAATTCATACCTGTGAGCGGGTACAGGTACGGGCACGCCATACCCATGGGTATTTTACCCGTTGTCATCCCTACACTCAACTAGCGCAGAGAAATTATAATATATTTTGTGTTACCCTATCTCAGTTAGACACTAAATTGCACTGCTTATTTCCTGAATATTTCGCCACCATAATCAAACAGCATCCTTTCCTCGCAGATTATGATCAAACCACCAATGCCATTGCCACCTAACTAACACGACAACAAATTCCCCCATGACCGCTACACCATCTCGAGCCCCAGCACTAGAATCCTCAATGCTGCTCGACCGAAAGCGAAACAAACAGTTCCATAAGGCCGCCACCGCCGCCTGGCATCAGCTCGAAACCCTTGCGCTTGAGAGAGAGAGACTAGAGAAGAAAAAACAGGAGTTCCTGACGGTAAATCCACCAACCCTTTGTAGACGTCGCCGAAGGAGCCGCGGCCGATGAGGTCGCGATTGCTGAGCCTCTCCTCGATGGCGGCGGCCATGGACGCCGGGTCCGACATCCCCTGCGCGGGGGTCGCTCCCCCTAAGATCTTGGCCCGCCGCCTCCGGGCAGGCTAGGGTTTTGGGAGAGGGCGGTAGGAGATCGCGTCGTCCTCGTCGTTGGCGGTAGGGGTGGTCGGATCTGGGGGGTGGGGGTGGAGGCCGCTCGTGTCGTGTCGTGTCACGTCGCGCTACTCTCTCGTCGGTGCCTCGCTGCTTCCGGCTCCGCCCATTTCGCGAGATTTGGTGCCGGTCATTTGGTTTAGGCAGGGATGGCAATAGGATTGGATTTAGATTTATGTCTATGGTTATTCGAGTATTTGTTTATTTTTTGATTGGATATGAGTTTATATTTAAATTTATGGATATTTATAATTTATCCAATTATTTTTGAGAAAATTGGATTCATATCACTATTATTTGCTTAGTTTATAAAAATACCACCTAATTCTGCTTGTTCCCATTATTATACAGGTCCGTTAACAAATTTCGATCTATACCATTTCTGTTTGCTTCCATCGTTTCTCCTCTTTCCCACGCAACAGTATGCCGTCACAGTCCCAATCAAACATCCAGCTGCGTGTTCCACAACACCATGAGGCCCCGCCCACCTGCCACCGCAAGCTTGCCGGCGAAGTCACCGAGGATCTTGGCGGTCTCGGAGGCACGGACCACCCAGAGGAACGGCTTGCCAGTGGCAAGGAGGCCCTCGGCCATCTACTCCAGGCTGGCCGTGGCCACGCTGCCGAAGGCCACGTACATGATGGAGTAAGTTGGACGGGCATCGAGCCAAGCGGTGGTGGTCGGCGACGACTAGTGGAGGTGGCAGCCGTATGACGTGTCGTCGACCTCGAGATCTGTCGGAAGCCCGGGCAGGTCACGAGGTGGCTGCGTGACTGGCAGGGACACCATGCTAGCCCAGGCGTGCCCGTAGGCTATGTTGACGGCGTATGCATGCGTTAGGAACGTGGCGCTGTGCCGGCAAGCTATGCCAAGCGCCCACAGCAGGAACGAGTCGTACACCATGACGTGCATCGGGCAGCCGAGCTCCGCCTCGACACGAAGAAGCTCGCCGAGCGTCTCCGACCCAGCGGACTCTAGCCGTGCTAGGTAGGCCCTGGCGTCTCTGGTCTCGTCATAGTCGGCGTGGTCATAGCCGTCGGAGATGGCGACGAGGTGGACCTACTCGGGTGATGGCGTGGTGGAGCGCCGGGAAGAGGATGACCGGTAAAATAAACGAAAGTGGTATGAATCTAAATTTCGTTGACGAAGATGTGGTATTAATAGGAATGGATAGATTTAGGTGGTATTTTTACAAATTGGATAAATAACGGTGGTATGGATTCAATTTTCCCATTATTTTTTTCCGTTCTATTTTTCTTACGCCACTCTCTTTCCTCTCTCTCAGTTGTTCTTCTAGATATGTTTTGGCTACGCCGCCGCTGGTCCAATCCAAGTCCTCTCCGCTCTAGGACACGGGAGCTTCGAGGCGGCCGTTCGCTATGAGCAACAGGAGGTTGAAGGAGCCCCTCTCTTTTCTCTCTTCGCCACCGGTCGGTCGCTGTGCTTGTGCTCGCACCAGCAATCCCTAGCTGCGTCCGCGCCAGCTCGTTGCGCATTTGCTCTTCACTTTTTCCGCGAAGCGATGGCGTTGCCAGGCACAATTACTGCTGGAATAACGAAAGCACAGGCAATAGATGCAGAAGCAAAGTCGCAGCGGCCGGTCGACAGCTCGACAGGTGGCCATGGGCACTCCCATCCCATAGACCGGGGGATGCAACGTTGCCCAGCCATGGCTCGCCTCTCCTGTGCTCACACGAGCCATCGCCCACCATGTTATACTTCGATCTGTCGAATCCACCCGTCGTTGGCTGCCCCAAGCTTTGGTCTGCAGAATCCGCTCGTCACCGCAATCACAAACAGTCGAATTTATTCTAGAATTGCCATGCAATTCGATTCCACAAACAAATTTACTCTATAATCCAAACAGTCGAATTGTAATCACATCTCAATTATAATTTATAATGAAATTGAATTGCTTATGCAATTCATCGAATCCGATTCAATTCCATGAACCAAACAGAGCCTAAGTGTTTTTAAAATCGTAGTAACCAAACCGGACCAGTAACTACGTAACGGCGGTCGATGGTAAAGATAAAAATAGTGGTAACCGGTAGCTGTATACTAGCAGACGATGGTAAAGATCCGTAAAATCCACATACCGACGGCTAGCACTAGCAGTAATGACAAAAACCATGATAATCAAGCTGACTATGTTGATTTTGCGAACCCTGCATGTGGCATATGGTTCTGTTTGAATCAAACGATTTTTAAAAAATGCGGATGCTAGGATTTTCGGAGAAAGTTGTCGAATTTTCAATTCCTTTGGAATTTTTTCCCATGAGTTTGTTTGGAGCAAAGGTACTGCATTGTTAATTCCTTTTGACAGAAATTCGTTCCTCAGCTCTCACATGAAACAAAACGTCGAGCTCGAGCCAAAGGAAAATCCCTTCACTGTATCTTCGTCTCTCTCTCCATGCTATGCTTATTCAATTTTGAATTGGAAAGTACGTGGTCCATTCTTGTGGTTGGACTTCAATATTTCCAATCTCACCTACAGTGAGATTTGTGCCGTCCCAAACCACAACAGGTTAAGGAGAAGAGAGTAAGCTAAGATAATGAAACATGATACCACAAGAAGTTAAGGAGATGGGACTAAGATAATGTGACAGATTGATAGTTGGGTACACCCAATCCATGGTACTGCCTGTTTCGATATAAACCCATATTTTGTAGCTCGTACCAGGCAAATCAAATGCCATCCTTGAATTCAATTCAAAGTATCATCTACCAGTTAGTAGTCACCTGCCTGACACATTAAACATCCTGACACCGAATGCAACCGAATCAAAACAGTTTACCAGATGTAGAATCCAAAAATGAAATACTAATACAGGCCAAGGGACGCTCTTGCGACGGTCGCCGTGTGCATCGTTGATCGGCTGCTGGTACTGTTCGGTCTCTGAAGCATACATCAGGCTCCAATCCACTAACCGGCTCCATTGATGTCCCTGGAGAGTGGTAACATCGTTGAATGGATGCTGTTTTCACTTGACCATCTTGAGCAAAAATTACATATAGATAAACTCAAATTTCCACAGCGATATGGTGTTCTGCTTCCCAGCCAACAGACACGGAAGCTAAAAAGAACGGGTTCTAATTGACGAACAGCAAACCAGTGAATTCTAGTGGTCTTGGAAAACTTGCTCTCACTCCGGAGAAGCAGAGGTTATCTACTTATCTGGTGCAACACAACGCTTGGGAATGCTGCAGGGTTGATACCCATGAAAGGTTCTACTTGACCTGTCATTCTTTATATTATGATCAAAAGGCAACGGAAAAGACTAAAGAGAGGCAAGAGCAGGCCAAGCATAGCCTGATAGCACCAGGGGCAGAGTAGCATAGATTGGACAACGCACAAGGGCAGCTGCATTACACAATAGCGCCCTTGCGTACTTGCAGCAAGCAGAGGCAGTTGAGCTTACCATCGTACACACCCATGTTGCAAAAGCTGCAGAACGGAAGCTGGGCATCATCATCCAGTGTATGAGCCATACAGTTGGGGTTTTGGGGCATCTACCGTCGCCCTACAGGCTGAGATATATAAACAAGAAGATAAGCTTGCAAGCTATGCAAACTGAGAAAGCTCTGGGCGGTAAGTGGCAAGGCGCTACCAGCAAAAGCCTACGACGCTACATAAGCAGTTAACTGTCAGCAGCTAGCCACAACGGAAGAGGTCCAGGTTTTCTGCTACTTTGTACAATGCGAATAGCAGACCATGGAGGTCTCCAAAGATCAGAGGAAAACCGGATTGGTTGGCTCAGCTCCCACTCCGTCCCTGTGCTTGAACATTTTCAGCTGCACGCAGAGGCGTCCACTCCTTCGGTGGTTCTCGGTGTCCCTGGGAATCTGGATTTCATCCCGGTCTGGCTGCCTTCGCTTCCTTGATTCTGGTGAGCTCGAGTCGAGCGAGGAGGAAGATGGTGTCATCAAGTGGGAGTTTTGCCAGAGATCCATGACCCCTTGCTCCTTGAACTTCTCTGCTCCATTTAGTAGAGGAACAGTGCCATCCAGCACCATGTCACACTTGCTACTATCCTGATAAGGTACCAGCACACCTGGAAACCGATCTGCCCTTGAATTCTGAGGGTTTGATGGATCTTGAAAGAATGATGGTTTCCCCCTCTTTCTTGGGTTCTTTGACCTGACAATGCTACTCTGCCCCTGGGCTGTTTGATCTTTCTTTCGACTACTCTGTGGTGGGGAGTAACTCTTTATCATCATACCCACCCTCTCTAGAAAGCTTGCAACTTCCACAGGGAGTAACTGTCCCTCCAGGTAACGATCAATTACTGGGAGATCATTCTTCAGAACTTCAACCTGCATCTCACAAGCAGCAATTACATCAAGGACTGACATGCAAACAAAAATGTATGAATGATTAGTTTCTTATTGGCAGCTTAGTGCTTACCATCGAGAAGAAGTTTTGAGAGGCACTCTGGCTATGTCCTGTAGCATCCTGTCCAGTTACAGACTCATTCGGGAGTAAGTTGATACTGGTCTCTGCAGGAGTGAAACGACAGCCAACCAATTGATGAAACTCCTTGATCTCATGAGCATACTCAACCCTCCAGTCCTTCCACTTGCTCCAAGTTCTTCTTGCCCACATGGGCACCCCATGGAGGCGACCTTGTTCCCTCCCAAACTGCCTAGCAAACCGGTCAGGTACATACACCTCTTTTATGTTAAAACTGATTAGCCATGTCCTAGAATAGCAGATGTTATCTGCTGCTATGCAATATTCTGGAATAATTGCTGGATTCATGTCCTTGTAAGGATTCCAGTTGACCTGAAAATATAACTAATATAAAATAACACAATAGAAGTTCAAATCTTAGCTATAAATCTATAAGATGGTAGATTTGGACTTGCATCAGAAAATTGAAGCTGCTCGAAAACTTTTCTCCATTCCATAACTTTCTTTCTCTGCCCACGTGTTGCTCCTCCAAAGTTCCATCGGCAGGCCCGGGGTAGAAAGGTGTTCTGATTCTTTTGTTGGGGTTGAGTTAATGGAAGATACTCATAAATCCAAGCCTTGTGAGAACAAGAGAAATATCTACTTAACAAAGATGGTAAAATATTACAGATAATAATTCAAATTTATGCAGACAAGACTAGTACCATGAGCAAAGTTGCACTACCAAGGAACTGGGTAGTAGCATTCGGTGTTACTGCAACAGATAATCCTCTGTACAAATGAGCAAGGGCCGCAGCCCCCCAGGCATATTCACGTATCTTCCTAAAATCTGCCAGAAGAGGTAAATACCTCGGCGATACAAATCCCCTCATCGTGTCCGGAAATAAGGTGGAGCCAACAAGATAAAGAAGGTATGCTCGGGTGCTATATGCTATCTCATTGATGGTGGGATTTTCTGGCAATTGATGAAACTTCCTGTACAACCAAGTCAATCTGATTAAGCCACATAGTTGCTCTCCATTCCCAGGGCTCTCTCCTAAGTAATGAAAACACATCCGCTTCACAGCTTCATCACCAATAGGCTCTGCAGTCACCACATGGCCAGTCACTGGAATTCCAAGAATGTAGGAAACATCACGGAGTGATGGGGCCATTTCAAATCCCATGAAATGTGCAGTATTTGTTTCATTGTTCCATCTCTCGCAAAAGGCTGTAAGCAAGGAACGATCAATAGTAAATCCCGTGGTGAGAGCAAGATGTCCAAGACCACTAGAATTAACTAGATGTTGCTGTTCGTCAATTAGAACCCATTCTTTTAGCTTCCGTGTCTGCTGGCTGGGAAGCAGAACACCATATCGCTGTGGAAAATTAAGTTTATCTATATGTAATTTTTGTTCAAGATGGCCAAGTGAAAACAGAAGGGGAAAAGCTACATACCGTCCAGATTTGTGAGCTACCAACGGGTCTTCGTCCACTTGGTTTTTGTTGTTGTGTTACCACATCCTGCGATGAAAGGTCCATTTCTCCTGGAAAACATAAGGGAAATGAGGCAATTGACATAGGACTTTGGGTCGATGAATGTAAAAAGGAAAAAAAGAAAAGGGCACTTGTAGCTTATGTGGATAATAATTAATAATTAACAAAATAATGTGTAAAAAAGTGTGCATATAGTATGCTAAGATAATGATACTTGTCAGCAGCATAATTGCATAGAGTCAAGAGCACGACAATTCAGACATAGTGTGGTGATTTATTTTTTTGCTTGCCAGCAACCCAATAATTAGATACAAGAACTAAACACAAAAAGTGTGTATTATCTCTTGTGATACATGAAGATCTAGTCGAATTTTCTACACAATTCGTGGGCTAGATTATAGACTGTTGAAAGTAGAAGTGTATTTGCTATATAACTCTCACATTCATTTCTAAAAACAAAATTGTATTTCTCATACAGTTGTAGACTTGTAGCAAAGCTCTCTCTCTCTATATCCGATCAATCTACACCTTTATAATCCAAACCTGCACCTATCAATAGTGTAGATCTCTCATTTTCTTCAAACAACATGGTAATTCCTAGCCTTGAGAGATAATGTGGTCTTTTCACCCTATTTTAATAATAACCGATGCTGGTGGTAATCTGGTGGATAAGGATGTGGTGGAGGTCAACAAGTGGCATGTAAATGGTATGTTGAGGCCTGAGGGTGTACACATCTGAATTAAGTGAGCACAGCTCTATGTGACCAGGAAGGCACTGTCGACAAATGAAGATCATGTAGTAAAAGAGGAAGCCATGCACTAATTAATATTGTGAAGGCACTGGTCAATGGTCATAGTTCCATGGAATTGTGAGACAACATAAGAGTAAAGGCTTCAAAAGTAAGGCAGGTAGTAGAATCACTTAACACAAGGAAAGAGGTCAAAAAAAGAAAGTAGTAAAAATACCATAAACAGTTCTCTTTTTTCATTCTTTGGTTTTATGCTCTTTTAAAAAAGTAAACAGTGGCCGACAGAGTTTTTGACTGGTCCTTTGCTTATGCAAAATTGTTAGCACTGTCTAGTATTACTTACTAAAGTAGATACTTTTACCCTGAAATAATTAACACTCGCGATCTTTTGATGGTAAGCGGTACTAGTACCACTACCTGGTAATACCTTCACAAGGACCATAGAGATTTGTTTGTCAACAATGACTAAGGATGCCACATCTAATACTGGTAGCTATGCAGCAAACGAAAGTAGAACTACAATTATTTCAACTGTTCATTTTCAATAAATGATTATATGTTCCAAGCATTCTTCAAGTTTTGCACACCCAAATCTTGCCATGTTTAAATGTGCACGAATCTCAGTT
>KE372654.1:78691-104214 GCA_000418225.1 Zizania latifolia
AGTGTTCGAGCCCATCGGTATAGAGAAAAGAAATTGAATGAAAAGATAGAAGGGATAGAACTAGTGTGGCAAAAGCGATTGTATGGTGGTGGTCAGCGACAAAATCTACTGCCAAAGTACCCATCCACTTCTACTTCTATAGAAGTGTATGAAGAGGAAATATTGCAATTTCTACAATCTTGATTTTTCAATGGACTATTAGGCAGGATTTTGAAATTCTACATATCATAACAATTTACTTATGGTGTGGTCTAGAGGGAGCACATGTTACATTCTGATGTGCAATGTATCACATATATTTTTATGTTTTCTTATTGACTAGAATTTATTGTGGAGGTCATTAGTTTAACATTCAAAATTCCAAGCACATTCATTGTTGTCGTTCCAGGTTCCAGCCACAAGTTCTTGTCTCTTCAACATAAGGAATTTAATCATCTCTGGTTGCATGTATGCGAAGTTTAATATTGTTGCCATCTTTCATGCAATTTTGTTTGGTTAATACTGCCAGAAATTATGTACAGTCAAACAGCTCCTGTTTAACAATTGTACATAGACAATTCTCATTATTTATTTATTTCCATGTTAAACAGCTTGCTTCTATCTGAATGTGCTATTTCTGGCCCTAATTTGCAAGAAGTTGCCCTGTGAGCCTGTGTGTCTATCAGATAGGCATCACCAAGTCTGAAGCTATTTGTCCTTGTCAAGACCAAAAAGCAAGCATTTGTACAAAACACAATGTCCACACAATCTTGTAAGAAGAGAAGATCACTTTATATAAGCAGTGAATCAGAAGGTTCTGGTACAGATTCTGAGGTTGAGGGAAGTAAAGTCTACAAAAAACATGGGGTGACATCAGTTCCTACATTTGATCACCAGCCAGCCTCTAAGAATAAGGTTGAAACGATGAACACTAGCAAGTTAAGGCAATGTGGTCATGTTCTGAAGAAGCTCATGGATCATGAAGGTGGCTGGCTTTTTCATAAACCAGTTGATCCAGTTCTATATGGGATTCCTGATTACTTCGATGTTATTCGCAACCCGATGGACTTGGGTACTGTTAAGAGGAAACTCGCAAACAAGCAATATTCCAGCACGGATGAGTTTGCAGCAGATGTGAGGCTAACATTCTCAAATGCTATGAAGTATAATCCTCCAGGAAATGATGTCCACAAAATAGCTGATCAATTGAACAGACTATTTGATTCAGAATGGAAATTGTTGGAAAGAAAATGGAGAGACAGAAATCTGGTACAACAGCAGCCACCACTGAAGGGATTAAAGGCTCAAGCTGCTGTTAATTCAAAACCTGTGGTACCTAGGGGGCTGGTTGCATGCTCGAATCCAGTTGTGAGCAAGACATTGACAACTGCACTATCCTCCAAAGTATGATCACCCTATAGTCTCATTCAGTGATTTCTCTGTTTGGCAATGTGAAT
Source organism: Zizania latifolia (assembly GCA_000418225.1). Classification (NCBI taxonomy): domain Eukaryota; kingdom Viridiplantae; phylum Streptophyta; class Magnoliopsida; order Poales; family Poaceae; genus Zizania; species Zizania latifolia. Next base: position 80,128 of record KE372654.1, read on the forward strand.
CAAAGTACTGCTGTATGTGCAGGTAAAAATTAAATTTTCCGTGCGAGGCTCTGAGCTGACATCTTCTAAAGGTGTGAATAGCCTAACTTCTTTGCATTACTTGACACATGCTTTTCTCCGATGGTCAATTGTATTTACAGCCATTATCAATGCTTTGTTGCTTTATTTTGTGCCTTCCAATTCAGACACACCTTTGCAAGCTGTTGGCAGAAGAGAAGGCTCTTTTAACCATTCTCTCCCTTGCATCAAGGTTTTGGGCATTATTCCCTTATTTCTACTTGAGTTATTCTTATATCTGTCTTGATATCATTATCAGCTAAACAAATGTGTGATTCCCATCTTGTTTTATCTTTTATTTTTAGGACAATGCTAAACCACCAAAGATACAATCAAGTGAGGACAGATCTGAATCAAATGGTATGTTGATGATTTCCACATATTTTTCCCATACCCTCTGCTTCACTAATGCACTTCATTGTTATATTAGGAAATGAATTGTGGCGGCCTTGCAATAGTACTCCGGTTTCACCTCTTGCTTCTTCAAGACAAGGTCTTTGGGCACAGTATATCTTTACCATCTTTTTGATTCATCTGCCTGTTGTTAAACTACATAATAAGTGACAACAGTTCTTTCTCTATGTTGCTTTGCTAATATGTTGCATCCTGTTATGCGAATTTCAGAAGAGGAATATTTGCCGGAAGAACCTTTATCACCAAGCAAGGCCCTTCGTGCAGCAATGCTCAAGAGTCGTTTTGCTGGTACAATTGTGAAGGCGCAGCAGAAAGCACTTCTTGATCATGTATTGTTTCTGAAATGTGTGCTGAACTTCGTAATTTTCAATTATGCTATTCTCATGCAGAGGGATAGTTTTTCTCTATGTCCATGTAGCTCTTGCTGATGTGCTGTTTTGATCTCTTAGGGGAAGAAAATAGACCCTGCAAAATTGCAGTTAGAAAAGGAGAGGCTGGAAAAAAGACAGCAAGAAGGTAAGAATTTGCCTGAGCCTTTGATAGCATATGGGATGGATCTGTTTGATTGTCTCTACAAATTTTATGAGTTTAACAAGCATTTTGTTACATAGAATTCTCAGCTTAAGTGGGATGGTTGCCTGTTGGCGAAAGAATTTTTTACACACAAAATGCTAAAATTTGATTGACATCTCATGCTTAGAGAAAACTTGTGTCCAAAACAGTACCTGTACATGTTGAGAAGCCCTGTACATGTTGAGAAGCTTTGGAGAAACCATAATCTAGCATGATCCCTGTACATACTGGAGAATTGTTAGAAGTGTATAATGTTTTACAGTACCCCACCAGACAAGGTAGTTTGTAGGAAGAAATTCCAGGATGAGGCAGGATATTTTATCTTTGGTGATTTTTAGTTGATGTACTATATCCGTTTCCGAACGTAAGTTATTCTGGTATTTTCTAGATTCATCTATAGATCAATGAATCTAGACACATAGATTCATTGATCTATAGATGAATCTAGAAAATACCAGAATGTGTCTAGATTCATTGATCTATAGATGAATTTAGGAAATGTCAGAATGATTTACATTCGGAAACGGAGGGAGTATTATAGTTTTTGAAAAAGTCAATCAGATCTCTGACCAGTTTGTTGTACTTGATGCAAACAAACTTAAGATTTGGCCAGTGTAACAAAAAAGGGTCAACAGTGTTCTTTTCGCCTGTTTTCTCCACATAGGCCACAGTTTGGCTGATTCCATACACTGGTTGATAGCAATGTTTCAGGCAAGAACTTCGACTTGTTTTTGCCACTGACTGAGTGCCAACTTACCATTGGGTACTGGCTAACAACTGATACTTGTCCCCCATGAGGAATTTGGCAGAAAAAAGTTATGCTAGTTTGAGAAGAAATGCCTATGTATTCACTATAGACGTTTCTTTCAAGCTCTGAATACTCCTGGTCACAAAATCATGTTGCTGTCCATAATATTCCACATTATACCATCTTTGATTACTCCCTCTTAATCGAAATACAAGTCATTTAAGATTTGCCCACGTGTATTAAAAAGGTGGTTAAAATGACCTTGTTGCCTTATAGTTGTTACATGCAGCAAAAAATATTTGCTCATTTGAGATTGACAGCAAATTGTTGGCAGGTCATAAAAGCAAATTGTATAATGACTTAATTTTAGAGAATAGCTGAAAAGTCAAACAACTTCTATATTGGAACTGGAGAGGGAATATATGAATTTGAAGAGTAAAAAAGTGGCATGTTTTTGCTGGAGGTGGTAGTGTGGTACTAGGGAATGGATTTCCTTTAAATGTGAATGAATACACAGAACTACATAAGTAGACTGTATGCCTTATTCTTAGGTTGTAACATGATGTCTGCTGCATGGCTTTCTTCGTTTTTTCTCATACTGCAGAGAAAGCAAGAATCGAAGCCCAAGTGAAGGCAGCGGAAGCTGCTGCACAGCGGAAGCTAGATGAAGAAATGAGGATGAAAAGGGAGCAGGAAAGACGAGCAGCACGTCTGGCACTACGCATGGTACAAACTGCTGGTTGTTTTCTGTTCAACAAGTGTGTATGCTTAATGGTGCTCAGTGATTACACAATCTCTTCTCCTTTGTAGATGAAGAAGACTGTTGATATTGACAACAGTGACTTTCTTAAGGACCTGGAAAACTTGAGCAAGAAGTGGGAGCTGAACACCCCTGGCAGACTAATCGTTGATTTTGTCGATGGGATTGAGCTACCACCTGGCCTAGGGAGCCCACTGGAGAGACTTGGCCTTTTCATGAAGAAGGATCTTGAGGAAGAGGTCGAACATGAAATGGAGGACAGCGTATCGCCCTCCATGGAAATCGATGTCGAGGAAGGAGAGATCAGCTTCTGTCAATAGAATGGCTCTAAAATATCCATTGGTTCTTCCCCTTCTCTTCTTTTTCCCATATCGTGAAGCAACATGCTCGCATGGCTTATAAGATTGTGCGCGAGTGATGTGTTATTTATTCTGCCACCAGACAACCTCATAAGCAGACTGAAGTGAAGCGTTAGTTCCTGATGCAGTTTGTATGATCTAACCAGGTTGCACCAGAAAATGTCAGCCGAACTCTGAGTGGAGTTGTGCGGACTTCGCCCTGATTTTGTTGTTCTGTCAAACAATTCCATAAATGCCCCTGTATGTTGTCGGTGTTCCACGTATGGTATTCTGTAAAAGAGAAAAAAATTAAAAAAAAGTGTGTAATGGGATGTTAGACTGTTAGTATATATTATAGTTACTGATGATGAAGGTGTTTGTTCATTGTAGCAGTGATTGCCTCTTGTTCTCAGCTGTGCGCCTGGCGCCGTGTGTTGTAACCTGTGACGCTCTGTCCCAGTTAAAACTCTTCGCTGTGTCTGTGATTTTCCGTATTTTGGAGATAAATATGTCAGTAGGTATCTGATACCTATTTACGGAATTGCTATGTTGGAGGAAAGGTGCGGAGAGTTTAATGTTCAAGGTTAAAAAGTTGGACACACTCGTGCCCATTAGGTTAAGTGAGTACGTCAAAAAGTAGTATGGTACATGTTTACCGGTAGAGTCGAATATTTAAGTACATATATCAAATGTCAAAAGGCCTTTAATCTTAATCCTCTCCCAATTAAAAGGATGTGAAAATCCATCGTGGCAACAAAGTGGCTGTAGTTTAGTGGTGAGAATTCCACGTTGTGGCCGTGGAGACCTGGGCTCGAATCCCAGCAGCCACACTTCCTTTTTTTTACCTCTCTTTTCGTGATCGAATGTAACCAAGGGGTTTGTTTCCGCTCTCTTTTCGTTTACGATCTACCTCTCGTAGTCTCGGATATAACCAATGGGTTTGTTTTAACAACACATAATAATTTCGCTCTTTTCGATTACAACATCACGGTTTAACTCTCGGAGGTAACCATTGACCAAGGGGTTTGTTTTAACAGCACAAAACGACTGTAGAAAGACGCGGATCATCATTACATCATTCCAGAACTGCCGAATGGCCAAAATCAGTTGGTATGCGTATGCCCCCCTTTTTTTTCTTCGGTTGAGCAATAATCGTTACATTCACTCATATGTGTTACACATGCTGCAGGGTACAGACTACATCCGCTCACGAATCAGCGTAGCTGTATTTGTACAAGAGCTCTCGGCACAGTACATTCAAAATTTCGCATCAGGCTTGTTATCTATAAACCCATCCGTTTAGGCCTCAAGTACGTGGAACCTTTCTTGAGGCCAGGCATAGCAACCTGCTGCTGCTGCTTAGCTCTCTCCTCTCGCTCCCTCTCCTTCTCGAGCCGTGCAGCCTTGGCTTGATCCTGCCTCAGCTTCTCCATCTCCTCCTCCATGGCCGTCTTGTCGTCCTTCTGCCTCTTCTTATGGTCCAGGAGTGAGGTGTCGGCCTCCTTCACAGAGAAGAACATGGGGCCCAACTCTGCCAGCCACTGCGGGTCAACTGAGGTGACGCACTGCATGTACTCCTTAGCCGTCAGGACAAGCTCGTGGTAGACAGTGTAGTCAGGGGTGTAGCCAAGACCGTAGAGTGCGCTGCTGGGGTGCAGGTGGCATGGCATCCCGTTCCGGCAGTTGACATACTCCCCGACACCCTTCAACCTTGCGGCATTGTGGAAGTATGCTGAGCAGATGGCTTTCCTGACCACGTCCCATTCCATATGGCACGATGTCAGCGGGATCTTCAAGCTTTTCAGTATGTCCAACAGCTGCGACCTGACTTCACGAGCCTTACGGAGACCCTTGACATGGAGGAAGTGGTCATTACACCAGTCTCCACGATATTGGTTTGACTTCCATTGCAGGTAGACGTTCAAAAGAGTTAAATGATCAGATTCTGGAACGAAAAATTTCTCCCTGGCTGCATCGCTCTCCTCTGCTCGATCTTTTGGCCGGAAGAATACTGAGGGCACCGAGAGCATGGACACAATGGTCAGTACTTCATCAAGGCACTCCAGCTGTTCCCCCATGAGAAGCATCTTTGCTAGAGTTGGGTCCAATGGGAACTCCACCATCTTCCAACCTATTGCTGTAAGAGCACCAACGTTGTTCAAGGCGCCCAACACCCAGAGCTGGTACATTGAGTTAAGGATATTCTCCTGCGGGGGTGGGTCCATGAAGTCAAACTCAAGTAAGTTTTCAACTTTGAGGGATTTCAGTAACAGAACCACATTCCCCAGGTTGGTCCTTTGGATCTCAGGCACAGGGTTAGGAAGCATCTCATTCTGGTAAGCAGATTCGGTGAACAGCCTGTAGCATGTACCAGGACCAGTTCTTCCTGCACGTCCTGCACGCTGGTCTGCAGCGGCTCGACTAACTGGAAAAACTTGAAGGGCATCCATGCCCATCCGTGGATTGTACACCTTCATCTTTCCATACCCAGTATCAATGACATAAAAGATACCATCCACAGTGAGCGAAGTCTCAGCAATGTTGGTAGCAACGATGCATTTGCGAGTGCCCTCTTCTGCCTTCTGAAAGATTTTGGCCTGCAAGTCGGCAGGCAACTGCGAGTAGATGGGCAAAATGGAGAGCTTGGGTACAGTCTTGGTGGAAGACGATATCAGCTGCTCCATGCGCTCAGCAAGTGCATAGCAGGTAGCTTCAATTTCCTCCTGGCCAGTCATAAATATAAGTATATCCCCAGCGCCACTGGTTATGTGGATCGTCATAGCCTGCTTCACTGCTGCTTCCACATAGTCTTCACATGGTGTTTTGCTGAACATAATGTTTACAGGAAATGTCCTGCCAGGAATATTGAAGACAGGCACGCTGCAAATAAAAAGAGAGTTACAAGGCTTGCAAAATAGACATTGGATTCAAATCTTACTAGGGAAAAGAAATAGACCAAGTTATCTTACCCTCCAAAAAATTTCGAGAATTTGTCCGCGTTTAGGGTTGCAGATGTGACAATTAGCTTAAAATCCCGTCGACGCGCCACAACCTTCTTCAGTATACCAAACAAAACATCAGTATTGAGTGATCTCTCGTGTGCTTCATCCATGACAATAACACTGAAAAGAAAAGAAGGAAAAAACTTTAGTATATGGGAAGCAGTATTTTGAGACTGTCTTTAGTTCTGTCCACACCAAGAGAGCTATCAGCGTACCGATATTTGTCCAGGTCACCATCTTTCAAGGTTTCCCGGAGCAGCACTCCATCTGTCATATACTGCAAAAGTTACCAAACAGAAGCATAAACCATGTTATATCTCCACTAATAAACAACCAAACGTCAACAAAACTTAATTTTCTGAATGTCATGATTAATCTGGCATCAAGTGTTGTGGTCATTTGATGTAGAAGTTGTAATGCTAACAACCTGGCACTGGACAAAAACTAACCTAGGCATATTCTAGTTTTAGGAACCTTCCTACATCCAAGTGAAACTGAAAACACAAGGAATATATGCTCAAACGAAGAGTAAGAAAACATAAGCAGCAGCGCACCTTTATTATAGTGTTAGAACTAGTCATGTCCTCAAATCGAATAGCATATCCAACTCTATCTCCCAACTCAGTTTCCATTTCTTCACTAACTCTTTTAGCAACACTCATGGCAGCCACACGTCTTGGTTGAGTACAGCCAACAACACCAGTGGTGGTATATCCATCCTCATGCAGATACTGAGTCAGTTGAGTAGTCTTCCCAGAGCCAGTTTCACCAACCACCACGACTACTTGATTTTCACGCACAACCTGCTCAATGACATCAAAAGAACATGGTCATCAGGAACCTGTGCCACTGCATCATGTTGAAAGGAACTTTAGGAATGAAAGAGCAAGAATAATTATCTTGACCTTTCACCTTAAGCATAAGTTTCTTCATTAACGGAAACCATATGTCAAATTTCCAATCAATTCTGGTTTTTGAATAATTTACACTATAGAGAAGTAGCCATACTTCAAACATAACAAATGCCATGAACTACAGAAAAATTGGATGCAAATCAAAAATAAAATACTTAAAATGAGTTCATAGACTAAGTACAAACCTGTAGCAGGTCATCCCGTACAGTAAATATCGGAAGATATTGCCTTTGTTGAGCAAGAGATTTTAATTTTGCAAAGTCACTAACAGCTTCTCCTTTTTCCTTCAAGTGCTGTGAAAACTTTGCTTCCTCTTTAAAATCTATCTCACCTTGGTCACCAACAGTCGCAGTATCTGCATCAACCTGATTTTGCAAAAATAAGTGTACTGGAAAGTCACAGTTAGAAATACATAGTGTGGCAAATAGTCTACCTGTTCAGCTGTTTTCTCAACACCCAAAATATTTCCAAGCTTAGATCCAGCAAGCTCCCAAAAGCGTTGGCGTGACTTATTCATGCTCTGTTTTTCACGAATTTCCCTGACCAAAGCAGAACCTTTGCGTGCAACAATAGCCATATCGGATGTTGGATCCTTCAGTGGCATTACAGGTTCAGCTTGTTTTGTGAACACAACTCTTCCATCCAGGAATGGAGGTTTCATGTCTGCCAAAAATCATACCATCAATTTGTTAAGTTCAACTTCATCAATGTATTGTAAACAAGTAGACAACTTTGTGAAAATAGTAAAAGAAATAAAGGCATAGGTCATGTTCTATACTTCTATTCTCTTCAAAACTTGATACCATACAAAATGTATAACAGAGAAAACAGAGAACATAGAAAACTCCCAAAGAAGGTCAGGAAGTTTCAGGTTGACATAAACAGGAACAGTGGAAATATGTGTTCTGAAAATGGCACATGACACCTGTCCCACACGTTCACAAATCAGAAGCGCCTACCAATTCAATTTCTGGTTTGATTCTCTGTGATATAGAAGATTGAAGATTCGAGAGTAAACAAGTAAACAACAATGATCACAAGAATCAGATACATCAGCTAGCAAGCGCATGGTCCAGTGAATGTATAATAAGAATATAATAAGACAAAGAGCTGCAAGGACCTCATCAGTTAATACTACTGAGAGCTTGCGTTACCAACATATCTAATGTTTTATTATTTCATACAAAGTAACATTGAATATTCCTTCAAACGCCATTACATAAAATAGATGGATGATTTCCAAAAGCTTTTGTGTAAAGCTTGTTTTAGTGACAACTATAACATTGATAAGAGGCTGTGATATTCGAAAAACATACCATGAACAAGAAGTATTACTTTCCTTTCCTCCTCATCATCAAATTCTGTCTGCACCTCTGTTCCTCTGACAGCTCCAGATCTCAACAATTGTCTATCCTCCCACTGAGCATTATCAGCAGTCATCTGTGATAACTTCTTGCTCTGAGCGAGGGTCATCAGACTACCATCTTTACGAGTCTGCAATCAATAAAAATAGTTAGAAATCAGAATATAACACATTCTTTACAAATTAAAGATATGAAAAATTGTTGCAAAATAATTATATTTACAATAAATTAAGTGAGTTAGTGGATAATTCTTGAGTTAGCATCCAAATTTCTGCAGTGAGCCTAGCTGCACATGGGTTTGGCATTCTTGAAAACGTTAAATGGATACAATTTCCTAGTGATGATGCAATTTTCATAATGTACATCTCACAATTTCCTAGGGAAGATGCATTTTTCATAATATACAGCTCATCATGACAAGGAACTTGAACATGGTGGATTCTAAAATAGATTGTCAATTGATAGATAATAAACAAAGAAAATAAAGCATACATCTAATGTGGCGATATTTCACATGCTTTACTTGACTTCTTACGGTGCACCTTTACATGTCCTAAAGTACAAACTATTAGATGGTTACAGTAAATCACAAATTACATGACACTTTACAAAGGCAGAGTTTTGCTTGAAGATAAAGGTATCAGACACTACACTCAGTCCAATGCCACATGACCACAGCCTTATCAGTTACTATTCATGGTTTCATAGTTTTGTGTAGTTGCAATAAGTTCCACTCAATTACTCACGATGCAAAAGGACTTATGAAGATTAGCATGAAGTGGTTGGAATTACGGTATAGGTAAAGAAGCAAGAAACTTACCAGACGCTTTGGCAATTGCTCTTCCCTCTTTTTGTAGGAACTATCATCTCCATGATACATGGAATTATCACCATCGAACATGGTGTTGTGTTCTTCACAGTCATACCTGGAGTATATTTGTAAAGGTTAGAAGAATGGGTAAATGAACTTAGTTCTGTAAGTTAAAAAGAAAATTCTGAATTGCCATATTTTCAGTTCTCTACTGTCTACAACATAAAAACCAGAACCATCAGGAAACGATGCCTCTCAAGTAAAACATGACTGGAGTAAATGTGTGATAAATACAAGTATACCATAAACTCAGGATTTTGTTACAGGGATATGAAAAACATCACAGTGCCGATTTATTTCAGATACCATTACCATTTTAACTCAATGGTTCATACAAAATAAATGAAGCCAATACATGTAATCATGGAGCAACAGAAAGGCTTTGCTGATCACTTGGTTTGCAAAAATAATTTTTGTATCAGATAGCACATACATCATCTTCCTTTTGAATACAGAAACTAGGCGATTTTTATGAGGAAGGATAAGTACCATGCACGGTCAGCATTATAATCCATCTCGTGCATCATTTCTTCGGTTATCTCATAATTCCTATCAGCAGTTGAGGGGTTTCTATCAGCTTCCATGTCCTGAGACAACAGGGTAGAGGTTATATAGTTCATAATGACCACATAGTGAAGAAACAAAATGAGAACTTGCAATAAACTATAAAGCGATCCAAACACAACATGAAATTTAAAGATCATTAGACTCCTGCTAGCAAAAAACCAGATAGACTCAATCAAAGTCTACAGTTGATTGAACACACATAAAAATAATTAAATGAATGATGAATCATATACTAGTTTAACTGTAATACTATTAAGAAAAAACAGCATAAATAAAGCAACTTTACATTGGCAACATAGTAACAGATCTAACTAATGACTGCACAAAGTGATCACAATAACATAATTTCAGGACACCATTTCAATTATAATGTAAGTAATGCTATCCACACATTCAGTTCATAGAAAACATCAACTGCACCCTTGCACCACAAATCCTGAATATTATTATCAAAACACAGATGCACATAGAAGAGAAAATCTATATCATTTATTACATCTCGTTGTGTTGAATGCTGGTCTAAATGGTTGAATTCAATTACTAACAGTGTCACCACATCTAAATCGGTAGCCCAGGAAGTTCAACATTTAAAAAGTGCAATTCTAAAAAGAGGATTGACTTCTCATTAGACCTGTGATATTTTAGGAATGTATGCTTCCAACAATCTGCAACATATATAGCCACCTATAGAACTAGGATCTTCCCCTACTCTATTTCACCTCCTGGGTGTAAGGATTTTCTTTTAAAAAAACATACTGGCTGTCTGACTTGCAACATAAGTGACATGAATGATCAAAACTACAAAAAAATTCCAGTATAAAGCCATGCTGTCAAAAGATATTTCTCACTTACATCGGATGCAGATGTAGATGAGAAAGTAAGCTGGTGGGATCTTCCACTGGAACGTGAATAAGAAGACCCTTTTGAGGAACCAGAAGCACGTATAGGGGCAGGTGATGGAGATACATTATCCCACGGGGATGCTGGACATTTAAAACAAGAATAAGAACATGATTCATTTGGTAAGATCACTAAGATGTTAACAGTATATTTGCTTCAAAGAAGAAAAGCCTGAATAACACTAATCTAGCTGAACTTGCTTTACCTGTATAACGTGGCGTATTCCCACCTAGCCAAGGAGAGACTAAGCGTGCATCAGGGGATGCAGCTGCAAGCATAGGAGATGGTGTTGGATGTTGTCTTCGGGAATTAGAGCGATCATCATGGTACTCCCGATGAGGTGTATCTTCCCATTCCCATCGGCCACTGTCCCAATCAGATCTTGCTAAAATCTCAATCAGAACCATAAAGTTATCAGCAAATGTCAAATAATCAAAGTAATCATTCTAGACATGAAAAAGAAAAGCAAACAAAAATGATACCAGGTGTTCTTGAGTTTCTTGAGCTATGTTCATGCCGGCTTCTCTTGTTTGTGTAGTCAATAGATGTCGATCGTTCGTGTTCATCACGCCTACTATGAGATTCCCTATCATCATGGTATCCCCGCCTTCCACTGCTACTATAACCAACAGATGCAAATCTCTCCCGTTCTCCACGTTTATCGTGGGATTCTCTATCATCATATTTATCATATCTATGAGGAGTGCTGCGAGGATGGGAGCCCTGAGAACTTCTAGAGATGTAGTTCTGTAAAACGACAGGAACAGAAATTGAATTTGTTAGTCAGGTGAAGATAAAATAGAATAACCAATACAGTTTCCAAAGTAAGGTGGGACAGAAGGTTCTGTGTATTCACGAACATCTTGTCGACGGGATCCATCTCGATAGTTGGGTGAAGGACCCCTTTCATCCACATCAGTGATTGTGGACTCTGAAAATGAAGAGAAAGCTTAGTTTATGATGGACAAATGTGGAACAGACCAGTGCAAATGAATCGTCCACATATCCACATACAACCATAATGGTACAAGACTATACATAGGTACCTTTGAGAGATGTTCTCTCATCAGAGTTGGTTCCTCGGTAGCGGCGAGAAACACTACCACCATGGCCACTGGTCAAGCTCTTCGCATCACTCTCAGTGGGTCCTGGCTTCTCGTCTTCATCCAGAGAAGTAGCTGCTGCCACTACCTTCTGAGGAGGAGGCTTGAATGCATTGTTTCCTTCTGCTTCTCTTTTCCTATGAGCAAGGAGGTCCAAACCTGCCAAAGCACGGGCTCAGAATTAGCTCGCTCGAACTCCATGTTTGCAGACCTCGATGGTGTGTGGGTTAAATTCAAATTAGGATCTGTTTATCACGTCTGCAAACACACTAATCACACAAAAAATGAACTGACAAAACAACTCTAGATATTCACTTAAAATCAAAATTCAGGCAGTGCGCGTTAATGCTACATAAGCAACCAAGCGTCATACCTAGAGCGGACTTCCCCGGCGGAGGCCGGTACATGACCCTATCTCGGTTCGGCAGGATCAGCCCCTGCGCTGTGTCGTCCTCCGGCCCCAGCGTAGTAATCGTCACGTCCAGGTCAAGCTTCCCGTCCCCCTGGAAGAGAGTAGGCGACAGAGAGAGCCGTCTCGGCGTAAGCCCTAGCAAACATACGAGACCCAAACCAACAGACACGAGCGCGTACAGCCCAAATCCAGAAGATGCAGCTATTCTCCTACGCGAATCAGCTTACCTCCATGGTCGCCGCGTCGCTGACGAAGCGGACTGTGCCCTCGAAAGCAGCACCGATTTGGCAAGGATCCGCGGCTCGGGGTCACGTCGAGCAGGCTCCCGCGAAGCGCGAGTTCTGAACTTCAGATTCGAGGCGCCCCCACGCCAGAGGCGATCGAGAGGGTGGAGGCGGGGCCGCGCGAGGTGGCGGCGGCGGCGGCGGCGTCGGCGGCGGCGAGCGAGCGAGAGGGTAGGCAAGGTCTGGAGAAGCAATGAGGATGGGATTTGAGATTTGTTGGTCGCGGGAGGGGTCGGCGTGTAAAAATCTCATGACTGCAGCTGGAATTTTTTAATTTGGCCCCTCGTAGTTTTCCTAAGTCGGTTGGTTACATTTCGACAGGCGGCAGGGTTCGAGTCTTAATTCTACGAGTATGTAAAGAAAGTTTTGGACCTATGTGCAAAAGTAAACGGCGGTAATGGTTTTAAAAGTCTATGTGATTTTATTATGCATTTTGTGTTTGTTTTACATAAAAGATAAAGCAATGGGAAGATGAGAAAATTTGTTTGAAACCTTTTCAGAATTTGTATGTCCTTTAGGGAACATGGTTCATCTATGAGTAAGATTTGTGTTACCCTTTTTAGCAAATTACATGTAATATAAAATCATGCCATGGTCAATACATAATGTGGGAATGATATTACACGAAACCTTAATGTTACTTTGAAGTTTTTCCCTCTTACTTACTAAGGATAGTGAACTAGAGGTTAATTTTATCTAGTCGATTTTGTATTTTATTGCTTAAATGACCTTACACATATATGTAGTGTCTACAAAAGGACACATATAAGATTATAAGATATGATAGGAGTTTATAAGAGTAGGAAATGTACCACTTATTAATGTTTTTGACTTTCCTTCTCTTCTCAACATGATTCCATGGGAGATTTTATGACTATCCATACTCTTTCAAGACCTGAAAATGCACTTAAGAGGGAATGTTTTGTACAAAAGATTGAAATACCCTTGAGAAGGAATGTGAATGAAGGCTAAAGTCAACATTTTTCTACCTAGCGTAGACCCCTAATCTCTATATGTTCTGCTCCTCACATGATCCTAGGTTGTGATGATAGTTTGGTAAGACTTAAATTGGCTCGTCCTATCATACATGCATAGTTAGATTGACGATAGAATGCATGGCAATGAGTTATGACTATGTTAGTTTGATATGCATGTCTAATTAAATTTACAACAAATGTGATAATAAAAAGGAGATACCAGATGACAAAGATGTATAAAGCAACCAGTAATGTCTTAGCCCACAATAATATGTTTTTTTAAGTTAATGTACGAGTATATATATGGTGAGATAGATGACCATATAGAAAAATATAACTATATCAATATATCTGATAGGAAGAAAAAATAATATTACTCATGACTTAAACGAGTCAATTGTGAGAAAACTACTGAACAATTTTTCTATAAAACTTGAAAAGGTTTTCGAGGAATGTTGAATTGTTAATATGACTTACTGTTGGATGATATGTTGGTTTGATGAATTAGGTTACCTTAGTTGTGCCATAGTTCTTACGTATATGTTTGGTTTATTGCCATAATTGTGGCTAGCCACACTTTCATTCATATAGACCCGCTTGTCAAATACTCAATTTTATGTTTAAGTTTGTCTAAAATGTGGATGATGTTTTATTAGCCGCACTTAATGTGGCATACCATAACTCTATGAGTTGTGGTTCAATAAACTTAAGCATCAACCTAACAGTTCGCTAGTTTTGCAGTTTAAGGATCTAATTTATTTTACATGGATGAGCCGAAATTTTGACCAATCAAACTCAGTTTTAATGAGTCAATTTGAAAAAAGAAAAGAAAAATTAAGGCAAAAAAAATTCGATTCCTATCCGATGGTAACACACACAAAATTTCGAGGTCATTCGCGCAAAATTTCCTCTCGTCGGTCTTCCTAGTTCTGACCAAGGGTTCCGTCCGTTCCCATGGCCGGCCGCAACCGTAACCCGCCGCCGCCCTCCTTCCCCCGGGGCGGAGGCGGCGGCAACTACCACCCGCCACCTCCCGCGCTCCACCACCACCATCACCAACTTCTCCCGCCGCCTCACCACCTCGACGACTTCCGGGAGCCGCCGCCGCGGCTCCCCCCGCACCACCTCGACGACTTCCGCGACCCGCACCGTCTGCCCTCGCACCACCACCTCGAAGAATTCGGCGAGCTGCCGCGCCACCCGCATTATGTTTTCGCGGGCCACGGCGTCGGGCCTCTGCCGCCCGGGCCGCCGCACGTCGTGGCGGCGCTGGAGGAGCGGCTCGGCGCGGATATCGAGGAGGCGCACGCGCTGCTCGATCAGAACCAGCGTCTGGCCGCAACGCATGTGGCGCTCGTGCAGGAGGTCTCTGCCGTGCGGCACGAGCTCGGCTGCACCGCTCGCGGCCTTGCCGCTGCCCAGGAAGAGAGCGACATCCGTCTTCGCGAGGTACGGATGCTTTTCTTGCTAACCTCGTAGGCGCTGTTTCTGTATTTCTCTATGTGCATTTGGAATTCTGGTGCCAATCTATACTTATCCGGTTAGCCCCATTTGAGACCTAGGATGAGAAGCTCCACAAAGCCTTGAGGATGCATCATTCATGTTTTGTCTCTATGTAGAGCCCTAAATTCCATCTTGCAAATTTAGGAACGAATTTTACTTCTTGTTTCATAGGCTAAATTGTATTGCTTTGGCCAGGGCCGGGCCTGAGATTTTGATGGCCCAGAGCAAACAAAATTTAGGGACCCTTATAATAATGTAACAATAATATAGTATTCAAATGTATATGTGTATATATGCCAAATACATCTAAAACAATGTTCATATAGAATAATGTTTGAACCCTGCTGGGTCATTTAAAATCTGTTCTGTTGCCTGCGATGTTGCTGGGAACTTTGTTGTTCAGACCGCTAGTCGGCTTTTGTTAGGGCTTAGTACCTAGTACCTACTACCTAGCTTAACTGTTGCTTTGTGATGGGTGCCTAGTGCAGGAGGTTTTTCTGGCATGTTTTCACTTTGAACTCCTCTGTAAAGCTGGAATCCCCAGCAAGTTATATTCAGCTTTCAAATAAAGCTGGGCAACATGTCTTTTCCTAAAAAAAAAACATTCCTTGAGATGAGAGATCGCCGATACGTCGACATGTGCGAGCCTACGAAGAGAGGGGGTGTATTGTATACATGTATATATACAGTGGTGAATCTAAGATTTTATCAATAGGTATGCCATGTCAAAATCTCTATATGTAATTCGGTAAAAATATTTTTCTAATTGAGTAAATAATTATTAAATTTGCACCATAATTTATTTTTCTAATTTGTAAATAATTAATTAATTATTAAATTTTAATATAATAGCTTTGTTCCTGCAGAACGTGAACAACAAAAGGAAAAAAAATAGGCTGAACGAACTCTGCCAAAGGGAAAAATCCCTGAATATTCAGGGCCACAAGTGAATTGGACCCAGGACCTCACATTTCAATAGTAGTGCCTTGGTCATTGGGCCACAAAATGCTTTTTTTTGCAGTTTTGGATGCTAGTATATACTTCAGTCTGTTTCTGTACATATATACATATAGGGGCCCTTGGGATTTGGGGGCCTGGGGCGGTCGCACCGCCCGCCCTCCCTCAGGGCCGGCCCTGGCTGTGGGTCTATTTGAAGCAATCATGCAAACATAACCTAATTTCCTCTTTTTTGAAACCCTCAGAATTTTGCGTTAGAGAAAGCTAGGTGCATGACACTGCCTTTACAGCAAATTTTGGGACTGATGTCTGTCGCAGGGTAAATAATTTGTGTGTGATACTTAGTGTTGCAAATTGTGATAAATGAACCACATGCATGATTGTGGGAGCCTATGTTATCCTGTGTTTGCCTTGCACGATACCATTATTTGCAAGCATGAGGGAGTCGGTGAGAAGAAAATTGGGAAGGCACAAGTGTACCTCATGTCGCAGACTCGCCGTAGGGTTGGGCTTTCAAGCAGAGGCACTGCCATCCATATTCTTGTTCTGGCTATCTAGATTTAGCCTCTTCCATCCACCTCATTTTCATATTCTTCCATCAATCCCCTATGTTGATTATGCACAGAACTGGAGGTCAGCACTCAGCAGTGCAATGACAGTAGGAGGTACGAAATGCCACACACTGTGAATCCTGCGTGTGGATTTTTATGCTTATGAAATGTGAAGTCTGCACTGGATTGTACCTCACTTCATTTAAATTCATCTTACTCTTCTTCCTCTTGCATGCTTGGAAAACAATGGAGAGAAGATGGGGAAGGAGAGAATGATGGGTGAGAATAGAGGGAATATTACAGCAAGCTAAAGTAGACATGTCACATGTTTATGCCTTTTGTGTGCCCACCACCAACATTTTCCCGTTTATATGCCAAGTTTGCACAACATTCGTCCACAAGGGAAAAGTTTATTTTTGATACTTCATGAGTGCAAATGTACTATAAAAGATAAATACGCAAACCTGCAATTCATCAGGTGTCAAGTTCCAAATTTCCTTAGTGATATAGTGAGTATTAAATATCCTAGTTAATGTGTTGATTTAGACAGCAGTACAGCACAGAGCGTCCTCCCTATAAATATAGAATTTTCTCGTGTGAAAGCTTTGTTTACTGGAGCTTTGTAAGTACTATATAGTATATTCCACTGTTTGATACAAGCTTTGGAACTTCTGGTCTTACAGCTGCATATGCAGGGATGGACCCAGGCCTTGGGCATGGTCTGATTCCTGGGACTAGATGCCTATTAAATTGGGTTTAATTTCACCATGGTGATGCCGTGATACTAGACAAAATAGGCTGGACTGACCTGGGTCCACCTCTATGCATATTGAATGTTCTCTACTTCTCTTTCAAAAAATTCTAAGCAATGCATGCTTAATTTATCATTTCCTTCTAATGTTTTCCCAAGTTGTTGCAGTGTCATCTTAATCCACTGCCCTTGAATTTAGAGCAACATAGTTAAATGCATATTGTCCACCTACAAAACTAACCGATGTCCAAGTTTTAGCGTTTTAGTTATGTCGACTTTCTGCATTTTGCATCGGGTATAGGTTTGAAGCTGCATAACCCGAGTGACAGGATTATTGAATTGTTTGGTAATATTTTCAAATCGCCATGTTAAACTGATGTTTCTTGGACCCAAAGTTGCCTGACTTAGTGAGACAGTATGTTAGTTTTGCCCATGCCAGGTAAAATTGGCTCGTGCTTTTTTGGATTGTAACACTGGAAATAATTTTAATAGGTCTATGAGAGGTCAATGAAGATGGAGGCAGAGCTGCGAGCAGTAGAGGAAATGAGAGCAGAGCTTGCACATGTTCGCCAAGACATCCAAAAATTGGGTTTAGCAAGGCAAGAACTCATGGACCAGGTTCAGGGGATCACACAGGATTTGGCTCGATCGGCAGTTGAATTACAACAGGTGGCTGTGCTAAAAGCTGAGATCCAGGAGATCAGGCATGAAACACAACATTTGAGGTAGATCCTTGTTACTTTGAGTGTTCTGAAATAAAACAATGTAGTATTTTGAGTCTTCTTGCAAATATAATGTGTATGTGCAAATATGTCAATGTTATCTATTTTCCAGTGATTCATCTTAGTTATCTCCTATGCACTTATGAAAAAACATTCTCTTGTCTCTTGGCCATTTCATTTTGCCATTCTCTTGGTTCTATGAACTCCATCAGCAATTCAGCATGTCTGGTCAAATTACAATTTAAAACTTGAAATGGAGTGAGTACTTATTTTTTCTCCAGTCCCAAATGAAATGGTATGCTCGGTACAGGGTTCAATTAAATTTAGTTGCCCCTGGAGTAGTAGGGACTAGAAAGAAAACTGAAGCTACAATAGTATTCTTTTCTATTTTTCAAACATATAACGGTTGTATGATTCGACATGCAGATCTGGTATTGAAGCTGAGAAGAAAGGATACGCAGATAGCTATGAGCAAGGACAAGAGATGCAGAAGAAATTGATTTTAGTGGCTTCTGAAGTGGAGAAGCTTCGAGCTGAAGTTGCTAATGCCGAGAAGAGGTCACTATCTGCTCTGCCTGGAGGCAATCAAGGTACTTACAAACTCTGGATATGTGAGGTGGGAAACCATCTTGTGTTATCCAGAGAGACTTTATGTTATGAAATTAGGATTGTGTCCAGCAAAGGGCATAACAAGTTAAGGTTGATCATGTAATTGAATCTCTTTACATGTGACATGTTGTATACTTCATCTTGGTGCCTCTATTCTGCAGTGTATGTTGGAAGCTACGGGAATCCCAAGGCTGCATATGCTGCAAATCCTTATAATGCTGGATACGGCATAAATCAAGTATGTCTTGTGCTTTGTTTCTGCAAGACCTATCCGCACATTCTTTTATTCTCATTTCTTTCTACTTCTGAAATCACACCCTCAGGCAAATACTGCTGATTCTGGTTCCCAGTACGGGTCTGGTTCAACACACGCTTCCTGGGGCCTTTACGACATGCAAAGAACTTCTGGACGGAGATGAGACATTTGTTTTTTTCTCTCAGTTGTCAGCAAATTAAAAGCATACGTTTCTGGTACAATCTAATGACTTCCATGCAACACTATCATTATGATCGGCCTCTTATGAATGGTGCATTATTAGCTCTACTGTGAGATACACTATGTATATGTTAACAACAAACTCAATAGTGCTGGTGGAAAGTGCAAATTTGCAGCATATGCATTTTGAACCTTGCATTTTCCACTCGTAATTACATTGCCAGAGGCATGCATTTCTCGTGCAGTAATTAGTCTCGATCTGTGAGAAAAGTCTTGTGACATGGTAACTCTCCTCGTTAAGGTAAGTCCCAATCATAGTGTCTATAGGTGTCTTATATCACTCATAGACACCACTACCTTGATAGGTTGAGAGCGTCCTAAGAAAGACCAGATCATAGTTAGGTCCCATGGAATGTTAAATTTAAGGGTGTGTTTTTGTTTGATGCTAAGGGTGTACGATATCTTATATTATAACTCGTTTGACTTTTATGTATAAATTGAATTTATCTAAGTTTGACCTATTTTATAGAAAAATGTATCAACTATCATATCAAACTAGTTTCGTTAAATTCACTATGACATATATCTTAATTATGTATTTATTTGACATTATAGATGTTAATATATTTTTCTTTAAATTTGATTAAAGTTAGAGAAGTTCGATTTTTTTTAAAAGTCAAACGATAAACGTTGCTCCTGTTTCCACACAAAGCGAGAAAAAATCCCTTGAAATAAGGCATAACACTTCTGAATTCTGATGCATCATATCACACGGCAAGGAAGAGAATCAATAAGCACATTATTAGCGAAATAATTCAGTACACAAACCACTTTACATTTGAAAGGCATCGTCATGAATGGCCAAGCTTAGCATACCGTCTCCTCTGCTGCGGTGAAAACATGGTATATTGATGATATATAAGTTACACGGGATGTACACGGTACAACAGAGAAACATATCGCTCGTACAGCCTAACCAACTCCAAAAGGACCAAAATCTTGGCAAACACACCCAAACTACAGATCTTGGCAGCACAAATCTAGACTTCCAAGTTCCAACCTAGGACTCGGCGGTTCATGCTTGCCGGAAGGGTTTGTTTGGCGGGATATTTTCCCGCCTCTCCACATAGCCAGCCGGAAACCATCCTGCCTTCCCTCTGCATTCTCCTTCAGCCCAGCCATTCGGAGCAATCTAGTGCAGATGTAAAAGAAAAGGCAATTAGACAGTAAATTTGGATTGAAGCCTTGCTGCACTAGATGGTCTAACCAAAATAGTTTTTATGCGGGACAATGAGGCAGCGATTATTACAGTCCTTTGCAGATGGAAGGATTACTAGGACACTGACCTGACGAACAACAACATATTCACCAACAATTAAGCTCAGCTCCTTTTCTGTGGTACCATTGAAGTTATGCACCGCCTTCAGAAACAAGGAGGATTGTAAACATGATATGAGATATGGTAAAATTGCTCCAGTAACGTCAGTTACTTATTTTCACCTCAGCGAGGAAGTACTGGGCCTTCTCGGCACGCTTGTGAGAAGGAATAGTAGGCGGTGCAGATTCTCTCTTTTGCTTCTCAGAGGACATCTAGAAATAATAATTATGCAAAACTATAAATGCAAGAGATTTTGACAATTTACAATATAAGCAGATTAGAAGAGTGAAAATTTCTACCTCAGCTTCAACATCATCAAGTATAGCAGCTAACCTCAAATAAAATAACTTTTCTGCTTCTACCTTCAACAGGATAAGTATCCAAGGATAAGAATCAAATGAAACAACTCAATGGTGATAGATGAACTGTATGCTAGAGGAAGGCAATCTTACCATGCCAACCAGGCGTTGAAGAGTTACCCTTTGCTGTTGAGATTCAACAGCAGCAAGTGCAGCAGCAGCTTCCTTTCCTAACACAGCCATGCTTGCTTTGTGCTCTATCATTTTAGATTCAGACTGTTGAAGTTTTGTAGTGTGCTCAGCAATTGGAGCTTCTCGTACCCGTTGCTTCCTTCTAGCAATTTCAGCAGACTGTATGACAAACAAGCAAGGTAAGATACATAATGGGGGTAAAGTATTCTATTCAGCATAGAGGTAGCAATAATCCAAGCTTCCTCGCTTGCAATATGGAACAAGTTGCTATGACATACAAAGATCTCAGCTTCATGTCGCATCCGGCTATAACGTTGCGCAAGACCACGGGCATCTTCCAGGGGAACACCTGTAGCCATAGCCCTCAATGGATCTATGGTCTGAAATGAAAAATAAATGGCAGGATATTTGTAAACTAAATTGAATGACCTCATGCAGTTCTAGAGATCTTAAATTTCTATCATAGTGTAACACAATTCAGAAGGCTGAGCTCTAGCATGTACTGAAAAAAGAATGGCATAAACTAATTAAATCTTCAAAATACTGGTGAGTTGGCGATCACTTGCATGATAAAACTACGGAAATCACAAGCACCAAAAGGTAAAGGGAAAAAGAGTATGGTGTTTTACTTCCAGGCTTAGATCAATAGAATTAGAAAGTTGTCTCTATGAGGGAAGATAGGACAAAAGGTTGTGCACCAGGTGGTGAGACATCATTACTATTTGGTTTTAACTTTTAATGCACCAACATTTCCATTTATGGAATAGGCTGAACCAACATAAAATTTCAGATACCTCAGCCAGTCAACCTAAAGGATTTCCTGCATATTGAATATGCTGGGCTATAAATGAGATCTCTAGTGGCTCACTTCCAGTTACAATATACTCGAAAATAAAAATATGAACAAGATGAGATCCATTGGCATACTCCCTTGTTAAGAAATATAAGCCATGCATGTACTTGACATGGTCTACAACGTTGAACTTTGATCATTAATAGATTTCACAAAATATTCCCTCTGGTCACAAATACATGACACTTTGACCAAAATCTAGTCAAACTTTGAAAACTTTGACCATTAATAACTTTTAAAATACTTTGTTGAAAAATATAAAAATGGTATGGGTAGATTTGCTCATTTGCCTTGAAAAATACTGACTTCAAGTCTCA
The DNA here is from genome assembly GCA_000418225.1 of Zizania latifolia. NCBI lineage: Eukaryota > Viridiplantae > Streptophyta > Magnoliopsida > Poales > Poaceae > Zizania > Zizania latifolia. The sequence goes on from KE372654.1 coordinate 101,980, forward strand.
TAATTTAAAAATTTATAAACTTATTCTAATATAAAAGTGTGGTCAAAGTTGTGCATCGAAGACCGTGCAAAAGTTAAATGTCATGTATTTTTGACTGGAGGGAGACATGGAGTATATCATCAACTACTACGAAATTTGCACGTACAAAAGTACTTTCAAATATGAATCCAAAGGTACCATTTGGTACTAAACATACATGTTGTTAGATTAATTATTATTCAAAAAATACAAATGTTGACCTTTTCAAATACATGTGCCAAGGGATGAAAACAGATCGGATACGGACGGATATCAGTGATATCATATCCTTTTTCATATTTTTTTTCGGATCTAGATTCGGATTCGGATACTCCGGATACGGATATGGAACCGGATATCATCGGATATGAATACGGAGCGGATACGAATACGGTTACGGATATTTACCGGATATCATCAGTAATATAATTCTTGATTCACAATCATAACACATAGCTGATAAGTAATAGTTCACATCACATAAATCACCACGAATATAGAAATCCACATACAAGTTCATATTACACAAATTTTAAAGTAAATCAACAGTTATGAATAACTTGGCAAACCCAAAAGAGTCTATGTGATATTTGTAATTTGTTTTGAGCTTGAAAATTTTTCTACACTCAAAATACAACATATCTTATTCTATGTAAAATTTTTGTATTTTTCTAGATCCGTTTTCTATTTTTAATCTATTAAGTATGTTTCTAAGAATTAAATTGAAATAGGTAAAATTTGAACTGCAAGTGCTTGAAATAATGAACCAAAATTTATAGAAAAATCATATTCATGTTTTTGAGTCAATTCTTAGTTCTTATCCACTAAATTGAAAGAAATTTTAAAAAATCTAGGTTGCGACACTCAATCGGCAACATGGAGATTAATGGTTTTTTAATTTTAAAAAATTCAAATAAAGTCTGAAAAATCCGAGACCTGTCATGGTGTTATGATATGATACATAGATGTTGTGATAAAAAAATAAAAATGTTTTAAGAAAGTTATCACGTACGATGTTAAGAAAACCGGAGATTCTCCAAGAACGAATTAGGATTTAAGGAATTGATGCTCCAAGAACGAATTAGGGTTTAAGGAATTGATGGGTTGAGTTTAAAAGCAAATCGATGGTTAAATCTTCGTTTGAACTTAAAACTTTTTCTACGATCAAAATACAACATAGCTTATCTTATGTAAAAATTTAGTATTTTTTGGGGTCTATTTACTATTTTTATTTCATTAAGTGTATTTCTAGGATTTATATTGAAATAGGTCAAATTTGAACTGCAAGTGCTTGAAATAAAGAACCCAAATTTATAGAAAAATTATATTCATGTTTTTGAGTACATTCTTAGTTCTTATCCACTAAATTGAAAGAAATTTTGAAAAATCTAGGTTGCGACACTCGATCAACAACGTGGAGCTTAATGGTTTTTTAATTCTAAAAAAATCAAATGAAATCTGAAAACACGAGACTTGTCATAGTGTTATGATGTTATACATAGATACTGTGATAAGAATTTAAAAATGTTTTGAGAAAGTTGTGATGTACGATGTCAAGAAAACTTGAGATTCTCCGAGGATGAATTAAGATTTAAAGAGGGAACAAGTTGGGTTTAAAAGTAAATTGACGGTTAAATCTTCGGTTGAACTTGAAACTTTTTCTACGATCAAAACACAATATAGCTTATTTCATGTAAAAATTTGATATTTTTCTGGGTCAGTTTACTATTTTTAATTCATTAAGTGTGTTTCTAGGATTTATATTGAAATAGGTCAAATTTGAACTGCAAGTGCATAAAATAATGAACTAAAATTTGTAGAAAAATCATATTCATACTTTTGAGTCTATTTGTAGGCCGTACCCACTAAATGAAAAGAAATTTTAAAAAATTTAGGTTGCGACACTCGATTGACAACGTGGAGTTTAAAAGTTTTTTAATTCAAAAAAATCAAATAAAGTTTGAAAAACACGAGACACTGGGATTTAAAATTATAGTGAAAATGATAGATTTTTAACCTTAAAAAATCCTATTTTTATATTTTTTTGTTTTCTCTCTCTTCTTTTTTCTTTCTCTTCTCTTTTTCTCTCTTTTTTTCTTTTCTCCCTTCCCTCTCCCTCTTCCCTCTTCCGTATTTCCTATTTTCCTATTTCTTTACGCCGATAGAGGTGCAGAGCGGCACCGTGGCCAGGGGCGCGACGGCCTGGGCGGCGCGGTG
>KE372654.1:112967-133282 GCA_000418225.1 Zizania latifolia
CCTCGACCAGCAGCTCGTCTGCGAGCTGAAATGATGGGTAGCGTTGCTGGAACAACTCCATGTCCTCCCAGGAGGCTGTGGAAGGGGGCTGATCACGCCACTTGATGAGAACCTAGCGCACACTACGAGACAGACGGGCTCGAACGGCTTCCTCTGGAATAGGCAATGCGGCGCCGTTATGCATTGGGGGCAGAGGTGGTGGCGCATCGGGTGGCTCGCCGACGAACTTCTTGAGGAGGTCGACGTGGAAGACGTTATGCACGCGTGCTTGCGGGGGAAGCTCGAGACGGGCGGCCACCACGTTGATGAGTTTGATGATCTTGTAGGGCCCGTAGTAGCGGGGTCGTAGCTTGCCTTGTGTAGCTGTGGGCAGTGACAAGGGAGTGCGGTGGCGCACCCGTAGCCAGACCTAGTCGCCCACCATGAAGTCGATGGCGCGGTGGCGACGGTCGTAGTGCTTCTTGTACACCGCCTGAGCCTGTTCCAGCCTGTACTTGGCATCCCCTAAGAGCTTATCGCGTTCAGCCATGGACTTGGCGATCGTAGCGACCCTAGCTTCACCCGGCTCATAAGAGCGGATCGTCAGGGGGTCGCGGCCGTAGACTAGCTTGAACGGAGTGTCATGGAGGGAGGTCTGGTACGCCGTGTTGTAGGTGTACTCGGCCCACGGCAGCCATCTGAGCCATTGGCACGGACGATCACCTGTAAAGCAACGCAGGTACATGGTAATCACTTTGTTAGTAGCCTCGGCCTGGCCATCTGCCCGCGGGTGAAAAGCCTTAGTCATGTGGAGCTTGGCGCTAGAGAGGGTCAGCAGCTCCTTCCAGAAGGCAGATGTGAAGACCGGATCCCGGTCAGAGACCAGGGACTGCGGTATGCCATGCAAACGCACGACCTCGACGAAGAATGTCCTGGCCACAAATTCCGCCATGTACGGGTGCCCCAGCGGCAGGAAGTGGCAGTACTTGGAGAAGCGGTCCACCACGGTGAGGATTACTGATTTGCCGCCGACCTTGGGAAGGCCCTCGATGAAGTTGAGCGCAATGTCTGCCCAGACCGTGGACGGGACTGGCAGAGGCAACAGCAGGCCCGCCGGCTAGAGGTGCTCCGTCTTGTTGCGTTGGCAGGTAGAGCAGCTGCGCACAAAGTCTTGAACCACCGTGCGGAGGTTAGGGGCATGAATGTCGCGCCACAGCTGGTGGAGTGTGCGCTGAACGCCTTCATGGCCGTCGTTGTGCACATCGGTCACCAGTTCGAGGAGCGCAGAGGAGGGGGCACATATAGCTTGGAGTTGAACGTGACCAACCCGTCCACCAGCGCCCAAGGCCATTGTCGTGCGCCAGTCCGGACCTCCTCCGCTAAGGTGCGCAAGGCTGGGTCTGTCGTGTGGGCTTCCAGAAGACGCGCGATGAAGTCGAATTGTGGAGTGGCCATCATGAACGCCACGGCGGTGTTAGTGTCTCGGCGAGAGAGCGCGTTTGCCACGACGTTGGTGCTGTCGGGCTTGTACTCCACTGTGAAATCGAAGCCGAGGAGCTTCCCTACCCAATGATGTTGAGGGATTGTTGCCAGACGCTGATCCAACAAGTACTTCAAGCTGAAATGGTCAGTGCGAACCAAAAAACGGCGGCCCCAGAGATATGGACGCCAATGGCGGATAGCCTGATCCAGCCCGATGAGTTCGTGCTCATAGGCGGCCAAGGAGCTGTGTCGAGGCGCCGTGGGCCGGCTGAAGAAGGCGATGGGCTGCTTCCCTTGTAGGAGGACCGCGCCAAACCCCACGGTGGATGCGTCGCACTCGACGATGAACGGCTGGTTGAAGTCGGGCAGTGCAAGCATCGGCGCAGTGGTAAGTGCGGTCTTGAGTGCTTGGAATGCCGTGGTGGCCTCCTCGGACCAGCTGAAGCCTTTTTTCCAGAGGAGCACGTTCAGTGGCGCGGCCACCTTGCCGTAGTCCTAGACGAACTTGCGGTAGTAGCCCGCAAGGCCCAGGAAGCCCCGGAGCATGCGCATCGAGCGCGACGTGGGCCAATCGACCACCGCCTGGACCTTGGTCGCGTCCATGGTCACACCGGCGGCCAAGATGACATGCCCCAAGTAGGCGATAGTCGTTTCGCCGAAGGCACACTTCGAATGCTTGACGAAGAGTTGATGCTGCTGGAGCACCGCGCGGAGGTAATGTAGGTGTTCTGCCCAGGAGGTGCTGAAGATGAGGATGTCGTCGAAGAAGACGAGCACGAAGCGGCGGAGGAAGGGCCGCAGGACCTCGTTCATTAGCGCCTGGAACGTGGCTGGTGCGTTGGAGAGGCCAAACGGCATCACCAGGAACTCATATAGGCCGTCGTGGGTGCGGAAGGCCGTCTTGTGGATATCTGCAGGGAACATGCGCACCTGATGGTACCCGGAGCAGAGATCCAGCTTGGTGAAGAAGCGGGCGTCGTTGAGCTCGTCGAGCAACTCGTCCACCACCGGGATCAGAAATGCATCCTTCACTGTGATGCCATTGAGAGCGCGGTAGTCGATGCAGAAGCGCTAGGATCCATCCGGTTTCTTGACGAGCAGCACCGGTGAAGAGAAGGCCGAGGAGCTAGGCCGGATCAAGCCCTGGTCGAGCATGGTGCGACACTACCGCTCCAACTCGTCCTTGTGCGCCGAGGGGTAGCGGTAGGGTCAGACCGCCATTGGTGCCGCGTCCGGCACTAGGTTGATGTGGTGGTCATGAGAACGTGGCGGTGGCAGCCCTTGTGGCTCGACGAAGACCCCCTCGAACTCGGTGAGCAGGTCGCTGAGAAGATCGCCCCCGATGGAGAGGTGGAGGCCGGGACCGGCCGGCCTAGTGGTGCCACGCCAGCAGACGTGGTGATCTCGGTGCTAGAAGGACGAGAGGCGGCCGAGGTCCCACAAGATTGGCCCCAAGGTGGCTAGCCACTGAGTGCCCAACACCACATCATAGCCAGCGAGGGGAAGCACGAAGAAGTCAGCGACGAAGGATTCCCCGTCGATGGTAAAGGCGGCCTGTCGTAGAACGCCCATGCACGGGATGCGCTCTCCATTTGCCACTGTCACGGAGAGGGTGCTGCAGCGTCTGGTAGGTAGCTTTGTGGTGGCGGCGCCCTTCTCGGAGATGAAGTTGTGGGTAGAGCCTGTGTCCAGCAGGGCGTGCAGGGTGGTACCGCCCACCGTGATGAAGAGCTGCATCGTCTAGCTCCTGTGGATCCCAGCGATCGCGTGGAGCGAGATACAGGGGGCGTCGTCGGCGTTTGGCTCGTCGGAGTCCTCGGTGTCATCAGCCTCGTCATCCAGGTCGAGGAGGAAGAGGCGTTGGCACACCTTGTTGTGGCCCCGACCGAACTTTTCGTTGCAGTTGAAGCAGAGGCCGAGCCGGCGGTGTTCCTCCATCTCGGACTGTGACATCTTCTTGACCTGACGCCCTTCCACGGTGACTGTCGTAGCAGCCGGCGCCGACAGCGCTAGGTTTGTGGGTGGTGTTGTCGGGGCCCTAGGCGCCGGAAGAATGCCTTTACCGTAGTTGCGGGTGGACGCGGTTGGCGCTGCCGATGAGGCCGCAAACTGCTCGCGTAGCTCCAGTTTGCGGGCCAGGCTCATAGCCACCGCTAGAGACTGAGGATTGAGGACCTCGACGTCGAGGCTAAGCGGCGGCTGGAGACCCGCGGTGAAGAGCTGCACCCTTTGGGCCTCCTTGAGGACGCCCGCGCGTGGCAGGAGCGCCTGGAAGCAGTCTTGAAACTCCTCCACGGAGCCCATGCGCTTGCACGCGGTAAGCTCGCCTAGGGGATTAGAGCGGAGAGGCGGTCCAAAGCGCAGGTTCAGGAGCTCTGAGAACCGTCGCCACGCCGGGGTGCCCTCGTCCATTTGGATCTGCATGTACCAGAGTTGCACGGCATCGGTGAGATTGTATGACGCCATCCATTCCTTCTCTTCCTCGGCGATGCGCTGCTGGAAGAAGTATGATTCGCAGCGGTTGAGGAAGGGTAGTGGATCGCCCTTGCCGTCATACTTGGGGAAATCCATATTCTGGAACCTCGGTGGCCGATCATTGTGGTGTTCGCTGGTGTGGTGCGAGCCCGAGGGAAACTCCCCAGGGTGCGGCGATGGCTGGCGGCCTTGGTCCAGGCGCTGGATCGCCTGAGAGTGGCTGGGCCATCATGTCGGAAAGTGCTGCCTGAACGTCGTCGGAGCCTGGCATGGTGGTGTCGGCGGTGGCGTGGGAGGGTTGGCCGGCGGAAGGGGTAGGGGAGGATGGCCTGGTCGCTGATACCACAGGTCCCATAACCCACAGGTCCCAGGATCGAAACCTAGCTCTAATACCAAGATGTTACGTCGGTTTCCCGACGGTAACGGCGTAGGTTCGGGTAGCGGCCCCTGACTTCTCAGGTGGTAGCCGCCGGTAGGCAAGGAGCGAGGTTTTGCCCCTCGGCTCCCTATTTTGACCGGAAGAGGAAGATTAGAGAGAATTGATCTTTTCTTGAATTCCAGGGTGCCAATTGGCTTACATATATAGCCATCCGGCTGGTTTATTTAGGCAGCTAATAAATTATTTAGGTAACTAATCAATCCCTTAGATTAAGGCCTATTAATTATCCTTCCTTAGCCACTACTTGCCTGGGCTGGCTCCTTTGATTTCTTCCCTTTCCTTGTGTAGTGCTTTCCCCACATAACAGAGTCCCTATGATGTGCCATCGAATTATTAAAGCTATGCCCCTGCTTGAGTAGACTGAACATTTCTAGACAAAGAAAAATGAGACATGTGATTTCTACATGTTTGTAAACAACATTAAAATGTATCTCCCCCTGATCTTGTGAAGTAATCCATGCAAATATTGTTATTTGTTTCTTTTACTTGTCAACTATTAGGGTCGGAATACATTACCACCGACGAGTTAAAGCAGCATCCAGTGCGCGTGAAGAAGCTATCTGATTCAGATTCAGAATAGGATTCATAACCTGGATTCAGAATATGATTCAGAATAACATATTTAGCATATCTATTAAATTAGGATATCTATTAAATTAGTTTGGTATCGTTAGTTCTTATAAGTATGGAAAGATTGGTTTCTATTTTTATTATCAGAACCTCTTATAAAAGGAGGGCCTAGGTGATAAATAAAGTAAGCAATAAAGAAGAAATTTTCTTATATCTTGGCAGCGCGCATTGCCTCTTGGTTGTTGTTCCCTGGCGCCTCAACGACAGGATCGTCGTCTTGGCATTATATCTCTCCATCATCAATATAACCTACGCTCTCTTGCTCATCGTTTAATCCCTGATTAAAACATCAACACTGTCCATTATTGTACCAAGGGTTATTTTTCATGCATATATCATAATCGCCTAATGCCTGTCATCCTGGTGGATGATTAGTTGTATTTTCTCCAATTGTGTTCGTTATTGTCTACTAGCCTAAACCATTAAAAATACAAAGGAAAGAACCTATTTTGGTGGATCCGTTGTTTGAGACTACTATGAATAATTTACTGGAGAAAATTAACATTGACCTCAGAAAATTCACTGTAAGTGTCATTTACTCTATATGATTCTCTAGTGTTTTGCTTAGTTCTCATCCTGGACGGTTGCACAAATCCTTGACAGGGCTATCATAAGAGCAACAAGGTCTGTCCAGGAAAGATGCCCTTAACTTCGTAGCAGAATGCTTTAGCCTTTAAGAAACAAGGCCATTGAATTAGGTATAAGCTCTAAATTCTTGTCTGACAGCCTTGTACCAAAACTATACATATTTGTAGTTTGGCAGTTTTGGCTACTTCATGATCTATGCTCGCAAGTTGTGGGAATACAAAAATTTTCCCAATGAAATATACCCTGTTTTTGTGATTTCAATTAAGCCCATTCATATCGTTGGTATAGCAATGTTTAATTACAATACCTTTTAATGAAACAAGGTGGCAGAAAGTACCAGATCAAAGGTTCTCCTGGTACAGGTGCTTTTGTGAAAGTATACAAAGCCAGTGTTGATGGTAATACATAAGAACTGGTTGCTTTAAAGGTGATTCGTGCTTCCATTGTCTTACTGAAGCCTGCATTTTATAGTTGTTTCAGCTGTTAAATTCTAGTGCTTGTTTGTATATACAAAAACCCGCATTTCCTTTGGAATTTTACTTGTATCGCCTGCTTGATATGCACATATCTGATATTGAGGCACAAAAGTTATGTTTAAGATCCTGATATTTGTAACTGTAATAATGTAATGATGTTTACACTGCAAAATTATTGGGCTTCCAGAGACCAAGCTTTGGCTATGCGCATGAAGTGCATGTATATGCTGATGTCAGTGTGTTAGTTTGTGATTACTTCATGTATCTCAAAATTCTTTGAATACATGATCAAGCAAAACTGCTTTTTTATGCCTGAACTATCTGTGTTATTGATAAGATGTAACTCTGGCTAATCTGTTTTGGTAAGATGTGACAACATATGCCGACAAATCTTTTGAAGGATGTTAAAAATCCCCATTTAGTTGTTGAACACCATGTGGATGAAGTTCTATGCATATGTTACACTATATGGAAATGCTGCATACTGTTGGCATAATCTATATGGTGATTTGAAGCCTGGCAATATGCTTGTCTGCTACCCAAGGTAAGCAACTCAGCTTAATACAATGGATGGAGCTACTTCCGTCTTCCTCGTGCTATCTGAATGAAATATGGGCAACACAAAATTATTTATCCAGTAACTACTAACACTTTACATCAGAATATTGGTTTGACAAATATTACTCTTCATAAAGATTGACAGATTTATTCTAGTTGCTATATTTCAATATTTGTGTGGCCTTTCATCTAATAACATTAATTTTCAATGAAAATATTTGAAATGGATGGTCATAACTCATAAGAGCATGCGTGTAGGTTGATAAGAGGTCAATTTGTTGGCCCCAGATGTTGGGTTTGGTGGTTGCAAAGATCTTTGCTGATTTACTCTATTTTTGTTACTTGAATCCGTTTGATGGCTCCATCGCCCATGTTTCCCCTGAGATGACGGTGTCCTTGCCTTAATTTGACATGCAATGTCCGTTCATCTGTGTCTTTGTTTTGCATGTGGCTGTCAGTAAAGTGGAGATATCACAGTCGAAACCTTTAAAGGCGAGACAAGATCCGGGCAGAATCAGGTTAGCATATATCTTAACACGCTGGGCAACTTGGTTAAATAGATATTTTGGGTCCCTTTTCTGATGAAACGCCCATTCCAGTGGGCCGGGGTATCGATCTAAATCTTTTACCAGCCGACACGGAGTTCCAGGGAGACTGCCGAACCTCAGGGTTCAGCTGCGTCGAGATGCAGGAAGAGAGAACCTGGACGTATCCATTATGTACCCTTGCAAGTTACTCTACCTCATCGAGCCATTTCTGAAAGCAGCTCTGCCTGACGCAGCGTGTTGGTTGGTTGGTTGGTTGGTTTCTTCTCCTGCAGGCTGACACTTACAGTCTTGATCTGCGTCATCGCACACATGATGCTCCATTGGACACCCATGAGCATCGAGAAGACCCCCAGGCCTGGTGGAAGCTATCTGTACCAGCCGAAAGCACCGTTCAAAAGGTTCTGCCATTGCCATGATTCACAGTGAACAAATGCTCAGGACGTCAAACCAAGATGCATATTTAAGTATGTAACCGAAGTTGTTCCTGTTCATCTGATCTGTCCTTGAGACCTTGACAGGTAACTGGAGCGTGAATGCGGCCTCCAGGATTACCTGTGCAGCAGCCGGCAGCTCGTCGGCAAAAACTGAACCATCAACTGGCCAAGCAGAAAGCATAGCTAGCTTTCGTGCATATAGCGTGCAGTAGCATTGTGCCGTGTCCGCTTGAAAGTTGAAGCGTTCATAATGTACGCGACCTGTCACTGTACCATCGGCCGGGCCCAGACGGAAATTGCCATGGCAGTATGGTGCCCATACCGTACGTTTTGTCTGGCTCCTGTAGCCGCCGCGTGCGTATCTTCTTCTCCAACCTGCAGGAACCATTCGTCTGTCACACCGTCACGTCGTCTAGGGTTTTGGCCCAGTGGTCGTGATCGCCAAGTTTGGTACGCCGGCCGAGCCGAGAGCGAGAGTTTGTCTATGCGGCAGCACGTGTGTCAAGCGAGACCAAACGGAAAACACGGATGGGAGGCCGCTGTCACGGCGAAGACTCAAGGAGCTCTCCGATCAGATCATCAGTTATCCAGATAAGATGGCCAGATGGGGGCAGTAATGGCGTCTCTTGGGCGCCACAGGACCATGCACGCACGCCGATCGATCCAGCCGTCGCTGGCTGTGTCTGAGTGTCTCTCCTGTGTGGTCGCGGAGGCTGGCGTGCCCGGTCGATCGGATATCTTGACCCGTCGTCGGAGGACGCGCTATGTGGCACATCCATCGCCGGCACAACTCCGAGTATGTATGTGCATGGCGAAGTAGAAATCGGTAGTGGAGCCAAAAATTTTCGCGAAGCCTGGATAAATCTAAGCTAAAAGCCAATACAAATCCTTGATCTTGCTTAGAAATCAGGCAAATCTTTCATGTTTTCTACTCTCTCTGTCTCAGAGAGTTTATTTTTCACATTCAAAATTTATACACAAAGACTTGATTTTTAGATTGCTTTATTCGGTTAATGCAAGTACAATTAATAGACTCCTTAGAAACTGGAGATATCAAAACTAACAATTTCCATCTAAATCATTTCTCTATACTACTAATCTATTTAAGAATTACTAAAAATAAATTATTTGTGATACAGATACTAATATATTTAAGAATTATTAAAAATAAATTATTTGTGATACAGAGTAAATAAATATCTCTCAGTTTTAATGGTAATAGCGTGAAGTCCGGGGCAGCCGCCCACCCGGTCGGGGTGTGTATCCGCACCTGTGGAAAATTCATTGCGTCTGACGAAAACTACGTGAACGGCTTCTGACACGCGCGTTGGTTTGTGGATGTACTTACGGGGTTGGTAGGTAGATTTTGGGCCAGCCCGGTTACGTGAGAGTTTGCCGGTCAGCGGCGATGACAGAGAAGAGAACATACACAGTACACACACAGTAACCGTTCTACTCCTACCATAATAGGCCCTTTGAACTCCCAACCAAAGTCCTGAAAGAACCCAACCGACATCTGACAGGTTCCAGAACACAGTCATCATACGACCGGCCGGTAGCTAGCTAGTGTCCTCCCAAAACAGTCCAAGAATTAACTCGCCTCTTGTATTCTAGCGCCTGGACGTCGTCGCAGCGGCCAGTGACACAGTCGTCGTCACACGGTGGCCGGACTTCTCACGCCTAATAAGGAGATAAAAAACCGGGGTGGCCGCGCGCGCGCGCGCACGCACTGCACCCGACCGAACCAACCAACCTTCCACCAACCCGTCCGTGCATCGTCGTCCAACCCAGCTGAACGGCGCCCACCGCCAGCGCAGGCGTGCAGGAAGCCGGCAGCACCGGCCGGCCGCGCGCAGCGTGTCCCCCTCGGCCCCGTGAACGAACTGTGTCCCCTGCTAGCTGCAGCGCGCGCGCGCGCGCGTGCATGCATGCTCTGACCCATCTCGCAGCTAGCTCAGCGATGACGCGGCCGGCCGGAGGAGAAGACGGGCGATGCATGTATGTATGGCGGAGAAAGGGGAGGGTAATTAGGGCTTGAGTACGTACTAGACCTGTTTCTGAATTTTATTTGAATTTAACGAAGTTTTGGAGACTATATATGTGTTGATTGACCAAGTTGCATTATTAGTGGACATGCTGACATGCATATATGCTGCGTGCTGATCTGCAGCTCGATCACATGGCCAATTTGCGCCGATGCATCCATCGGTCCATCCACATGTCGTTGACGGGATGACGGCCGACCGGCTGCCGGCCGGCGTGGTTGGCCGATCAGCATCGATAGGGATAATTGGCTGCGGCGCGCGACGGGCAGGGCAGCTGGGTGGCAGGGTGGGTGCAGTTGGGATAGATGGATGGACATGGATCGGCGGTCGCGGCCACACTCGATCGATCGCCGACGCGCGCCCCCGTCGCCGGCCGTTGGTTGGTTATCTGGCTGGCTGGTCCATCCCTAGCTTAGTACGGGTGATGAGTCGTTGGAGAGTGCAGGGAGATAGGTTGCTGGTGTCACGACGCGCGCGCAGTGTGGTCACCATGCAGCCGTGGACCGACGTGTATTACGCATGCAGCAACTGGATATACGAGACATGCTTAAGCAACAAAATCTCGTCGCTTTGGACGTCTAATCGCCTATAGCCTCTTGCATGCATGGTGCAATATGCATGCGGTCAGGTTGCATCCGTTACTAGAGAACACACCATTCAAAAGGATAACACATTAGCAGGGTGTGATAGCATATTAGTATGATAGGGCAACACATTAATACTGGTTATTTAATTGATACTAATATAGTATCGGTTGGAGACTCCAACTGATTCTAACATTCTAACTTTTAGTACCGGTCCATGTCAACAACATGTATTAAAGGCTTGTTTTTTTAATTTCTTTTCATTGCTTATGTTCTTATTTATTCATTATCGTTGTTTTTTATATGATGTTTTTATATGTTGTTTTTAATTAGATTTCGTTAATGTTGATTTTAATACGACGATAGTAAATATCAACAATCAATTACACGATCATGATAAAAAGCTTGCGATGCTCAATGCATATGCATATATATATATATTAATGTCACTCAAATATTACATTAAAAGTACCTTACATATATAATTATTTATCAAGAGTTATATATAACAAACAAGCCATATAGAATTCTGCTCATTATCATCCTTATCCTCGTCCTTTTCCTCATTCTTCTCATCGTTCTTTGAATCCCCGGCCATAACTAAACCGATGGTATTATATAGAGTAAGATAGGCTCTACATCCTCTGTCATGGTGGTCCATCATATCAGTTCTTAAAAATACTGAAAAGAAATAATACATATGTTGTTTAACGATTCAAAACGAAAGCATTTATGCACAAATTACTCATTGGTCGAGAGAAGGAGGCCAGGTTGTGGGGGCGACAGACATGCCTATGTGCTTATGTGCCTACCTTGACTATTAAGTTTATGGTTTATGGTTTAGGGTACATGAAGATCAATCACCAAATAGAGGAATGGTTGGGGGAGTCCATGAGGGCCCACCTTTCACTGTTTTGCTCCAATTTTAGTGATCGCTTTGCCATCCTGCTCGACCAAACCCTGCTTATCATGGACGTGTCCGAGGGGAATCGTATCGTCTCTAGTGGGGAGGGGAAGCTCACATGGTTGGGCTTGTCATGGGCCAACAACCATGTAAGCCATGACGCTCATCGATTACACATAGAAAAAGTGTAAGTCATGTTCGCATTAAAAATATTAGGATGTGTACAAAGCAACCCTATTCCGGTGACACTATTATTTTTAATTATTTGAGTTACGTACAAGAATAGATACATATGCACCTATTAGATTTGCGTCACTATAATAGAGCGGTGCACGCCTGGTGATGGTAGGCTGCCACACGGACTGCACTAAGCATCGTGGTGTTGCACCTACCTAGATAGCGCCAATAGGTTATCGTGGTTTTTCTATTGACTAAAAATATTTCATCTAGCTGAAAACTAATGGAGGATTTGACCGTGCAATATCATATTTGATATACCACGCTCTACTTCTATTTCTAAAAGTACACAAGTAATATTGTATTTACAACAACTTTAACTTCTATTTCTATAAATATAACTCATATATATAATGCGTATGCTTCTTTAGCGATTAATCTCACCGTCATAATACGAACCAGTGTATTTATTTTTTCTCCGATTAATGGTAATTAATAGACCCCATAAGGCCATAATAAATGCGATCGATGACTCCTTTTAATTGACATTGTCTCAACAATAATACTAAGTGGAGATCGATCAATCCAAGAGCTGGATGTATCGAAGCAAGCAAGCTAGCTAGCTACCAGCTGCATGCCGTGCTACAGAAAGCAGGAGAGGAGAATAGAAGATTCAATTCTCCAGCGATCTCCATACACACATGGCTGGTGCCTGCCTGCCTGTGGTGGCCAACGCAGGAAGAAGAGGAGGAGGAGGAGGAGAGAAGGGTTCAATCGATGACATGGAATGTAGAATATGGGCCGTGCAGTGGGGCATGCGCGTGCCGACATTCCTTTCTCGAGCTCCGAGGCAACGGATCGATGGGAGATCGGGGAATCAGATGCCCCTGCTCTCTTCAGTCCTCTCCTTTCCATCCATCGTCCTCCACGATCCCTCTCCTCCCTCCACAAGCTACCCCACGAATCCTACTCGTTATTACATATATATCCACTGCTCCCTCTAATTCCACAAAGCAAGTCGATTTAGTCTTATATCTAAAGTTATTTAAAATAAGTCATTTTGTATTTTATTGTGTATTTTAGATATCTATATACCTAATGGTGTACTAATTCCTCTTCGTCTCTTGTGCTGTCTTTACTCCCATACTGTATTTAATATGGGCAAACAAAAAATACACACTAATTAATTACTCCTTGATATCTGAAATCATGTTCAAAACGACTTATTTTTTAAAACTGGAGGGAGTACTACTCAACGACTATTCGAATTATATCTGATATATTACTCACATTGAATCTAAATATAGGTTGTTTTATATTTACTTATGATAATTTAGATTTATGTATGTTAATTGAAAAGCAAACTCAAATAACTTTGTTGTCTTTTATTTATTCTAGGTTGTTTTAGATTTACTTATGATAATCTAGATTTATGTATGTTAATTGAAAAGCAAACTCAAATAACTTTGTTGTCTTTTATTTATTCTATGTTGAAAGAGAACATATTAGTCTTTTATTTGTGAGAGGAATAATATTTATTCGGCAATAGTAAACATAGAAAAAAGAAAAAAAATTACAAAATATTTTCACTTAAGAAAGAATTTAGAATGCTCAAACAACCTAAAATTCGGAGGAAGTGCTCTGTTAACTGACGCCATTGTCGTTTGCTCCTTTCAAGGCCGGCCAGTCTGCAAGTCCATCCATGATCCATGCATGATGCATCTATAATCTCGAAACAAGAAAAGGAGGAAAAAAAAAGAGGAGATTGCACTAACTAGTTTGGTCCTATTTGTTGGCATGGCATAAACTTCAATTTTAAGTTGTCCCTGATAGTTTGCAACTCCAAAAAACTTAGAGTTGGAAGTATGAAACTTTATTTTTTATTACTTTATATATTCACATCTCCAATTCAAAGAAACTTTCAATTGGAGGCATGCCAAATAGAGCTATTGTATATTACTGCTACTAGAAACAACATGCCAATTCAAACAAGCATACAGGTTTCAATTCCCTGGGTTACACATGCAATATGTGCACATCATCTAGCTTATGGATTCTTAAGTACTACGTACTGTACACAATATCATACATACCATCACTGCGCGGGTGATAGCTAGCTCCAGCACATAGAGACCAGGAACATGCATGCAGCCTAATTATATATGCTAATCACCAATCAAATATTAATTGGAGGTAGCTTATCAACAAGCACCAAGCAATAGTACCAGTTGTTAGTTGAGAAATGACTCGATACATTCGCATGCGTTCTCATTTTAATTGATATCCAGCTATCACGACCAGGTCGTTCACGGATCATGCGTGATGTTGTATATACTATCTCGATGAATATGACTAGCTTGTGAGACGACAGCAAAATGACAAGGCCAAGCTTTCTTAATTTGAAAGCTCACCTAATTAATTAACTACTCCTAGAGGTATCCCCTGTCTGCTGCCTCTTAATTAGTGCGATCAAATGTGGCTAACTATGTGGGCAGTGAAGGGTCGATACATGCATGTACAACTTTAATTTACACATGCATGCATGTGTGGTGATTGCTAGGAAAACATAATGGCAGTCAAAACTACTATCTCTGTTTTAAAACATAATGCACTTTGTTTTTAGGAAATTTAACATTTATAATTTTTGTCTAATAATTAAGCTAAAAACAATTATGTTTAGCGTTATACATGTCATATAGTTATATTGGTATTTAAAAGTAATTTTATATATTGTTATCTTAATAGTTGTTAATGATATATATATACAAATAACTAATAGTCAAATTCTATATTGAACACTGTATAAAAATATATATCTTATATTTTAGAACGTATGTAATGTACTATATACGTGTCCTACTTAATATGAACTCCGCTACATGGTATATATACATGTGGTATACTTATAGCAATCCCTTTGACACATATATAGACATGCTAAACCTCTAGCTTCATCAATTCCTTGTTCATGAATAAAGTTAAAGAATAACACATCAATGATACAAAGTGCAAAGAGACAAGGCCAGAATTGCTTAACCAAACACACAGCTCAATGCATGTAACCCTACCCATGCATGATTGGTAGACAGGGCATCCTTCTCAAGGAAGCAAAGCCACAGAGACACAGCAGTCAAAATCAAAATCCCAGAGGAGGCCATGGCCTTTCAGAAAAGGCAGCAGGCTGCTGGTTAAGTTGCTGTTTCTCTCCCTCTCGATCTATATAGCCAGAGAGACTCCTAGAAGAATAGTTATGCATGATCATATCTATTCTACGACAGTAATTAACCACTGCTACTACAGCAAGATCAAGGCACACATGCATATGCTCCCCTCACTGCACAGTTTCTTATAAATTAAACTGAATTTGCCCATCCCTGTTTCACAGATCTGGTGCCCACTGGACACTGATGATCATATGGCTGGCCCATCAAACATTTCATTACATTTGATTTCTGCACTATAAATTATTTTCTACTCTCTGATCTTGCTATGGAATCTTTGTTTCATCATCAGGCCATGGAGTTGGCAACTTGGCATTCCATGTGATGCCATGCAACTATCCAATTATATATGCGTGGCTGGAATAGCTAGCTAGCTTAGGGATGCGTGTGAGATTCTTGGCAGGAGCCAATCCTTTGTTTGGGCCATTCGTTTATGCTTGCAATATGACGATGACGAATCACCCCCCCTATAAACTAAGCAGCTCATGTCAAGTAGATTTGCCTGTCCTCTAATTAGTGTGCTTATAATAATAAACAATGCATTGTTTATGCTTGTTTGATTATATTCTCTCTCCACAGTATTCTAATAATCTCTTCCAAAGCTAAAAAAACTAAATTATTGTTAACACGACACACCTAACATTGTCCTGGGAATAATATGCCTGCAGTAAACCTTGACTCATCACCACCGGCTGAATTGACAATATTCATATTTAAATCACAATTTAATGAATAAGTCACAGTAAGTTACCAAAAACTTTCATGGTCATATATATACCGTTCTTGTCATTCTAAGAAACCAAAGTCAACTAATTAATTAAACTGTAGATGCTAAAAGAATTAATCAATACAGATTCCATGGTTAATTAGGTTAGAGAGACCCACCCCCATCGAGCTGTCATCCATGGAATTTACACACAGTACTGGATGTGCCAAGCATTTCTGCTGAAGAACAACAGTATTCTATAACCTTTAATTTTGCCCTACATTTCAAATTAAATCACAAGTCTCAGGTAGCCGGATGGCCCCAAACTGATTGCGATTTCCAATAAACATTCCACCAGGAAAACAAAAGCAACAGACAGACATTCCCCTCCGAGCAAACAAGAAGAAAACAAAGAACAAGTGACAGACATTCCCCTGGGATTCCGTGCTGGTTTTCACAAATAACAAAGCGAATACGCATATCCTTGCATGCAATTTGCACACAGGAAGAGCCCCTAAACAATGCAATCCACGTAATATATACATTCATTCGAAACATAAACTAATGGCACGCGTAGGCGCCTGTCATGTGATTGTGTACATGTTGTCTATCTCTTCCTACCTAATCTTTTGCAATATTTTGGCTGTCGAGTAGTAAGTACCATTTGGTTTGTATATTGCTTCTCACAGCGCATGCACACTTTCCCAGCACTGATCTAATCTCTGCCAAGAAAGAGAGAGAGAGATAGATAATTATTTTCATCGATTTGGATTATATTGGAACGTTAGGAGGGGGGAGAGGGAGGGAATATTATAATGCCATGTTGTTTCTGGCTTGATAATTATGACTTAGTCGAGCGTACTTTCTAAGTTCTTAAATAGTATATTTTTTTTTAAAAAAACTAAATAAAAATTACAGAATTTTATTCTATGTCCATTTATTAATTTTTTAATATCAAATTCATTTCTTTGGATCTTTAAATAACTATTATAAACATCAACTTTATTGATCTCGCATCTTCCACAGCCTATTTCAAATGGGATCGGATGGGATGGAATGTTTTGTACTATTTGTTGGTATGGTGGTTGTGAAGAAGATGCACCTGTTCTTCACCTACACGCGATTCTTTTTACTCTGCTCCACTCTGCGTTGGCCGCCATGGAGAGAAGAGATAGAGTCCTATTGTATACTCCGATGTGTTAGGCCGGGCTGCACTGACATTCCATGGGTCCCATAGATCAGCTGTTCTTCTCTCTATCTCACCCTCTCCATCCACTTCAATTCTCTTTCTCCCCTCTTCATGCATCGGAGAGTTGTCGGTCGAGAGATGTTCTTTTTTATATATATGCCTCCAAAAATGTTTTCTTTGTATAAATGAAGATGCGTAATTTTCGGTGGCATATAAGAAAACCGAGAGTTTTTATATAAATTCTCTAAAAGAAAGCATGCGAGAGGATACGTACCCACACATGCTGCGCAAATTTGCATTTCTTAATTAAACCACATAAATCTGAAGGTAAAACGTATTTTCATGGATATGCGTAGTACTGTTTGTTTTTCGAGAGTATAATATATATCAGGTGAGCCCCTTTATCTCTAAGGCTCCTCTTACATTCAGAAAACAACAACTGGTCAGCTATCACAAAGATTTGCGTTTGAATATATTGATCTATCTGGTTACTACTTTTTTGTGAGAGTACTTTCCACTAGAAGATGCATCTAAGAATTATTGCCGCCCTCATGGTGCGTGAGAACAAACCATGCATGCCCAATCAATCCTCTGAATTTTTACATGCGTCGACAAAATTGTACATCCATCCTAGTACAGCATATATCGGCTAGGCGCCGGCCCATGCATGCATGCACGCATGCTCACATGCGACCTAGCTTGTTGTTGTACGAAAATTGGACAATCCATACAGAGATTTCCAGCAGAGAAACAACTATATACCATAAAGAAAAGGGTCCATATATCACGCATGCATCGCCATCCTCTACGTACTTTGCCGCCGTCCCCTTCCAATATTTTCGTCAGATCGAACGACACTGGCTCGATCTACATCTCTGCACGCATGCATGCTGCCATAGTTGCTTACTTGCTTCCCCTCTCTCTCTCTCTCTACAAGCACAGCCTTGTCGTCCATCCATGATCAATCCAAGCATGCATGCATGTCGGATGCTCTAGCTAGCTTTGCTAGAGGTGTGGACCAAGCAAGCACGTACCATGAGATGGAGGGAGAGGGAGAGAGAGGGAGATTCCAAGGAGACAAACATGGCAGCTGGGCCGGGGAAGAAGGAGGGGATAGGGAAGGAGGGCATATGCAAATGTGGTCCCACTGGTCCACATTCTGGCAGCAGCACTTTTGGTGGGGGTTGGTGCTCAGTGGGTGCCCAGTGGAGTGAGGAGGCCGGTGCATGCTGTGTTGAAAAATCAGTACATGCAGGTGCCCACCACTGATTATCTGGATGCTGCTGCTGCTGCCCATGGACCAGAGAGAGAGAGAGAGAGGGCCTGAAATTAATCTGGTTAAATCAGAGATGGCATCATGGCTAATGAGACTGATTATTAGGATAGTCATAATGCTATGATTTTTCTAACATTAAATAATCTGTCTTATATAATAAAAGATGATGTGTGATAATGTATTAAATGAGTAAAGAGAAGAAACTAGTTCTTAATGAAGTTTCTAGGTAGCATCCATGGCATAATGAGATGAGTGATATTAAATTAATATACTGAATTAATAATATGTGCACTGAGCTAGTTAGGTTTAGAATTAGTTTTTAAATGACATAAAAGATATGGAAATTATACAATAATATGTAGTATTATGACTATTCTTTGGATGTCCCTGACCATGATGGGTTTGGAGCAACTAATCCACATGCAGGGCACAACATGGCAGTGTGGCCATGGCCTTGGCCTGGCTACATAGTCCGTGCATTGGGTCATACTACTAGCTAACACTGCTGCAAGCATGATTAGCTTGCTGTCTGACCTGCAAATCTGACACCTCAACCTAAATCAATTATTCACCGATCAATGAGCTGAGCTGAGCCTGAGACTAGCAGCTATCTCAACGAGCGCTGCAGCACGGGATCGAGAATACTATGCTGTTCCAGTTCGACCCAACAACTCCCTTTTTATCTATCGCACGGATCAGATGATCGGCCGGTGTTTCGAAGCATATAAAAATTCCCGGAGGTTAATGTGGTTTAATTTGCTTTAATTTTCACTAAGAGTGAGAGAAGAGTTATAATTGAACGGGTTGTCATTTGGGACAGCTCTAGTTTTAGAATTTTTTTTGAGCTGGTCTAGCCTAGCTCCAAAAAATCCTGGAGCTGAAGCTGTAGATGGATTAAGGGTATTTAGTTGAGTAATTTAGTTTTTATTTTATATTAAAAATAAAAGTTTAAACTATTTTATTATATTATATAAACCCCCAGCTTCAACATGAATCTTGGAGTTGGAGCTATATCAAACATGCCCTTGATATGTTCTTCTTTACAGTTTATTGTGCTAGCTCCAGTACTGTCATGTTCACTTGCGACGAACGAAATGTTAGATTAATTAGTAAATTTTTTCCGATAAAAGAAACCAGTCCAACCTCTACATATATTAAGATGTATCTGGCCATCTGGATTAATTATTTAGTCGAGCAGATTTTATTTGGCCAATGTACTATGTGCCCCTGCTTCAATTCGATGTGCAGCCAAGTAAATCATTGCAGGCCGGCCGGGTGCATGGCATATGGCGCATGTCCTTGTACGTCGTCACTATATACTGAGACTGTTTCGGTCGTCGGCTCTACGTAAGTTGCATGCATCTATGGATTAATGGCAGGCTGATCAAGTATTTTTGTCGTCGTACTTGGCTGACTTGTGGGACCCGTGTAGAGGGTAATAATCTTCTGTTCGTCTGAACGGTCGGAACCTCCCGCATGTGGATTGCTGTGCTGACTTCTGTGATATATCTACCGAAAACATTCGCCGACTATATTTGTGGTCGAAGTGCTTTATGTAAATCTATATACGGTTATGTGAACGTATAAAGAGCAGTCTCTCAACCAGTCTAATTCACTATGTTGTGTAAGTCAATTTACTATGATGTGATTACTTAAAGAAGATTATGATATGTTTGCATGAATATACATATATGGCAATCCCTATAATCTATT
Organism: Zizania latifolia; assembly: GCA_000418225.1. Lineage (NCBI taxonomy): Eukaryota > Viridiplantae > Streptophyta > Magnoliopsida > Poales > Poaceae > Zizania > Zizania latifolia. The sequence goes on from KE372654.1 coordinate 132,392, forward strand.
GTTTAGCTTCACGAGCTGTTTAGATTAAGCACATGTGTTATCCGTTCATTTTCACCTATATACATATCAAAGTCTCTAGTGTAGGTCCGAATTAAAAAAATATTCAAAGTACCCGTATGTATTTTCATCCACATATATACACATACAATTTTACGTAGCCAATAACATAAAAGAACGAGGAACATGTAGCGGACTACGACCGCCCTTCGTCTTCTTCTCCGCACTGTTCATACGGTCGTTGGTACAGTGTAAAAGTGACACTCATGTAAAAATATTTTTGTAGTGAATATTACGGTATGCATTTGCTCCTGTGTTTTCACCGTGGACCAGCCAACCGGCCGGAGACGTGACAATGTGACATACGGTCGTCTCTCTCCCCACCACATTTCCTTTTCCCTGGCTCCTCTCTCTCACTCACTTGCGCGCAGTCCTGTTCATCGGTCCATTCGTACATACGTGTCACGCTTACATTCGGCGATGGCGACACGCACTAGCCCGACCTCCTCCGGACCGGACGATTCTGCCCTATGGCTTTATTTCTTTGCCCCTGCCGCATACGCGTCGTACCACTCTTCTATTAATTTATTTCTTAATATTAATTTATTTTTAGATTCTGTAGCTACCGTGTGTTAAAAATATAAATAATCTATGAGCTATGATTTTTTAAAATAATTGTCGACACTAAAATATTTTCAGCCATATATCTAACTAGATAGCAGTTGGAATTTCGAATTGAGCTTGCTCGCTAGTGCTTTCACTGGAGGAGTGGGTGAGTGCGTGGTGGCGCCGCGCGGCGGCGTGGCGTGGATGGAGACCAGCAGCCGCTTGCGGCACGCACGGCTTTGACCCGCGGGGCGGGCGGGCGGCCGCTTTCTCTCGACGCGCAAGAGC
>KE372654.1:141977-156165 GCA_000418225.1 Zizania latifolia
TGGAGGTGGAGGAGGAGGTGGGGCGGTGGCGGACCCGAGGGCGGAGGCGCTGAGGTGCCCGCGGTGCGACTCGGCCAACACCAAGTTCTGCTACTACAACAACTACTCGCTGTCGCAGCCGCGGCACTTCTGCAAGGCGTGCAAGCGCTACTGGACGCGCGGGGGCACGCTGCGGAACGTCCCCGTCGGCGGCGGGTGCCGGAAGAACAAGCGGTCCAGGAGCGGGGCGGTGCCGGGGGGAGGCGTGGGGAGGAGCGGGTCTGGTGGCGGCGGCGTTGGCGGAGCGGTGGGTGTCACGTCGGCGGCGGGCGGAGGTTCTGTTGCCGGCACGTCGCCAGCGTCGTCGCTGGCGCTGCAGCAGCCCGGGTCGCTGCAGTCGCTGTCGTCGGCGCTGGGCCTCACCGGGGGCACCTCGCTGGCGTCACTGCTGCTCGGGAGCGGCTGCGGCTCGGGGGGTGACCGTGACCACCTCGGCCTCTTCCAGGCCATGCAGTCGGTCGTCTCCGACGCAGCCGCCTTCGAGATGCACCAGCAGCAGACGCAGGTGGATCACCTGCTGGGCCTCGGCTACGGCGCCGGCGCGGGGTCGCAGATCCATACCAAGCCGTGGCTGCATGTGGGCGCCGACAGCGGCACCGGCCTCTTGGACGGCTTCTACGCGCCACTGCTCTCCGGCTCCATCGTGCCGGGGCTGGAGGAGCTTCAAGTCAAGGCTGAGGCCACCGGCGAGCACCATCAGAAGACAGCGGCGGCGGGCGAGCAGAGCTGGGACCTTCCCACGCCGTCATCGTCCAACGTCGAAGCAAGCATCATCGCCTCGGACGCGCTCATGGCCGCGGCAGCGTCCATGAACCCGGCCGTCACCACCACCACCACCTCCACGGTCCCGTCCGCGCAGTCTCTCCTCTACTGGGGCAACGGCGCCGCGTCGGCCTGGCCGGACATCGCCAACTGCGGATCCTCCATCGCGACGCTCTTCTAGCCTGCCTGCCGCCAGGCTATCTCGTCGTCGTCGTCGGTCGCCGTCGTTAACTTCTATTTTTTTCCACCTTAATTTCCATATGGTTAAATTTTCCGATCGCTTGACTAAAATAACATGGTGGGGGAAGAATCTGAGATGAGAGAGAGAGCACACTGTGGAGAGATAGGGAGAAGAGATCATCATCTCAAAACTAGAGCAGCCAAACAACGAAAGCACCAAAATTTCTCCAAGATTTCATCGGCGATCGACAAGAAGGAACAAATCGACCGTGTTCTTGCTCCTTCCTCGTCGCCGCCGGTGGATGACCGAGACGGCGATCGATTTGGGACGCATTGACGATCAAGAATGAGGAGGAGGAGATCATGGGAGGAGGAGAAGAAAGCAAGCTAAGTGTAAGTGCAGTGTTGCTACTACTAGTTGTTTTACTAGCTAGCTACTACACTTAGCTGCATCTTGGCTTTCTTCTCCTTCCTTGGGTGTGTGGTAGTAGCTCATCTGTATATAGGGCATACGGTGGGGGATAGATACATGAGAAGAGCTTGCTTGCTTGCGGCATCCATGGTGGTGGTGGTGCAAGACATGGGCCTTTCTCTATCTCTCTCATCTCGGCATTTTAATCGGTGTGTTTAATTGGTTGATTACCCTGCCATGGCTTTGGGAAGTCTCTAGATGTATAAGTTAATATAGTACTCTAGACCACCTTGCAGCATAATTAGAGAACTGTTTTTGAGTTCTTATGCATTGGACTTGTTAAGGGTTCAATTCCCTCCCTTTCTTCATCTTCTTCTTCTTCTTAATTTTCTTCTAGAGTGAATTTCTCTCCTTTTCTCTTGGGGATTTTTTTGTTCAAAACTTTGCTTGTATCAATGAAGACTTTGTGAGCTATGAGAAATTAAAACTTCTGTTTGTTCTGATGGGCTGTGAATTAATCTAACAGAGATATTGCTCATCCCTCTGTGTGTTGTGTAAGTGTGTAACTCTAGGACCATAGTACTGCACACATATAAATACACATATATGTGCATGCTAGCTAAGTTACTACCTCATCACTTTTAGTGCATGGATATGATGGATGCATTGTCTCGCTTTAGTGATGCGCTGCAGCTTTACCTTTGCTCTCTTTTTCATGCGAGGGTGCATGATCTGATCTTTGAATTCTGTGCTACCTCCTCATGAAGATGAAGGTGTATGTTTCTTTTTTTCACTAAGGAGATCATAGGATTCCAGTAGAGGTTGCTGGCTTGCATGCTGCCATGGAGGTTGCTCTGGCCAGAATCTTTTTGTGTGCCCTCTCGGCTAGATAGCTTCTGGAGAGGCCAAAAATATGGCTGCTTTGTTTGTTCTTACCTGCATGTCCCGTAGCAACTCGGAGCCGTGTTTTGATGCATGCTGGTGGCTATATTCACTCCAACTGCTGGCTAACTGCATATCACCCAGAAAAAGGGAAAGATAGATAGATGGATAGAAACAAAATAAACAGGAGACAAAAAATTTATGGGGAAACAGTTTGTGTGCAGATTCATGCATGGAGAAAATGAGAAACGAGTGGATTTAGAATTTTGAATATTTCATGTTTCATTTGAGCATTATATGCTAATATGGCTTAATTTCAGTAACATTGTATTAATTATGTACACTGTCACCTGAGTTTTGTTTCTTCTATGAATGGCTCCTTTGTTTTCATGTGCTTCATTAACTTAATTTCTAGACTAATATTTGTTGAAAGTAAATTTTCCTTCTCAAAACAAGCCAAGATATACACATCAACTTCATGTTGATGAATTTATCTCCTTTTCAAAAAAAGGTGCCACCTAGAATATGACATTGAAAAAATGGTGGTCAGATCTAGGGTGGTTTTTTGCATGTTGAATTTCATCCAATAGACTAGATGGAACATAACTTTTCAGGAACATGGCAGCTAGAGAACCATAGCACATATAGATGCATGGATTAAGTTAATTAATTAACATAGAGTTATTTAATTAACATGAGCTTTGTGAACTTATTCATAACTTAATTGGGTGAGATGTATAGTAGTGTGTCAGTGCTTCTAGGAATCCTTTAATTTGTTTCCCTAAGTTATATATATAGTTTTCATGGCTGTCCAATTTTTTTGATAACACGACTATTATCTCAACATTTATCTCTCTCATCTCGTCCTTTTAACTGTAGTACAAATTAAAATCACCATTCATGCATTTCAAGCTCTTTAACTTCCATGAGTTGCTAGAGTACTGAGTAGTACTGAATCGATTTCTCTACGTACAATCACTCAAATCTAGATGAATAATCCGTACTGGCCTATCTTGCTTACTCCGAGTCAGTGATCATTGAAGACTGTGCTTGATATTAATTGTTGCGACAACATAAAATTCATAAGTGGCATTAATTCTGTTGCTAGAATGGTACGGCTGTATAAGTCTATATGTCGGTTCCACGTCACGGAATGTAAGAACTAACCTAACAACTTGTTGATGGTACAACAATATAATACTACATCATATCATATCAGAATACACATTTTCTTTAACTTATTATGCGTTAGAAATAGTATTATATATGCATTTATATGGACACATATAGAGAGAGAGAGAGGGGATGCAGTACTGATATGCAGTGGTCGTAAAGTGAACTGAAATTTATGTATAGTGATCCCAAATACAGGCCCTGCAAGCAAGACTACAGTGGTACTGTCTATGTGCTTTTAAACACACGCAGTTACTTGTACTGCAAAGACTTAAGTAAACAATAGAATCTTGCCTTTTATGCTACGGCAGTGATGACTACATTATCTTGATTTATAGCATGCATATATTATACGTATTACGGATTATTCATGCAGATTTTAATAGGTGACAATGCAAATAAACTAGTAGAGTTGATCCATATATGAGTCAACATGCATATGTGAGCTAGGCAAGCATGTATTAAATTGCTCCTATATATATACAGAAAATGTTGACAAGATTGTGATACATGTATGTATGTATGTATGTATGTATGTATGTATGTATGTATGTATGTATGTATGTATGTATGTATGTATGTATATATATATGGTCTCTACATTTATATGTTTTGATCTTTATGGGAAGGGTTTTATTATTTTTTGAGTACGTTGTGTGTATGTATATACACTCACGCAATTTTGTTACTTAGAAATAGCAATATTGCCACAACAAAACATCCATTAGTTAGAAGGCAGATATATAAAAGGCATTTAAAAAAAATAAAAGTACTTTCCTTTGTGAAATTGGAGAATTGGAGGGAGTATGTGTGTCATCATCGTTATGCAACAGTGCCAATTAATGCTTGATAATAATGTTTGTTGGTAAAAGGGGGGAAATATCTCAGGTTTTTAATAGGACTAATTAATGCACTCTAATCAGAGTTTCAGAAAGTGAAAAACCGAACATTTGTCTTTAAAAATATCATCGATTTGTACATATTTATATAGTCTCTACATTGTACAATACACACCCAAAATGTTGTTGCGTACCATGCAACTTTCATACGTTATGTGTTTTTTTTCTCAAATGGATTAAATACCAGCTATTTCATGTGCATGTTCGTGAGTTAAGTTGTACCTATGTCCATTCCTTGCGTGCACCTGAAGCTTTTTTGTCACACAATGACCAGTAGTGCACCACCATGTACTGCAGCTCAATTCTTTTCATAATACACATATGCATATATCCTCCAAAATAGGATGTACGTACACATACATATATATGCATATATATATACATACATATAGAACCGTACAAGTTGTGAAAGAATATATTTTCATTATATATTTCATATATGAACGTAACTTCTGGTCTTTGCAAATACACAGAATTTAACTGTGGACACCAGATTTTAAAAAATTTGTAAGTAGAGTCATGTATCCGTAACATCACCATCCCACTACAGTGAGAGAATATGTATGCATATGCACAACCTGCACGTCGTTTTATTTTATAGAGAGAAAGGAATCGACTGCACATCTATCTCGATCAGCTCTGTGACTCCTACGTAGAATAAGAAGGGTATTTGATCGTCTAATCAGACCTGTTGCACCACAACTTGTCAACTTGTTCAGCCTTGTTGCATGCATGCTTTTCAGTTGGCCAATAGCAATACAAATTACTTCTCGTAATATTACAATCTAAAACCGGATTCAATATTTCATAGTACAATAAATATGAACTGTAATATTATCAAGATTAATTGTACTATAAAATATTAAATTTAGTCTTACGTTACAATATTATAGGAGGAGAGAGTAGATCGGTTATTTATTACTGTACAAGTTGTTTTAATTTATTTAGGTGCTAATATATTTTTTCTTTGAACTTAATCAAAGTTAGAAAATTTTAATTAAAAGATTCAAATTACTTAATTATAATATAAAACGTTATAATATAAAATTAGCAAGGCCGGGATGGTGCTCGGTCTGCATTTGCAACAGTATGTAGTAATTAACCAATAACCATGCCCAATTAACTACTCTTGTACCACTCGCCTAAGGCAGTCTCAACCTTTCTTAGATGGTATCATATCTTACCATATTAACAAGACACTATCTATAGAAACTATATTTCTAATCTTGATTTCTTAGCGTGAGCCTGCAGTAAATTTTTTATAACTCTCTCTCTCTTTCACTTCTTTCAACACCTCCCATCCAATCACTTTCTATCTTTTATCTTAGATATTATGATAATATGGTGTCTTAGTTTAGACATGTTTTCTTCACTTTTTACTATCTCTCTTCATTTATTTTCTTACCACATCATATTTTTTTCTAAGTGGCAACCTAATAAATGTCCAAGACGCTATCCCTACGAGGGTTAGGACTGCTCTTACTACTTTAATTATTCGGAGTAGTCCTCTATTTAGAGAACGTGCAAATAATATATACCAAATTACTTTAAAATTTATAAACATGTCGTTAAAAATATTTTCATATTGCTGGAGAAAAAAGTTCAAATATAAAAAACACTGCACTGAATATATAAGTTAAACCAAAATGACGATAGGCGTCTTTAGCACCAGTTACAAAGAGAAAGAAACTGTGCAAGGAAAGTTTGAATGCATGGCCGATCGATCTGACGCTCGCTGCAAAGCGAGATTTGAACGCGATCCTTGCCGGTTCCAGTCAGCTTTTACAAATGCGTTTGCCGGTGGACAACAGTTTTTAATTAGTTATATTGCGGTAACTGATTAGACTTTTATTGTCAAATACTGGTGACCAGTACTAAATAATGACTACAGAAACAAAGTTGTAACTATAAAATAAGAAAATTTCTTATATGTTATTGAAAAGTTTATCATTTCCTAATATATATCACTGAAAGTATATATGTTGTTTCGTATATGCCACAACTTCAATTTTTCACATCTTTTTATGCCACCCACATTATTTTTTCGTTAGATTCTAACCGTTAGCCACCATTATTTTTTGAAAATGATGAAAATGCCCTAGCTTCACAGCATATATATGGGAATCTCCACGATAGAAAAAAATATAAATAGCCCTATGGTTTTGGTCCACTTATAGTTACAGCTAAATAAAATAGAATTTTTAAACTACCATGTATAAGGATAATTTAGATTTTTCTTGTCATCTAAACAGGAATCTAACGAGAGTAGCATAAGATGGTGTGAAAAAATAAAGCAGTGACATATACGAAAATATAAACTTTCAGTGACATATATGAAAACCAATGAACTTTTAGTACCATATAAATAATTCCCTCCTATAAAATTTATAAAAAAAACAGACAGATAACCACTAATAAAGACCAATTACACTGAAGGAAACTGTAACTGTGTTTTTACGAACCTGGTATAGTACGGCGGAATAATTGGGGCTCTGAATCGATCGGGTGGCCGTGCGCGGCTTGACGTCGTGCTAGTACATGATGGCTAGCTCGCTTGCTCGGCTGCTCGGTCTCAGACTCTCAGTAGCTAGCTAGCTAGGCCGCTCATCAGTGCTCCGCTGTACATTACAGTCGCCACGGCTGTGTTTACAAGTTCTTCGCCCTTGACATCATCTTCTGCGTGCATGCAAGGACGAACACTGTAGTGCATAATATCAATCGGGGATTGGGATGCTGTTATGTGCAAGATTGAGAGGTTTTCTTTTCTTCTTTTTTTAGGGGCATGCGGGGCTTGGCGTGTGTTATATTTGCCAGGTAAAACTAGTTTAAGAAGAAGCTTAATTAAGTGGATAGAAAAGACGGAAAAATTACCTGTGGAAAGATGTTAGGGAGTTAGTTACTGATTAATTATATGAATTTATTAGTCAAAACCTGATCAATGAATTTTCCTTCCTCGCCTAGGCTAGGGCACGATTGTATTTTTCGATTATAAGAGAACAAATGTGGATGAACGGGTTGCCTAATCAGGGTTATAGGACCTATAGAATAACCGTACCTCTGGACCGCCGGAGAAGTTGAAGTGCTTCACGTGAACACTCACCTCTCAACCAGCTAAGTGTCTTTCGGCACTAACTCCTATGGTCTATGGAGAATCATCCCTCGACTAACTAAGTGGTAGAGGTGCTCTACGTGGACTTTCTATTCTCGAACGATTAGATTGCCAACACAATCAATCGTCCTAAACGTTCAAAACCATTTGGCTCACGGAGCCTATAGAGAGCAATCTTCGACCAGTTGAGTCGTCGGAGTGCTCTACATGGACTTTCTTTATATTGACTCCTAAGATCTATAAAGAGTAGGTGAGTAGCCTCGCTCTCAAGTAGCTAAATAATCAAAGTGTTTCACGTGGACTCTTCCAACACTTGCTTCTATAAATATATGAGACTCTCTAAACACCGGCTCCTTTGAACGTAGGAGAACCGTCCCTCGAAAAAACAAGCTAAAATCAAGTCTTTGTGAGATAAATTTTAAACGGTAAAAATAAATTATTCACTGAGACGTCGACGGAGGTTAAAAGCGCTGTACCGTCGTGTGGCTGGTTCCACCGCTGCCGGAATCAAAGCATGCCATACCGGCCAAAACGCACGCACGCACGTACGTACAACTGCGGGCGCGCATTGAATTTGGCACGTACGTACGCATGCATGCATGGTCGTTTTGTGTTCTCCTGCTCGTCGATTACCGATTTGACTCGGTCGGCCCTGCATCGATCATATCCTCGCGCAGTGCGTCGACCTGTTTACTGCGCTAGCTGCTCGCGCGTGTTCTCCGATCTTTTCCTTGTCGCCAATGATGGCAGCCGGAGACGACATGCATGGGCGACCTAGCTAGCACCTTGCTCATCTCTCTCACCTTGGAGTTAAAAGGAGCCAGAACTCGGTCGATCCGACCAAAATGTATCCGTCGTTTGCGACCAAAAATTGCAACTCTAGGATTTCCCAATCCTTAGAGTTAATGGCGTGTAGGTCTGTGATATATGCGTCTTCAAGTGGACAGACGTTCTTGGCTACAAGACCATGTTGGCTCAGCTCAAGATTGAAGATACACACTAGATTTAGGGTTTGTAAGTTTAACTAAAGTGGTTTAAAATTTTCTGTTTAATTTACTGCCCTCAGTCAGGAGCACGTGTTGTGACCAAGGATGATGTTACATTTTTCTATTTTTTTTCTATATTTTCAATCATTGTTTTTATTTTTTCTATATGTTTTAACAATCCATCAGTTTTTAAGTCAAACCGGATCATATCAAACCGAACAAAAACCAGCGTTAACCATCATTGGTTACATGCCAAATCGAGTGATAACCAAGACAAACCGTGTAGTAACCGTTCGATCCATTCACAAATTTATAGTTTGAATTTTAAATTTTAAAGATATACCACGGTTAGCCAGCCACCCCCACCGGTTTTGCAAACAGACAGGAGGGGGAGCTGCTCGCTGAACAGAGTGACCACGAGCGCCCACCCACCTGCGACTGCACGCACCCAACTGAACTTTTGTTAGGTAGCGCCAGGCCGCGCGGTATGTGCATCGTGCGCCGCCCTCAGCAGCAGCGGTAAAACTCCGGTTTTTACCCCGCGAGCCACACGGTTAGGATTGTCCCACGGTTTACCTTGCGAGCACGTACGCTCGGACGGGAACGACGGATAGTGTGAATTATATCGGTTCGTCTGAAACACCAGCAAAATTCTACTACCGTTTCATACAGGGCCTTGTAACTTCGGTTTCAGATACTAGTGCAGCGTATATATATACTAGTTTTAAAGAATAGCTAATAATGATAATCTTCCAAAAGAGATGGTTAGCGTAAGTAGCACTCCTGGTTTAATCAATTCTTCAACAGACAGAGGAGGACCAGAGGATTGATTCCTTGGACTCCCATGTTGCTCTCCACTCAAACGGTGGGGGCCGCACCGGCCGCGTCACACGTGCCCCCTCCCTCCCATGATAGCTCCACTTCCAATATCTTAAGCATGGAATGTCCCGTCATTCGATCAACCACCCCATATCACGACGATAATTATTCCACAATAACGACGATAATCACCGCCACTAACTAGCATGTCCAACACTCGAGAGGAGATAAGGAAGAAAGAAACAGAGTGTCCGTTGGTATTCAACTCACCTCGCAACATACGGGCAGTGTACGCGCGCAGGCACAGGGAAAGCAAGCAGGGACAGGTATTCTTGCAGTCGACACGTCCGGTTGTCACGCAGGGAGTCGACGGGATGCCACCGGTTACCCGCGTCGGGATCTCGCATTTGGGAGATTCTCGGTTCGGTTCCATCCATCCAACTGTCGTTCTGATCGCGACACGCATCGCAGGAGAGGAATTGGACACCGACAAGACATGCTCTGCTGCATCTCGCGCGTCGTCGACACGCGGGGATGGAGATCGACAGGAACGAGCCCGGCATCCTGGGTTGCGGCCGGCTAATCAAGCGGTTGGTCAGTACAAGCACTGAGCCAGGCAGCATTGAAGAAGATGGATCTGGGGCAGAGAGGAGCAGAAGGGGGTACGGCGTGTACAAGGATACTCACCCTGCCTTCGGATTGGTCATTGGTGCAGCCGTGCAGCTGTGACAATTGATAGCGCTGCCTGCCGATTCTTCTAAGCACAAGCAGACAAGCAAAAACGGCCATAGCACAAGAATTCCTCCTACAGGGGGCAGCTCAGCAGCTGTGACATGAGAAGGCTTTCTTTCCTTCAGGCTTCACCAGATTCACCAGACAGCATTTGGTTACAGCAATGAAACATTCAAACATATAACATGTTGAGGGTAAAAGAGATCTTTTGTTAATATCGCGTTAGTTTCCGATCACCTTCAGTTAAGAAATAGCTTTGTTGTTAGTGTTTGGTTCTGTTGGAGGAAAGCAGCTTAAAAATCTCTCGCCCCTGTCTAATGAGAGTTAGTGCCCAGACCACCAAAGAGCTAAATGGATGCTGAAGCCCTAAACCATGTACTGCATCGCGACCCGCATCAGCCGGGTGTGTGGTATGCTCAGTGTCGCAATGCCTCTCCTGCAGTTCTTCCTCAAGAAGGCGTAGAAATAGTTGATCACTAGCTTCTTGACAAAGAAGGACTCCTTACGAGCTCGGATGTCGCCATGCCCTAGAAGGTACACCACGCCTGACTCTTTGGCCTTGTGGATGAAGGAGAGCTCATTGTCTAGGCTTCCCCTTCCATCGGTCACTTCATCCAGAGATCCATCAAACGACATGCTTGACCCAATGGTTGGGTTCTCGGTACCAGCTGATTCGGCAAGAAGTGGAACACCAAGAGAATAGATACTACCGTTAGGACCAACGAGAACTCTTGATGAGGTTGACGCAACCTCCTCTTCAGAATCTGTACCATCATATTGGTCACTTTCTAGGGAGCGCTCTTGAGCTTCTCGTCGTATGAACTTCTCGAGACTCTCTATCAGAAGTTGTTCAAATGCTTGGGGGTTTTCCTTGCGTACATCCTTGTACCCATACCTGCAGCCACCCATGAATGATTAAGTTGCAAGCAAAATATTACGCAAGCAATGGCTCAATCAGTGCTTTTAACAGGACTTCTAAGTATTTGACTGTCATGACACATTACATTCTTCAATAATTCAGTAGCTTGTCACATAGCTACCAATACGGACTGCTTGGATAGAAAGCTGCGGTAGCAACATTTGCCAGAACGCAACAGATCTAGAATCACTGTTAGTAAATATTAGCACTATCATACTTTGATACTGAAAAGCATTAAGGGACTCTGCAACACAAAGTAGTTCAATAGCTACAGACAAGTAACCGAACTGATCATAGTTTTATTAATAAAAGTAAATCAATTTTCATTCACTAAATTTAGTGGCAGAGACAGACCCCGTGGCCCAGAGAAATCAATTCAGCTAAGGGACTAGAACCAAAGCTCGATGGAAGCCCTAACGAGAACTTAAAGGAGTTTCAAAGGTATCGAAGGAGGCATAGTCCATTTCTGGCTCCCCACTGACAACAGCATGATACTAAATCAACATGCCACAGCTTTAAGGGCCACCAGCTCCTGTCTACACATTCACAAAACTGTCAGAGATGCCAACAGAGCAAGCTGTTTCTAGCAGATTCAGACATTACATGAAACATAAACACATGGTCACAGCATCAAACATAAGTAGCTGCATTTATTATCTTGAATCTTCAATGAAACACAGAGAGAATTCAAGGCAAATACTACTTCATTTTAGGACAAAAAAATATTTCTAGTTTACTATCAAGACCCAAAAAAGAATGAAGTCCAGAAAAGATTGAAGTCCATACCTAGCAATGCAGCGGAACATATGATAGCTCTTTGGACAGACCCGGCGAAAAAGAAATCTCTCATTCTGAGGTACAACAGGAACTGGAACCCATTTGATGCAGACAAAAATAACCATTGAATGAATGGCTGGCATTGTGGAGAGGAAATGGCCAAATATTGCAGGAACTCCCCGCACAAGTTCATTGTAAAGTAATCCAATTCCAGGGGCTCTGACTGTACCCAGATTGCAACCTAGCTCCATCAACAAATCCATTGAAAGTTTTTGCTTAACCTCAGTTTCGTACTTCTTCTTGGTTCCATAGTTCCATATGTACATTATCAAATACAGTACAGCAGCAAATACCAAAAGTACCCAACTCCCATCTGCTACACTGCCCAATACTGAAGAAAAGAAAATTAACTCCAGCCCCAGGGAAAGGGTAAGAAAGCACAGAACTACAATGATGTTGATCTGCCATATCAGAAGCATTATGATGGTCACCAAGACTGTAGTCGTCATCATGACCCCAAGTTCAGCTATGCCTGCAATTGTTACCAGGCATTAGAAAGATTCTGTGATGGCACTGTGGCAGTGGTTTGAGTGGAGAAGAGGTATTTCAGCAGTAAACACTCCATGTTAGAAATCATTGGTTAAGAAATTTAAGGTAGTGCAGTTTGCATGAAGGAAAAATCATGTAAATAACAAATTCAGTGCTTAAGATATAGGACACCACCATCTATTTAGAAAACAAAAAATGCATTTTTCTTATTTTAATTCTATATGGAGCAATTCACGCACCATATGCATTGCCAATCTCATTGATGCTCCCAAATGTTGTAACAAATGCAAGACAAGAAACCAACAAAAACCAGTTCATCACTGGGATATATATTTGACCCATGAACTTTCTAGAAGTGTGAATAATCTTGAGGCGGGGAAAACAGCCGAGAGCTGTGGCCTGCTTTACTGTAGAGAATATAGCAGTTGTCATTGCTCGACTAGCAATTATGGCTGCCAGAATGGCTATGAATACCACTGGCCAAAATGCCTGATCTGCAACATGGAATGAAAATATTTATAGAAAAAGGTTAATTAGATTTTATTTCAGTTTGTGTGAAAACGATACATAGCAATCAGCAAATCAGATTTTAAAAGGTGTATAAATGAACCAGTTTGTCTTACTCGGGATAGACAAAAAGAAGATATGCTGATTTTCTGATAGATTTTCCATAAGAAATGCAGCTTGTCCTAGGTATCCCAGTAGAAGGCATGGAAGAACAAGGAACACAAAGGTAAGCTGCAACAAATAAGACACAGTAAGCTATCAACTTTAAGGATAGGACTATAGGAGGTGCAACAATAAGTCCAAAACAATAGAAAAGACTACCTGAACAGATTTGACAGAGAAGTAGCATAAATCAGCAAACATTGCCTCAGATCCTGTAAAAAGAAAAACCCTTTAACATCTTTGCAATTCAAGATTTCAAGTTCAAAGAATGGTGTTGGTTTTTTACACAAACTATAAGAATAAAAGGACTGCAGATGCAATAGGTTTATTTATGACCTACTATAAAAAAGACAAGGCAGGGTATAACAAATCTATATGGCTTGCACAAAAAGGAACAGAGAATGAAAAAGACATGGACCTGAAGTAAACACGTCCTTTGGATAAATGAGTATTCAAGAATACATCACAAATAGCAGTAACAACATGGTTAACACACACACCTGTAGCACATAGAAGACAGCCTCCAAGAGACATCCAAGCTTGGGTTGGGTTTCTTTCAAAATAGTAGTAGATATACATAGGATTAAATGCTTGTAATACAGCTGAACCATATGTCATGATGTTATAAATTCCTATCCCAGCAAGGCAGCAAAACCATATGAACAAGGCAGGTCCAACAGCAAGCCCAACTTTGCTTGTCCCAAATCGTTGCAGACTGAACAGAACAATAACAAATGCAACAGTTATCATGACAACTTCACCTGCCAAAGTTTCACAATAAATGTCAGTATGGTGTACTCATACACAGTACAAACTTAATCCTTTTACTGAATCAGTTAGTGTCATGTATCAATAAACAGATATTCTAAGGTCACCTTCATTAACACTAGATATTCCGACCTTCAAGCCATTAACAGCTGACATCACTGCAGATTTTACCAATAAAACAAAATGGAATTAATCACAGGATAGGAGCAAAACTGGTTTAGCACAATATTACTGGTGAAAGCAATTAAGAAGATTGGCAATCACAGTGAAGAGAAATTCAATAATGCATCAGAAATATGCGAACCTGACATTGCTGGTGTGACAACACCATCCGCTATCACCATAGAAGTGCCAAAGAGAACAAGCATCAAAAGCAGCTTCTTTAGCATAGATGAAGTCTCAAGATGCTCCTTGATCTGCAAAGACCTCTCCAGTTCTACTGAAGGCACCTGGAGTTGGAAGCTTGATATACGAGTGTCAGAACGTAGTTGGTTAGGAAGAAGACTAGCCCTT
>KE372654.1:172688-214146 GCA_000418225.1 Zizania latifolia
ATAACTGATATTTATAAATACGACCATATATCTTGCAAAGACAATATCACACACACTCATAATATCATTGTTTGCACTCATACAAGTGACATGATTAATAACAATTTTGGTCAGTTCGTCTCTGACAAATCACACACACTGACACACATAAACAAACAAGAGCAAAGCAGCAGCACCAACTTGACTACATGCTCAAGCTCAAGGATATATGTGATCTCCTCATGGCGCTGAAGCTTGCGATTTATTCGTCATTTCGTCGATCTGTAGATAGCACACCAGATCGACTAGAGAATTGAGTTTTCTCATCTGTATGATCATCTATCCAGAAAGATGATACATACATACACACACACGTACACTCTCCGATTTTTAGCAAACAGAAACCATATATAAATGCAGGGAAAATTAAGCATGCATGCGTAGATGCCACACAAAACCAATCAAGCAAATCAAGCAGAATCCAAACAGAATCAAGCAAGCAGACGACGAGTGTCTGGCAGCCGGCCGGCCGGGGAGACTCATCATGATACATTATACAGCTGACCTGCAAATGAACATCACCTGCAAGCAAGAATTAAGGTACACCAATTAAGTCATACAGACGACGTACGTCACTAGCGTAGCCTAATTGCAGCAAATAAAAAATCGATCGGATAGAGTATTCTATGATCAGCTACGTGCTGTATATCATATATATATTGCAGCCCCTGAGTAAAAAAATTAGTCGAAAGTAGTATGTATGTACCTGAGCATGGAGAATCTGGGCAGGGTATTGTTGCTGTAGTAACGTGAGTGGGTGGGATCGTAGAGGGAAGGGTGGTGGTGTACATGCAGCCCATCCCAGTGAAGGCCGTCCCACCATTGCTTTTCGCAGTCCAGCTTGGTGCCGCGGGGACGACCACCAACAGCCGGTAGGCGTTTGAGACTCCAGCAGCCACGGATTGTGACGGTCTCGAGGTTGGGTGCGTACATCGTATGCCCGCAGATGCTCTTCAGAGCAGGCAGATCATGCAGGTGGATGCTTCTCAGCTCCGGGAATTCCTTCGGCTTACCCTCACCATCCCATGGGATGACCTCCTTGAGGTCGCCGCAGCACACTATCTCGAGGGTCTTCAATCTACGACATGCGTTTTTAGTATTAGACGCGTTCAAGGGGAGTACATGTATCAGCCTAGGACAGTGATCCAGGTGCAAGAATTCCAAGTCCTCAAACGAGCTAGATCCGGGCCGAAATGATGATGATGATAATGTGTCCCAGTTCCAGATGTAGCGCGCCCATCCAAGTTGGGACACCCAGAATGTTCTCAACTTATCAAAAATGTCATTTCCATCATGGGGAGATGGTGAATTAGAGAAAACAGCGCCCCTTATGTTGGGGCACCTCTCAACTCGGCATCGACGCAAGTTACTCCATGCTGGATGGGTTGCGATGCTTGTGACTGATGAGCTGTCATGTACATGTAGGGTTTTAGCGCAGCGACAGATGGACATCTGCAATGAGCCGGTTGTGCTGCTCTGCATCTCATCTTGTAGGCTGATGTAGTGGGAGATCTCAGCGTGCCTCGGGGCAGCTTGCCCTTGCAGTTTCAACACGGCACTTGCGCCCACATCTGCGTATATTTTGCCAGTCGGTTGCGACAGCTGGCTTATGGTCATCACCTGTTGTTCATCGCTAATTATTCCTTGGCAACAACCAGCAGCAGTAGATGCAGGAGATGAAACTTCAAGGTGTACATCATCATATCTTGATTCTACACCATTTAGCGAGCGGAGGAGCCTCATGTCCCTCAGGGAAATATACCACTTGTACTTAAAGTCAGCGGATGATGTTAGGGATCCCTCTACTATACCTGCAACATGGCCAAGTTTAGCACTAGTAGTGTCAATGTGCAGTACCCTCACTTGCATGCCGCCTCGTGGCCATAGTATTGCACGAAGCTTCTCACATCCTAGGAGAGAGAGCCGCATAAGCCACAGGTCACAGTGGGTTTCACGTAGGTCCAGAGTTTTAACTGATGTGCCCGACATGTCCAGCTCCAAGAGGCTTTTGAACGATCCTCTCAGCAACACACTCATCAGCTGGGTGCATCCCCGAAAGGAGATGCTCCTTATCTTGGCCCTGCCATCATTGCTGGTGGAGAAGCTAAATGACTCGAGCGATGGAGGCAGGACATGGGGGCCAAGTCGCTCCAGCTCATCACAACCATCAAGGATGACTGTCTTTAGGTTGCTCCAGCTTGACAGGTCGGGAAATGACACTGACGACTCCTCCTGACCTATGTTGTCCACTAGGTTGGTTGTGACTCGGAGTTTGACAATTGTTATAAGTAGCCCAGGCTGCTTGGTATTGGTTCTGGCACTAGTGAGGTGGCTTACACTCCAATCTTTGACTCCCTTAACATTCAGCTCTCTGAGGTTAGCCATTAAATCTAGCGCCTCCGCCGATAGCAGCCAATACCAGTCTGTGTGGCTCAGGTCTAGAACCCATAGCTTTTGGAAACATGCTCCTCCATTGAGGCTGCTGCAGCTTTGATGCTCCTTGCCTCCACCACCATCTACTTTAAGTCTTGCGTCCTTGTCCTTGCAATGGTGAAGGAGGAGGAATCTTAGGCTGCTACAACAGACGAAGGGGGGAGATGCAAAGCTAAAGGAGCAGTGGGAGAGATGTATCACACGTAGCTTATGTGATGAATGCGTGAACATGATGGCTTCTAATTCCCTCGTTGCATTCGTTGGTCCATTTGCTGTCAAGAAGAAGGAGGTGTCCTGATGAGGCACCTGTATTGCTGCCATGTCATCATCATCATCCCGCTTCCTGTTATGCGGCAAATATTGGAAGATGGAAACAATGTCATCATCATAATGGTGATTCATCCAATCCAAGTGCATGTTCCTATGCAAAGCATCGCCAATCTCCCATGCTGATCTATGACCATCGGCTTCTATGATCCCGTTGCATACCCAATAGTTAGTTGCGTGCGTGGCCCAGTCGATGTCATCATCGCCATCTCTCAGTGCAAGAGCAACATACAAAATGCACTTGAGCACAATCATGGGGCTCATGCCAGGTTCAGGGACACCAGTGGAGTTGGCAACGTGCTCAGCCTCTCCATGCATCATGGACCTAGTGAAAGCACGGAAACTCTTGTTGAAATCTGGTTCACAAGATATTGACATATTGCTATGCCCAACAAGCTTGTTTAGATCTTCCCTTCCTTCTGTAAGCCCTTGGAATCTGTAACGGGACAACGTCCACAGCACACTTTTGCCGAGGACTTGTGTTATTATAGGCACACCACAGTCCAGTAGATCAATGTAGCCGCCGCTCCCGTTGTGGAAAACCACTAGAAATGTGTGCTTAGCAAGATCATGGAAGATCGCCATCGCGACAGATCGTATCACCTCTCTGTCACCCTGCTCAATGCCATCAAAATCGTCCTCCTCGTCGCGCAGGTTGAACATGGCCATTATCGGCCTAGGAAGCTCCAGCTCCTCGGCGATCGCCTTCTGTAGGGATCTCTTGCTTTGCCATAGCGAGCAATCAATGTGGAAGATCTTGTCCAACCCTAGCTTCTTCGCAGTAGCCCCCGATGATGACTTGAGTCGTCTGGCGACCACTTCGAGGACAGCTGATGCCCTTAGTCCATCCCAGCCATTGAAATATATCACATTCCTCTTGCTTTATTTCCCAATAAATCAATTATCTTCTCTGCTGCCTCATTGATGTAGTTTGCCTCGATGGTCAACTGCAATGAATCATTTCTACTAATTAATTAAACAAGCTTGTAGTGTATCTCTAATATACAAAGTCTAGTATATGCATGTTGATATTAGTATCGATGCTAACTGATTTTGAGTACCGAGTTACCACTAGGTACAAATGGAAAACAAACAAGATACTTTGTTGCATAATAGATGCGCACTCCTGGTCATCAAAACTCAGTACAACCTTATTCAATAACTAATGTCTATTGTGATATATTTGTAAAACAGAATAAACATTCCAATGTGTCGATGAAATATACGACGATTAATTGAAACATACAAAGATTTATATAGGTTTAGTCTTCTCCAGAGAGAGTAATATCCTACATCTTGTTCTCGTATCAATATGACATAGCCAATGAGATGTATATGCTTCGATTGAGCTAGTAAATCAGAGTACAAGGCTTGATTGCTTGATGTGTGACATATTAGATCTATCTATCTTGAGAATCAATCTAAATTTTGACAGATTAGAGGCTCACTGACTTTACCTTATATATGTGAGAGTTAGGATTAAATTGATCTAGTCAGTTAAAGTATCCATAAAGAATAGGAGATATATCACGTATCATATGAGATCCGATAATCTAGAGAATTCTATCTCCTACCAAATCTTTAAACCGTTGTCTTACGGATATACTGTGGGGGATTATAATACAGACAATTGTACATAGAATACACCAATCATGTGTACTCAGGTTATGTTCCCCTGCCAGTAGCCTCTAAATCCTTCGTGGAAGGAGGTAGTCAGACGTAGGGTGTGTTTGGTTGAGATGTAGATTCTAAAAAAGCTATTGTGAGCTGTTGTGAGCTGTGAAAAAACTGTTGTGAGCTATGAGCTGTGGAAAACCTGAGAAGCTGTTTGGTTGAAATAGCTGTGGATTTCTGTTTTTATAGCTCCTAATGTTTGGTTACATTATTAATATGCAATTTTGCATGTAAATTATTGTAATTATGAAATTTTGTAATGTTTATACTAAAATTATACATTTTTGAATTACACTAAAATGATATATTTTACTAAAATTTTACCTTTTCAAATTTTATATGAGCCGATATGTTGTAATGACATGGTGAGTAATTTTCGTTCAAAGTTGAACTGAGAAGCTATGAAAGTTAGGATCCCTGTAAAATCCGTATTTTCAAATATAGGCCAAAAACATATTTGAAACAAAGTTGAATTTGAAAAATTGGATTTCGTGATTTCGTTTGGTGCTAAAATGAATTTTTCTCCAAGAACAAAAGCAAACACTATTTAGAAACTGGAAATACTATTCACCGTCCAATGGATATATTCTTCCCTAATCCAATTATCCAATCTAAACCTTGATATCCGAGTACTCTAACCCAAACTTTCAAATCCAAACTACCAATTGAAACCTACATTCCTATCCGACCATGTACATGTATACGTATATACATATATACATCGAACGCCATACAGTGCACTTTGTTTTCCATTCTCAAGAATCCTTTTTCCTTCCATCTGTGAATACCCAGGAAAAGCTGCAGCTCATTTCTCTTTTCCATTCAAATTCAGATTTGAATTCCCTTTTGATTCTATTCAAACCCACAAGTCCTTTTTACCTTTTCTTTTCCTGATTGAACGCCACGCAGCTGGCTGCAAGGCAGCCGCTCAGCCATCGCAGTGCAGCGCTATGGCACTGGCCACGCCTAGGGGCCAGGCCGGCTACGCCCCAGCGCACCGAGCGCCCGTGCCACCTACGCCCAGCGCGCCACGCCGCCACACCCCGACGCGCCGCGCATCCCCGCCATTCACGCCGGCTGCGTCCAGCGCATGCCGCACATGCCATGCACCGGACTGCGTCAGCGCCAAACCCGTCGTGTGTGCCCGAGCCACCCTGCCGTCCGCGCCGTGTCGCCCGTTCGACGCCGTGCCATCCTCACCCGACCACGCCTAACTGCGCCGACCGCGTCGGGCCATGTCCCGTCGCCGTGCAGGTCACGCAACCGTGCGCCTAACTGCGCCGCCCATGCCGGATGGCTGCGCCCGCGCCAGAGTCTGACCCAGCCCGTGCCATGCCAGACCTTCGCTCAAGCCACTAACCGCCGGTCCTCGCGTCGCGCCAAGCCCCGGTGGTCAAGCAAACTTCACCGGCCCCACGTCCCCTCTGTGCCGGCTCAACCACCGCTGTGACGCAATCCTGTCCCCGAGCCACGCCAGAGCTTGTCGTCGGTCCCCCACCTTCCCGAACATTCCTCCGCCCCCTATAAATACCGCCGTCTTATCCGTTGCTCTGCACCCGGCCACCTCCGCCAAACCCTAGCGTCGGTGGGGTACAAATCAACTCCGCCGGCGCTGTTCTTCGCCGGAGTCAGTTCGTCGCCGTCGCACACCACTTACACTCGATCTAGCCCAAGGTAAAACCTCCCCTAGATTCCCTGTAGCAGTAGCATCCTTAAGTGTTGTCATGCATGTTCCATGTCTCCGTAAGTCAAGTAGATCACCGGAGTTCGCCGGCGACGAGAGTGATCCAAACCCGTGGTACACGCTCGTCGCTAGGCCGCTACGGTTCTCTAGAATTATATCAGGTGGTTTTATGGTGTTCCTAGTGTACCTAATCCCGTGAAAAACATATCCGTTAGTCGCTGGAGCTTCGCCGTAGTCCTTCACGCCGGCTACATGTGGTTCTGCCCTCTTTTGAATAACGGATCATCCGTGACTGTTTTTGAATATCTGACCGTAGGATATATTCATATTAGTCTCTAAAATCTTATGTTAAATTTTTGTGTCAATCAGAGTTCTTTCGGAGGAGATATTCGCCAGGGAAGTATCAGCCGTCGAAGCCTTCTTCAACCTCCAGCACCTCTGTTTGCTGCCATTGTCCAGTGGGGTCCGCCTATCGGCTTCGCTTGTGCGCCTGCGGACGCGCCCTGGGCCTCTGGCTCATCGGGCCCATGCGTCGGGCATCACCGCGCCATTGCGTGCACAGCCACGCGTTTCGCGTGTGCCTTGCTGCGTGCCACCGACCCCAGCCTCCCACGCGCACCCGCCCTCTGTGCTACCGGTCCCGCATGTCGGCACCCTCCATCGCGCAGTCACGCGCGCGCCTAGCCCGAGCTGCTGGCAAAGCTGGCCCGCCTGTCAGCTCCCATCTCCGCGCGCAACGCGCGTGTGCGCTCGGCTCCAGCCAGGCCACTGCATGGCTGGGCCCTCATGGCAGCCGCGCCCACGCACGCTGCATCCGCCTACCTGTAGCCAGCGCGAGCACTACGCCACGTGCGCTCGCACTGCGCGCGAGGCAGCCGCCCGCTGGGCCTTGGCCCAGAGCACCCACCTCGCGCTGCCATCGCCACGCGGGGCCCGCACGTCAGTGCCACCGCTCAGCGTAACTGGGCCTCACGGTCGTGTGCGCCGCTCGCACTGCGCGTTTAGGCCAGGCCGACTGGGCCACCTTGGCCAGCCCAAAGAAACAGTGGAATTTTATATTTTCTTGAAATATTTTCTAGTCAGCCCAATGTACACAGTAGTCCTTTCTGTTTTCAGAAAATATAATAAACTTTAGAAAATATTAGAGAATCCATTCTAGGCTCCAAATGACTCCATTCTAGTTCCTAAAATTTTATAAAAATCCCATTATTTAAATAAATTTTAGAGTTTGTCTTGATTGCTTTTCTCTATTGTATGTGTTAATGTCATCTAGCCGTCGACATCGAGGACTCTCAAGACTACTCCGTTGAAGACTCGTATTTCATCTTTGAAGCAAGGCAAGTCTTCCTTTGAACATTCTTGAACCAATTAAATGCTTGCGATATTTTTAAAACTTATATTTATATGATTAGGTTGCGCACTTACGTACATTAATAGTTTATTGCTTGAGCAATTATGACCAATAAAATCTAAACTTTGCAACTTAGCCTCCTTGTTGTTGAATACCATATATGACCTTGTCGATTTAAGATTTACTATTACATCTATAGTTTTATTTTATTCTTTTAATTGCTTTTAACACATTCCTTGTAAACCGGGTGTACTACACACACATCTACACACTCATACTAAAACATGACGACTAGATGTAGATAGGTGATGGTGTTGATTTTGCAAATGTGTTGTGTTGAAATGAGATTATTTTTATTACAAAGTTGTTAAGTACGATTGTCGCTTTAGGGTGCGATTACGCTTAATGGTTAAGGACCGATTCTTTGGAACATAGCATGAGCACAATTTTGTGCAACCTTACGGGTACGTGAGAGGTGTCCCTAGACTAGTACTAGCGGGTTTAGGATAGTCCGACTGCCAATAGATATAGAATCACCGGGGTGGCTCAAGGTTTTACTTACAAAGTCTCTAACAGGCACGAGATTCGTGGCTGGGGCCAATGGTTGAGTTTGAGGAGTTAGTAGTGGAGCACCCGTGGGATTTTAAGGGAGAAGAAGGAAGCGCGGTTTCCTGATCTTTGGTCGAGGACCTATATAGGTGGCAGTGAGATATCCTCGGTCGACTTTAGAAAAACCTTATCACGAACCTCCTATACCGATGGGTATAAGAGTAAGTTCGCGTCGTAAGAGTAAAGTGTACGCATTCAGCTGAAGTATAACCTATTCGAACAGCCGTGTCCACGGATATGGGCGTGTGTCTTGATGATTTCCCTTGCGTACTGTTTTCACTTGTTTTTCACCAACTATAGTTGTGGGATGGGACGTTACCAGAGTATACCCTTGGGGTGGCTAGCCTTTGTGGTTTGCAACGTTCCTGTGTGGAGCGGAAAGTCGAAAGACTTCACAGGGAGAGATGTGAGTATTTAAAACTAGTTGAGCGATAAAACTAGTCTTGGGTTGAGATTCTGTTAAAAATGGGAATAACTTCCCCGATAGATGGGCAAGCCAGTACCGAGAAACGACATAAGAGATAAGATGTTGAGATGTGGTTTTGTGATCAGTTGAATTGATGGAAAGATGATGAGATTTGTTGCAAAGCAAATCCCAGTTTGGTAAAGATGTGGGAAAGAGATTGGTTATTGATCTATATTATACTCTTTGTGGGAGCGGTTAGAGGTTGAGACATCTACCCGTGGGTATAAGCACTTAGGAGTTTTAAATTGAATTTCTTTTATGAACCATTGCCGCACTTTGTATCCATCATCTATACTTTTTTTCCAAGACTTGTTGAGTACTCTCGAGTACTCTCGAGTACTCTCGAGTACTCAACCTTATTTTTATCCCTAGAGTTTGCCAATCTTCTCGAAGATGAAAATAACTTTGAAGACAAATGTGGAGATGTTGCTGATGAAGTAAAAGAAGATTAGGGTTTCGGGCCTAGTCCCTAAGATGGAGTTAGTCAGTAGTGCATGCTTGAGTAATTGTAATGCTTTCGCTGGGCTTTTGTAATGATTGTTGCTGCGAGGTATGTCTCTTTAGCAGTTTTTATAATAGCTAAGTGTTGTAATAATCTTTTCTGTAATGTACTACTGCCGAATGAAACGAAGTCATTCATAATTTTTTGTTCGTCTTCGATACGTCTCGGCTCGTCCTTGTTTTGGTGGAATCCCCGTTTCGGGATGGATCATAATAGTCCCCCAGCTTTCAGTTTATACTACGAAAAATCTATAGCTTTTGAAAAAGCTGATTGGCCCTTAGACCTATTTAGTTCAGCTTCCAACTTTCTAGATAAGAAGTTGGTTAGAAAAGCTGAACCAAACACAGCCATAGTCTTCTTGAGAAGTTGTTGGCTTGTACCTGACACATAGCCTATTGGTCTAGATCTGGCCACTTAGAGCGCCCAAAAAATAATCGGGCAGATGTATTTCATGAACGAGTCTTGTAATAATTTTACCAGGTAGTCCACTTTTTACAAAGTGTCACATTGACTAGGCCTTGACCCTCACACTGCGTTAGAATGTACGTGCAAAACATGTAGACAATGTAGTTTAAATGCAGAGCAGGAGAATATTTATTGGAGGCCATTTCGAAGAGCCCAAATGATAATGGGCAAGAAATGAGGAACATTGGTTGAACTTACGAGCAAAATATATGCATTAAATAGAGGAGAATGGTGAACCAAGGCTTTTTACCTGCCTTTTCAATCTTTACCAACTCTACTTCTATCATTCTCACTACTCTGTTTCTCAAATCCTCTTTGAGCAATTTCCTCTTTCCTTTGCCATTGTCTTCTATGATCCAGTTCCATGGTTGTACCTTCATTTTCTTCTCTAAATTGTCTAGCCTCGTACTCCTTCCGGTATAAAAATACAAGTCATTTAGGACATGATTTTAAGTACCAAGGAGTAATTAATTAGGGGGTATTTTTCCTTGTTTATCAATATTAAATAGTATGCAAAGTCCTCTACATTTAATTATCTTCTCCTATCTGATTGGTTACTAATGCTAACTTTGAAGTTAGAGACTTGAGTTTGATTCTAGGGGGCCTCAGTTTTTGCTCCATTTTTGCATGGCGCCGAGGAGATGGCCAGCTGCATGCAGTGCATACTTTTGCTTTTGCTTTATGAGGAGACGGCATGCTCGCGCGGAGGCCTGTGTGGTGCCTATAGTTTTGATTTTGCCTTGCCAAGGAGATGGCTAGCACCAGCTGTGCGAAGTAACGCACGCATGAGATTAAATGGCGGCATGCACCCAAGGGTAAAATAGGGAGAAAAACACCTCAAATTTTAAAACGACATGTTTTATGCGACTTCAGTAGAAGACCAAAATGACTTATATTTCTATACTAGAGGGAGTACTAGTTAATCTTGACCTTTTGGCGGAAAGGCTCTAAGCGATGGTGATGGTGAGACTTTTGCTTAGCTAGGACTAGATTGGCTGGTGTGCTGCCATGGGGAAGGAATTTTTGACCTCCAACAACTTTGAGAATATCGTCTTTGAGGTGACGTTTTTGTGTGGCTTCAATGTGCCTACCTCTTCTTTCTTTCACTCGGTTATGAAGTCCTACCAGATCGAGCTTGCTCACCGTACTCCAAATTCTTCTTTGATCTTGAGCACCTATACTCATTTTTGTGAGGCTTGGCTCGGGATTTCCCTAGTCTCGATCTCTTCCACCACTTGTACCGACTTAAGCTTTATAAGAACAAGCTAGTTGGGGTAGTCAACTTTTAGGTCAATGAGGGGATGAAGGATATGTGCATCCTCATCTCCCTAAAGACTTCATGGAAGGAATGGGCAATCGGTGGTTCTATTGTTTGTACTCCAAGCCCCAACTTTAGAAACACTGAAGACTCCTCTCAATAAAGTGGGATGGGTTGGAGTGGCCAGTTCCACCATGACACCATGACACTAGAAGGTGTTGATGACGAAGGTGATGAAGCTGAAGACAACTTGACTTTTTGGAAGCTAGGTTGCATACTCATGGATACATAGTGTGATGATGCCCCTAAGGCTGTGAACCTAACTGGGCTATGCCTTTAGGGGTTTGGACGAATCCACATGAGAGTACTCGGTGTTGATCAATGAACACGAGGGACATGCCTAATTGAGGGGTTTATTTGCCACATTAGAGTTTGGGTGCAACATCCTCCCAAACTTAGTAACAAATCCCCACTCATAGGTATGCTTCTAGTTATCTATGTGTATCCCCTATTTTGACTTTTATTAGTAGCTGATGTACCTTAGAAACTATAGGAGATTGTTGAGTTCAACATCCTAGATGGTGGGGTTCAAGACCTAGCATCCCTAAGCCTGGTGGTGAAAAGGGGAACTATCCAAAGTGGTAGCCCCACAAAATCGGCAAAGAAGACCCAAGTCGATTCTATCACAAAGCCTTCTCCAGACGTAGTCCTAAGTGGGAGGAGCCCTCCTGGCTTGGCCTGACCCACAAGGTAGGGGTGCTCTGGTCATCATGACACTAACTGGGCACATCTTCACATGCTTGAGGATGTCCTAGTAAGTGTTCTAGATTTCTAAACCATTCTAACTAATTGAAGTCTCCTTGTTGTGAATGTGATTTTCATTGTTGTATATGCACGGTGACACCCATAAGGACACCGTCTGCTTCTTCAACCTCTCCTCAGCCCTAACGCCTCCTGAGGCCACCGAAGTGCCCTTGGCGCATACTAATTTCCTTGGGGCAGACAATAAGTGTGCTAGCCCCTAGCCTATATAGGTTACCGGGGCCCTACTGGTGCAAGCAAAGTCCTCGTCTAGCCTGGCGTTTGTAGCCATGGCTACAAAGCCCACCTTGGGTGTGGTTGGGGGCTAGAGTCGGATGTAGGGGGCCAAAAAACGGTGGGCCATCCTAGAGGTAGTGGAGGATATCCCTCCACCCTCCTTGCCCTACGCTGATCACACCTGCTGATCGGACACTAGCATCCCTCTTGGTTTGCTAATATAATTACCGGAGATGGGCAGTTTCGTTATATTAATTTGTGCTTCCAAAGAAGAGGACAATGTGATGATGAAGGAGCTGGCAAAGGCATGGGAAGCCGGTAGGATGGCTAGATTCTTGGATTTGTCTAACTTTAATCTGACTGTATATTGCTGTCTATAGAATTTGATTAGCCAGTTTCAGCCACGGAGCTCTAAGACTTTGAGTAAAATAAGCTAAAGGTTCAGTCAATCAACGAAATGCTTGCTTCTGATTCAACTAGCCTTATATGATTCATTCAAATTTTTAAAAAAATGTCGCTGAGTGAATTACCTTGAGCAGGTCTGGCATGATGAGTCGATTTGTCGCCTGACTCTGTTGTTAGCTAGCTCGTTCTTAATAGATGTTATTTGGATCGCTGAATGCATACACAGCAGCGAGCCTAGCTAGATGTCGTCCTTGGAAATCTATCTGCAGTAGAATACTCTGTTGAAGCTAAGTGATCGCTAACCCATGATGCTTTGGCCGATCGATATGCCCTGCACATTCCGTTGATGCATTCAAACATAAATTACTCATATATATGAAACACGGTCGTCTCATATAAAATAACAAAATATATAGGATGGATACAGCATGCAAATCATCAACATATCCCTTGTTGAAACGTTAACCCTAAACACCACTATAGTTCGAGATAAAAGCATATAACAAATAACAAGTAATTATATATACTGATTATTTGTGTGTGTGTATGTATATATGTAGTGAACATATATATATATATATAGAGAGAGATCGAAAACAAGCTGCATGCATGTAGGTAGTTACCTTGATCACGGTGAGAAAACTGCTGGCTGGGAGAGTGTGAATTATATTGATCAGCTAGTTAAGCGCGCGATGCATATATAAATTAATGAAACGATCGAATAGCAGCTTCTGCTGGATCGGACGCAATATGTTCGGGGAGCTAGTAGCTAGAGCAGAGATCGAAGTGCCACTAATAATGGCTACCTATATAGAATGCGCGCCATATTACATGCTAGCTTGTGATCTCTTCCTTCCTTTCTTTTGCTTTAGTAATTTGCTTTAATTTTCTGCGCAGAGCCCCCCGATAAATCGATATATTTGCCCCATCAATCAAGCATCAGATTCTTTGCTTGGAATCTCCTTTAATTTACTGGGTTTGCTTGCTGATCATGTTGTTTATTTGATCTTTATGTCCCAGGGGAATCCAAGCTTGAACGGTGTCTATCTATGTATCTATATATGTACTCACTTCATCCAAAATAAGTTTATCTTTTATTTCGTATTAAGACATACTATTTTAAATTTGATTAAATTTAAAGCAAAGAGTATTAACATATATTATATAAAAACAAGTAGATTAATTACAAAAACATATTTCATAACTGATCTAACGATGCTAATTTGATATGAAAATTATAATTATTACTTTATATAGAGTTGGTCAAACTTAGACCTTCTATAGGACAACTTATTAGATGCTTATGTTTACAGTAGAAGCGAGCTAACTTAAGTAATAATAAACCGTCACATAACTAATAATCACGATATATTATTAGGCTGCTTATCAAATAATCAATATTATTTTATAATCCTAATTTTTTAAGCTGTCCAAAAGAGGCTAAGACAGTTTACCTTAAAACAAAACCAAATTAATGTAAACTTATTTTGAGATATCTATTAATTTGGGCTGTCCAGATTTTTCACATATTTATGAAACACGATAAATTTGCAACATTTCTAAAAGATAGATCTACGCATTTGATCACTTCAAAGCGTTCGACACAAAATTTTAGCCATCCATTTAGTATAGGTGGCACCAAGTTTTACTGCACGGATAAAAAAGAGTCCACTACAGTTACAACTTGCTAATTATTAATTTTAAATTACGGAATTAAATTACTATGATACTAATAAACTTGACGTCCGTGGGTAAAGCTTCTTATTTATAAATTCTGTATTTTGGTATTACTAAATCTCAAGAAAAATAAAATTAAGACTACAAGCTGAGAACAATTATATATTTATGAATTTTTGAATTTAGAAATTATTTCATCATGATTTTGAAAAGCACAAATAAATTGATATATGCAGTAAGCTGTAACTGTTAGAGTATATATATAGTATTAGAGATAATATTAGTTAGAATCAGATTATATCATCTTTCTTATCCGTAAATCGCCTATCTTATCTCTACACTTGTACTCGTATATATACTAGCCTGGCCTCCGAGGCTCCATACAATACATTCATAATCTATTATTCACGTCTCCTCTTCTCTAGTCCTCTCACAATTCAAAAGTAACAAACCATCAATAACCATCAGATTCTTGCATGGACTGCCGGTCACTTGCTGGTTAGCTGGGCCTGCTGATCATACATAAAGATAAAGCTAAAGTCTTATTTTAAAGATAGGCAAAAGATATGCCACCCTAATATATAGTACGCTTACGTTCACTGAAAGAATAAATTAACCACATTGAAATTCGCGCTTACAGCTAATAGTTTAGGTTAAGTGAAATCACAATATGTTTTTTAACTGGCAATCACATTTAAATGAAAGGGGACTCAGAGGCACAGTGAAAAATAGATCGGACGACCGGTTAAACCAAAAAAACAAAAACATACACCACGATGTGACTAGCTTAGTTTTTACTAAAAATATATCGATTAGCTTCTGGATGCATTATGTTTGGCACTAATTAATTTGGGAATAGAGCAGGTCGAAGTGCCACTAGATACCTAGAATGCGTGCTGCGTTACGTGCTTGGTGATCTATTCCTTCCTTTTTTCGCTTTAGTAATTTGCTTTTCTGCAAAGCAATCACCCAGTCATCAGATTCTTTGCTTGGAATCTCATTTACTGGGTTAGCTTCTGGTCCTGTTGTTCATTTGATTTTTAAGTCCCTGGGGAATCCAATCTAGCCGGTAACTTGGCACGGTGTGTATCTGTCTGTCTATGTACTCTATCTGTCCAAAAATAAGTTTATGTTAAATTATTTTAAGTCTGACGAAATTTATAAAAAATGTATTGACATGTACCATATAAAAAAAATAAACTATGAAAATATATTTCATAATAGACTTGGTCAAACTGTGATGAAACAAAACCAAATGTAAATATACTTTGGGATGAAGATAAAGTCATTAGTGATGTATTCACACCCGTCACTCTTATTGTGTCACTAATGACTCCATCATTAGTGACGAATATACATCTATCACTAATGGTCGACCATTAGTACCAGTACATATGTGCGTCCCTCATTAATGACTGACCATTAGAGGTAGGTTATACTTTATGCCTATCACTAAAGATAGTCATTAGTGATGGATATAGATGTTCATACATCACTAATAGTCGGTCATTAGAGATGAAGAATTATGTTTCGCTTTGTTTTGTTCTGTTCAATTAAGTTTAAATGAAGGTGACAGCGATGGCAGTGACCATATTTGGGGCAGAGATGCTCTTTTCGCTGTGGTCATCATTGGTGATGCATCTACCCTTCACCCTGCATGTCATGATGTAGGAGAGATAGTCGTGACCGAGGAGGAGAGGATGCGATAGCAGCTCCATTCGTCAAAGTAGCTTGACGTCGATGAGCTTGTGATCAGGTGAAGCTTGGGGTGATGCCAGTCATCATCAGGTGGAGCTTGAGTTATCGTTGTCTAGTGGAGAGAGGGATGGAGATGGTGGACAATGGACATGTGGAGATTGGAGAAGAGAGAATTTATAGTAGTGTTATGTGTGTTTGAGCAAATGTTGTTTCACCTGTCTAAATATTCCAAATGAGAAGTGATGGGTCTATCATACGTCCATCACTAATGACCATTAGTGAAGGGTGTCCTATAGACTTATGTCTCATGGTCACACATCATTAGTGACTGGCATATATGTTAAGCCCAATTCCTGTTATACCGGATCGCAACCTATCATGAGCTATTTAGGTAGATGGGGTTAAATCATCTATCCTCGTCGCTGACAAGGTAAGTCAAAATATAGTATGATGAGAATGGTACCAAACCAGGGACATCATAATGCATGGCTAAGAGTACGTTCAAGTCGGGTTGGAAGCCCAATCCACCTCGAGCTCGAGTCTATCTTGGATTTTAGAAGCAGCACGTACTAAATCTATCACACAGGCCACGTCCGGACTTCATTTTTGATGTTCTATATATGCACGAAATGTTGTGGTTGGATGTAGTCTTATGCCAAAATTCCTTTTGGATTAAAAGAAATCATCAAAACAAGTGAATGCTTATGATCCGCTAATTAAGGTGATGTGTGGTTCATAACCAGAGAAGCGATGTTGCGATTACAGGATCTCAATCTCATTGATCAAAAGCTGGATCGTGCGTGTCATCTCCACCAAATTATTGTTTATATTGTGTACATCTTTTATCCTAATCAGACTAAAAAATCTCTGTTTTAGGTGGTTAAACTCCGAAGCAATATGTTCTTTGTAAAAAGTTATTAAAAGATCCAAAATCTGATTTAGACTACACAATCTGGAATTCTGATTTAGACTAAAAAAATATGATTTCAAATAGGTTATCAAGAAGGAACTTGAGGGATCAAAATGGTACAACAGTTTTCACATCTTATGACGAACAGAAAGCACCATGAACACAGTCAATTATCAGCCAACATGCATATATAGTCTTTCCTAACAAAAAAACGATCACACTTGATGCGTCTTCATGGATTCCGCATGACCGCATCACATCATGTATTCTACGATGAGATTTCTACGTTTCATGCGGACCACAAGATTGATAAAGATGCGGTTGGTTGAGCTGTGGCTTTAAATCAAATTTGAGTTTTAGAACTCAATTTTAGTATTGATTTGTCGGTTATTTTTAGTTTATATTTTTTAGCACCGTTAGAAATATAAGTATAATTACATTTTTGTTTCCATTGCTTTGGTCAAGTGTCTGGGCTTATAGTCGCAATCTTTAAAAAAAATGCTAGAGGGCTTGCAAGTGCTACACAACCGGCATGTTTCTTTGCTGCTGTGTGCGGATAAGAAGTTTTGTTTCTTTTTGCCTTTACGTACCTTGCATATTAACGCCTACAATTAACTTTTCTTTTTCGTTTATTTGTTTGTAATATAAGTTGTTTGAACTCATTACGCTAGTTAGAAGAGATCACATTTCTGTGATGCGTGAAGACACTGTGGATCAGACAAAAGAACATAGGCAAAGTGGTCACAAAGCTACCGAAGATGTGGCACGCCAGGCGTGTCCAGGGTCGTTTTCTTGTGATGGCAAGTTGCAATACAAATCTCGTGTGGCCGGTGACTTGTTACAAGTTATTTCTGTGTTTTTTTAAAAAGTTCTTGCATAGTTTTACGGAACATGATAAGCATCTCCAATAGATTACTTATATGACTACTTAAATTTGAATTTAGATATTTTGGTAAAAAATAAAACTCCAACAGTCTTTATAAATGAGTATCTTTCCTATTCTATTTCCTAAATCATCTTTCATTTCTCTCAAATACTTTCATTTCTCTCAAATATAAATATAGGATTAGCTCGGCCAATCTTTATTTTCATTCGTGACTTTTTTTTTCTCTTGCGCGTATTGTTTTCTCCCCCACATGTTGTTATAGGCTAGACGACATGTTATTTAAAGATATCATAATTTCACATAAAATTATTACAGATTATAGGCCGCATTGCAATTTTTAGGAAAAGATAGATTTTAGTATAAGTACGGAACAGATTTATCGTACTATAAAATATCAAAATTCACTCTTAGCTACAATATTATAATACAGATGTAGTAGTTTTAAAGTACTGGCTTTGAAGAAACCGACACGTACAGTGATATCCGTGTGATAGTGCATTTTCTTTTTCCACGAGTAATTGGTCCGTGATATGATGGTCAATTCTCTGACATAAGAATATGCTGTTTCCAAAGTATATCCATGCGTTCGTGTCGATGTCACCAGCATAACTGTTTTGGGTGGTTGACACCTTGGGTTCACGTGGACCATTCGTGCGGAACAATTTCACCGGGGGCTCAGGGCCAAGGGGAGTGTGGACAACACATGAACACAAACACTCCACAAACCCCGCAGATTCTCCGAATCCTTTTTCGCAGCAGTTACACATGGATCTCAGTTAATGTTGTGGTCCGCGTTTTTTGTGTATATATAAACTCAAATGTTGTAATTTTTGCTTACCCATATTTCTCGTTATCGATGTGAAACATTCACATACTCTGTCCGCAACATAAAAAAAATCACATGTATTATTGTCCTGTCGTGCTAGGCTAGAATCGCATGAAATAGAATTAAACTTAGCTAATACTCCCATTGTTCATTAATGTAGGGTATTTTCAAAATATCTAAAATGGTGTATAGTGATGACTGAAGTGAATATATTTTAGGCCTTTAGGATATGTTCAATTCTGGAACAATACAATCAAATTTAATATCACCTTGAAGCCCATCTCTCATTGAATTTCATGTTCCAACTAGGGTTAGCAGTTTTACTTTTTTATCCGTGGATAAAATTTTTAATGGAGTCAGGTTTATTCCTCGTTTGCTGCTCATGAGAACGTTTGTAAATGCAAATTGCTACCTAATAGACACATGGATATAGGTATGGGTAAAGCTTGGTTATATCCAATCCACAACACCCGTTTATCTATCGTTCATCCACCGTCGTACCTCTCGAGAGCCTCATGTCCTTACCCTAGCGTCACTAGCTTTGTCCTCCATCTCCCATTCACCGTGGCACCACCTAAGAGCACTACCGGTTCCTCACCTGTAGTCCACCTCCCATCGTTTGAGAGCCTCACTGTGACGCATCTTGAAATCCTCTCCTCAGCACTACCACCCCTCTGCCCTCTGCCGCCCATCCACCACGACACCACTCAAGATCCCCGTTTGTCTACCATTCGTTGTTTGCTGCACAACTCAAAGGCTTAGATCCTCGTTAACCACCACCCTGGCGCCTCTCATTCACTCAGATTTATTGTGTAATCTGATACGCCCATCGCATATGGTGATGATATGTTTCTCAATTTTCACATGCAGGTGTTTATAAATAAACTCACGTGTATATCCAAACTTCTTGGACAGAATAGGGGGAAGCACTACATAAGTACATATACCACAAGACCCAACCGCTATCCCTAGTTCAAACGAGTACTATGATCATTAAGGGCTTTTTTGATAGTGAGGAAAGAAAAACCATAAGATAATTGATCTCAATGGGGATTTTTTATATATATGCACATGACACCCCCTTCTAGTCAAGGTTATAAATCCCGATTGAAGAGAATCCCAGTCACCGTTTAGGAGACACATTGATACAAATCTCAACCATTCAAAAAGCCCTCAAAAAATTCAGAATAATCTGACTCAAAGTACAAGAAATGTCTGTCTTATGAGAATCAGCACATATCATATCTAAATGGTCCATACATGTGCCGCAAATTGTAACCCATCCACTCTAAGTTGGTCTAAATTAAGCCTGCAATGACAAGAAATTATACAAGATGACAGTGAAAATAAGCTGGAGCTGGAGAGTTTTGTTTCAATCTATCAATATTTATCTTTCTTCCTTGAAAATGCTTGTTCACATGTAAATAGCTTAGTACTGAGACACTGTAAGCATCTCTTTGTCCGTTCTAAAAGCAACGCGGCGCCGCCGGGCCGGTAATAAATGGGCCAGTTGCTACTGAAACAGAGTAAAAAAATTACATAATGTGAAGCTGACGTGCAGCCGCAAATGCGGGCCGATTTCACCTGGTCGGCAAACTTGGCGGCCCAAAAACTGTAAATCTGGCATCATTCACATGCTTATCTCTTCCCTTCTTCTCTACCGGACGACGCAGCTCGGCTTCTCCTTCTCTCCTCTCATGTCGGCTTAAACCCGCCGAGCTCTCTCTCTCTCTCTCTCTCTAGGTTGCCCTCCCCCTCACACACTTCCATGGCTGGGCTGGGCGCGTGCCTGGGGTCGCGCTCGTCGCCCACCTTCCACGCCAGCGGCTTCCTCGCGGGCCGGCCTGTCGCAGCCTCCCCCGTCCCCGCCCGCTCCGGTACGCGCGATTGGGCAGAGATTTTCCAAGCTTTAATTCCCATCTCCCCCCTGCCTGCTAACTGGATAATCCTTCTGTTTGTTTCTCTGAATATGGGCATCTTCACATTTGTGCAGCTATCTAGCTAGCCGTCGTCCCTCTGTTTGTTTTGTTTGTTTATCGCGCTTGCAAACTTGCAAGAGTGAAACTTCGTGACTTTCTTTTGTAGTTTACTAGTGATCTTGTCAAAGAAGATACTGTTTCTGTTCCTTATCGTCAGATTAATGGCTACAACTACGCGTAGCTGATTCTTGGTGTTTGTCTTGCTGTAGGGAAAGCAATTGCGCCGAGCCGACGCTTCGTTGTGTCAAACAGACTTGCTTGGGTTGAAGATGAATTACTTGAGATAAGAAAGTACAGTTCTTGTTACTGTTACTTTTTTAGTTTCTGTAGCTTAGCTTCTTTTTGTCACGAAATTAGGCTTTACTACTAATATGGACAGTAGGTTCTACATTTCCCATATTTCTATGGGTGTTTTGACTAAAATCGTGTTAGTAATTCTGCAAACACCATTACACATTTGAAGGTCACAAGAGCAAAGTCCGGTAAATTTAAAGAAAAGGCCACCTCTGAGGCGTGGGAAAATCTCTCCACAACTTCCTGTGCCAGAACACATTCCGAGACCATCTTATGTAGGCTCAAATAAACCACAAGAACTATCTAGTGTGCGCCAAATACACAATGCTGATGGTATTGCTGGAATGAGAGCTGCTTGCAAACTCGCTGCCCGTGCACTGGACTTTGCTGGAACATTGGTTAAGGTAAATTCTATTCATTGTTAGATTACTAATGTTCCTCTTTTTCTATATTATTTACATATCATGTTGCTCATAATATAATATAAAATTGTTTCAATGTTGTCTCAGCCATCAGTTACTACGAATGAAATCGACAGGGAAGTACATAGTATGATAATTGAGGCAGGTGCTTATCCTTCTCAACTTGGCTATGGTGGATTCCCTAAAAGTATCTGTACATCACTAAATGAGTGTGTTTGCCATGGAGTACCTGATTCAACACAGCTACAGGTTCTACAGAATGAAACTTGCCTCTTTCTATCTGTATTCACTATGTTACCTATGCACTATATGCTGATATTCCTTGTACTGCAGACTGGAGACATCATAAATATTGATGTAAATGTGTTCCTGAATGTAAGTTATCTCTTTTGAGATTTTGTGTATGTTTAGTTGGCAACTTGATATATGTCGCATAGAGTCATATTTATATGGCATGTTCCCATGTGGTAAGACCAACATATTCCTCTTCAGGGATACCATGGGGGTGCTTCTAGAACATTTGTATGTGGAGAAGTGGATGAATCTATCAAGCATTTTCTGAAGGTAAGCTATTATCGATGTGGCAGATGGTTCATCCACTATGCTCTGTAGTGATTTGCACTGACGCAAATTTCATGATGTTCATGCATCATGGTATGTCTGATTTTAATTACATCTGCAAAGTTTATAAATCTAATAATTTCCACGCAGAATGTTCTGTTGGAGTTTTGCATTTGGGTCATACCATACTTCTCTTCTCTTTTATTAATTTAACAATGCTTCCCTATATCAGAAGTTCAGAACATACGTAAATGATCTTTATTGGATCAGGCAGCTGAAGAATGCTTGGAGAAGGGTATTACTGTCTGCAGGGATGGTGTGAATTACAAAAAGATTGGCAAGAAAATAAGGTATTTTTCTGCTCTACCATGGTACAGCAATGGTTAGATAATTCTTTGTGAAAACTTGAACATTTATGATGTTGCATTCAGCATTCTTTGATTCAAATTATTTCAGCAAGCTTGCCTTTTTTTATGGCTACTATGTGGTGGAGCGCTTTGTTGGACATGGGATTGGACCTATTTGGCATTCTGAGCCACTAATCCTACATCATGGTGATTACTTTGACATTTCACTGCTTCTTTTGATCCAATTTACTATTTGTAACATTTTTAGGAATTTACCTTAGAATATTACTAAGTACATGTGTTTCTGCTCTGATATTTTTTCTGTTGTACCATTGTACAGCAATGGTTAGGTTTTTTGTTAGGCCTAGTAGCTGGTTTGGCTTTGTTTAGCATGAAAATATGTAGTATTAGCAAATATGTTATCTAAGTCTGCCATTCTGTATTGTCTGTCTTAAATTATCGCCAGGAAGACAAGAACATGCTGTTTAGTTTTCATAGGATTGGAGTTGTTAACTTGTTTCTAGGTCTGCTCTTACAGTCTTACTGTAGTTATTGCTTAAAATTGATACAGCTGTGGGTTTAACAGCCCATATTATATTAAGATGAATCGAGTTAAAGTATTAATATTACCCCTGCAATCATGCCGAACTAAGGCATGATGATAAAATCATACATTAGACTAATGCACTATCACTTTTGTAGCCAACGACAACTCTGGACGAATGGTTGAAGGTCAGACATTTACTATTGGTAGGTGCTCTCCACTATCTTTACTGCTATATGTTTGGATTTCCATCTTTCTAGGCAATAGGTATCTAAATTGTTTGGAATATCATGTACCAGATTTACCATCGATGTATCTATGCTTGCACTTGTAGGCAACACATAGCTATTGGCAGATACGCGTATTATATACAATTTAGAAACTCTTGTTACTGTATCTTAAATTGGAAGCCAGTATATTCCAACACTCTTGTTGTAACAAAGGTGAAAATCAAGTTGACAATCTTGATGTTTTTTTGGCAGAACCCATACTTACAATGGATAAAACCGAGTCAGTTACATGGGAAGATCGATGGACTACTGTGACCGCCGACGGCAGCTGGGCTGCACAGTTTAAGCATACTGTACTAGTCACTCGGACAGGCGCAGAAATATTGACAAAAGTTTGACTTCACTTGTTGATGTTGTTGCCATCTACTTAACTACTTTCAGCATGCTCCAGTTCATAAAACAGCCCCTGCGCCCCCAGCTAGCATCCAGTACTACCAAAATGGCTCATGTATGTTTCTTTCGTACTGTTGCCATTGTTGACCATGATTTGGATCCTAATATACCCCGTTCCTGTGCACTAATGAAGTGCTGTCGTCTGATGCTTGTGACCAACTGCAGGTTCACATGCGGGAGGATTATTGATCGCAACTGAAAGATCTGGTCGTTGAAATCTCTGATGAAGTCTGGACATGGCGACCGGCTGGTGCCAAGGGTCTGCCAGCGTTGGGCAAGCCTTTGACCAGTTTTCCTTTCTAGTTGTGTATGTTCTTGCCTGAAATCTGAGGCAACTTAAATATCAGGATTAAATTAGTAGTGTATTGTTTATCAAATGGAAAAATATTTACAGTTTAGGGAATAATCATAATCTAGGAATGAACTGATAATCACAATCCTGACTCATGTTATCGACTTTTGGCCTGGTTCTGATTATCTTTTGAAGCTGCTCTAAATTACATATAAATTGTCACTCGTTATTAAAATAACTGATATTCTATTATTCACTCAAAAGCATTCAAATGAGCAATTGTGTAAATAGTCTACATGTGTTTTGTTTTCCTTCTATTCTAGTTCTTCCCGTCGTCAGCCGAACGGACACACCCGCATGCAATAATGGGCCACGTGTCTGTCGCTTCTTATTCCGTTCCGGCCCACTTGAGGGCTCTACCCCTCTGATTCTTGGGGCTGCGTGTTTCAATTTGGGATTATTTTACTCCAGATTAGGTGGGTATTATAATAAATTAGTTGATGATAACTCGAAGAAAAATAAGTTATGAGTTGTTTGATATTCTAGATTATTGATAGCTTGAATTATTGTATTTTGATGATAAAAAACTATAATACCCTTAAAATGAAATGCTCAGATGGAGAGAGGCTAATATTTAAGTATAAACTGATAGTGACTAATTTAGACTAAAGTGCAATGTATATTTTACTCTTTTTTAGAGTGATAAGCTAAAATGCTAGGTTTTACTAGTTTATTGGATTACTTTAATCTATATTATAGATTATAATAAGTTTATCTAATAAATTACTACAGGTTTATTTACACTTTCAACCAATTATCATTATCATAATCCTAATTATAAACAATCGTCTAGATTATTATAATTCTAATTATAAACAAACAAACATGGCCTTCGCCGTCTCGCCTGCTCATCACAGGGCCGGACAGGCCCATTCTTGGTGCGAGATGTCGGCGCCCGGCACGCGCAGCTTCGTGTCGTAGACCGGGCCTTCCTAGCTAACCACATCCGAAGTCATTGGATGATCAGTCTATTTACTGCTAAATTAGATTGATACTCCCTCTAATTTTATGAAGTCGTTTTAGATATTATTTCAGATATCAATGAGTGATTAATTAGTGTGTATTTTCTTTGTTTGTCTTTATTAAATATAATGTGGGAGTAAAGATAGTACGAAAGACGAAGAGGAAGTAGTATTACATCATATATATATATATATAGACGTCCAAAATATATCACCATTTTATGCAACTCTTGACACCGTTTGGAACTAACCGGAAATACCAAACAGCATATTATCACCGTTTGGATCCGAATTTACAGACCCTGAACGCAACTGCACGAATGTAGGCATAAAAAAATGTTTCAGGTTTGAGTTTCAGTGCAAAAAATGTTTGGCAACTTGTCTGCATTCAAGAAACTCTGCCCGGCAATTCCCCTTGGTCCCTGCAAGCTGCAACAGTAGTGACAGTACACCAGTTTATTCAATGTTGGAAACGTAAGGCATCGGAATTTGAGGTTGTGCTTGTCAAATTTATTGTGTTTGTACGAGAGCGCTGCACTTTCCATGGGGCCCTCGGTGTTCCAACTTCCATAGTTCCATGTTTCCCGGCTGAAATTTTCTACTCAGGACTCGTTTGTGTTCGAATAAAATTTAAAGATTTTTTTTCCAAAAAGCCCTAATTTCTTTGCATCCTTGTTGCATGGTGTGTTCTTTAGGGCCCGGAATCAATGATGTGGATTGTGGCTGTGGATCTCTGATGATAAGTGAACAATGGTTTCTCTTGATTCCATGGAAGTTGAAATGTTGCTGCTAAATTCCTACGGATTTCCTGCCTTAGGGATTAGTGAGAAATGATGATTTTTTGCATCTCCGATCGGGAAACAACTTTTAATATTTTATGGTGTAAGCTCTAGGGGAGTGAAAGAAGTGTGTAACCATTGTCAGATCTCATGGTCGATATGGCCGTATGGTCTAGGAAATACTCTCGTTATTCTAAAATATAACAATTTTTAGATTCGTCATATGTATTAAGAAGATAAGTAAGAGAAATATACTATCCTTTTAGGTGGGTAAGTGAAAGCTCAAGAGTGATTGAGTAGAGTAATGCCTAATTAAGTCTGGAAGCAGTATAAATATTTTAGAGGTAAAAATTATCTTTTACAAGTATTTTATTGCTATATTTAGAAAAAAATAAACTTGTACGAATGAAGAGAGTAATTTATTTTGCAACTTTGTACTCAGTGGAGATTCGAAAAGACAACGTTGAACTTCAACCTTAAATTACCAAAACCATTCAAATTTCAACCCTGGCAAAGATTTATAGTGGTTTTGGATTACTTGTTACTGAAGTGGCCATCTTGCCCAAGGACCAAGGTTGAAAACTGTTTGTAGATATTTAAAGTTATTAAATGATTCAAAATCAAAACAAACATACCATGCAGTGAAATAAATTTAGTTGGCCCAAAAATGGTTTTCGGTAGTTCTATACATCATTTTGAGGGGACAATACATTTTGTTTTGCTCTTAACAAATTTATTTATGTTGCAAATGCTCCTAGCGCAAGTGAGTTTTTCTAAAAGTTGTTTATAAATTGTTCAACCTTGGGCCATATTAATTTAATGTGTTATCCAAAACCAATATATTCGGACCAACTTTAGACGGCAAATGGTTCAAAAA
The DNA here is from genome assembly GCA_000418225.1 of Zizania latifolia. Classification (NCBI taxonomy): domain Eukaryota; kingdom Viridiplantae; phylum Streptophyta; class Magnoliopsida; order Poales; family Poaceae; genus Zizania; species Zizania latifolia. The sequence goes on from KE372654.1 coordinate 198,737, forward strand.
GTAAAGATTGCAATAGCGTTGGATCTGGAGGTTTATAGTTGTTTTTTAGATTTGTACAAAAGTTTATGCCATAAAGTTGATTTTTTTTATATGGCCCACTCTCACTGCTCCTACTGGCATGTCCTGCAAACCTAGCTAGTCAAATTAAACTCGAAGGAGGACATGTACAATGCTTTAGGGCCTTTTCGTCAGATATTCTAGCGGCCATAATAACTTTCAAAATCTACAACATATAAGGAGACGGTGTTTGGTCAGTGAAACAGGATGGAGCGAATCTATTTTTTGTGTTTGGTTTAGGAGAAAAGTGAGATGATAACATAGGGGTGGCCGGAGTGGAGCAGGTGCGTCTGAGGCGATGTGGGGGTGGCCAGAGACGGCGTGGCTGCAGGGCCGACCGGAACAACGTGGCTATAGAGCCAATCAGGGGCGGCGCCATTGCAAGGGCGGTGCGACGCCGATGGCTAGGACGGCGCGGGGACAGCCAGAGGCGGCGTGGCTGCAGGGCCGACCAAAACAGCGCGGCTATAGGGGCGATCGGGGGCGGTGCGACGCCGGCGGCTAGGGCGGCACGACACCGACGACTGGGGCGCGCGCGGTGGCCAGGCTAGGGCAACGGTGGGTGGCTCTAAGAAGAGGATCTGTAAAGATGACGTACGAGATCCACATGTTAGGTTTTCCATCCTAATTTCTAAGTATGTCCAACTAAACAAAAAGGCATGGGATGGATGCATCCCAGCAACCAAACAAAAAATAAAATGATCCGATTCCAAAAAAGAGAGATAGAACTGTTCTATCTCATTTCATCTCATCTCAGAATAAAACACACCGTAAATGAACTAGTATGAAAAAGATGAAAAGTCAGTTTTTCTAAGAATCAAGAAACACACTACAAGGCTCGTTTGAAACATATGAATTTTACATGATTTTTTTATAAAAATTAAATTGAATGCTTCATAATTCCTTTAAAAGTAGTTCATTCCAGTCATCCAGTGGAGCCCCCGTTCTAGATTCATTCCATCACCAGATCACCAGCAGGTCCAGTCACCATTCACCAACTCCAACTCCTAGCTCCAAAATCCCCAAATCCCAACTCTCCTCCTTGCTCCTTCTTTCCCTCCACAGTCCAACATCACCAACCTCCAATTTCCAGCTTCCCCAACCCCAAGGCTCCACACTCCCACTCATCATCAGTCACAGGGAGATTTCCAGGGAAAGCAAGCAGGGAGCTCATCATCAAAAGCAGCAATCTTGCCCCAAAGGAAGCTGCCCCGGGAATCACCGGGAGAGAGAGGAGAGATTAGAGGAGGAGACCACACTCCCAATGGGGAGTAGGAGCAGAGGATGGAGAGGCAGCCTGCTCCTCCTCCTCCTCTCCCTCCATTGCTCTCTGGTACCATGTAAGCTAAGCTCCCTCCTCTCTGTCTCACTCTTCCTTTGTTGATGCCACCTTGTTCTTACTAGCTCCCATTTCGGTGTTTTTATTCTTGATTTTTAGCTTGTTTTATGCCACATTGTTGCTTTTTTTGCCTCATATGGTTGGGATGTCTTCTTCTCGTTGCAGCTCTTTTTCCAAAAAAATTTCTATTTTTTGCTCTGTTTTTCGATGCTCTGTTTCGTGGATGTTGATGTTGCTTGTTTGCGGCTGCAGGGTTGGTGGTGTCGGCGGCGGGTGGGGGTGGTTCCGGCGACCCGTACGTCGGCGTGACGATAGGCACGGCGGTGACGAACCTGCTGTCGCCGTCGGACCTCGCGGAGTTCCTCCGCGCGCAGCGCATCACCCACGTGCGCCTCTACGACGCCGACCCGCGCCTCCTGTCGGCGCTGGCGTCCTCCGGCGCCCGCGCCATCGTCGGCGTGCCGAACGACGAGCTCCTCGCGTTGGGATCGTCTCCGGCCACCGCCACCGCCTGGGTCTCCCGCCGCGTGCTCCCCTTCGCCGGCGCCAACTCCAGCAGCCCGGGCCTCATCACGGCCATCGCCGTCGGCGATGAGGTCCCAACTGCGCTCCCCTCCGCGCTCCCAGTGCTCCTCCCAGCGATCCAATCCCTCGCCGCCGCGCTCGCCGCTGCTAACCTCTCTTCCATCCCGGTCTCCACCCCGCTCCCCTTCTCCGTCGTCTTCGATCCCTTTCCCCCATCCCAGGCCTTCTTCAATCAGTCGCTGGCCAAGTCGTTCCTCCTCCCGCTCCTCTCCCACCTCGCCAATTCGTCGGCGCCATTGATGCTCAACCTCTACCCGTACTACTCGCTGATGCAGAGCAACGGCGTGGTCCCACTAGACAACGCGCTGTTCAAGCCGCTGCCGCCGTCGATGGAGATGGTCGACCCCAACACGCTGCTCCACTACACCAACGTGTTCGACGCAATGCTCGACGCGGTGCACGTCGCCGTGAAGAACCTCAACGTGAGCAGCGTGCCGGTGCTGGTGACGGAGACCGGGTGGCCATCGTACGGGGACCGCAAGACGGAGCCGTACGCCACGCGGGACAACGCCGACGCGTACAACTCCAACCTGATCAAGCACATCACCGACAAGCCGGGAACGCCGATGAGGCCCGGAACCCAGGCGAGCGTGTACATCTACGAGCTCTTCAACGAGGACCTCCGGCCGGGCCCCGTGTCGGAGGCGAATTGGGGGCTCTTCCACGGCAACGGCACGCCGGTGTACCTGCTCCACGTGTCCGGGGCCGGCGGCTTCCTGGCTAACGACACGACGGACCGGACCTTCTGCATCACGTCCGACGACGCCGACGAGAAGGCGGTGCAGGCGGCCATGGACTGGGCGTGCGGCCCAGGGCGCACTGACTGCACGGCGATCCAACCCGGCGAGGGGTGCTACATGCCCAACGACGTGCGGAGCCACGCCTCGTACGCCTTCGACAGCTACTACCAGTCTCAGGGCAAGGCCGCCGGCTCCTGTTACTTCCAGGGCGTCGGCATGGTCACCACCACCGATCCCAGTGAGTACCTACAACACTGTCATTTCCTCATTGTTGATGCATATTGTTTGCATTTCTTGACAAATGAAATTTCCATACTTCTTGGTTTTCTTCTTGCATATTTTCAGTCATAAATTTTATTTGTTCATCTCTGTTTGCTTGGAATTTCAAGGATTAAGTAGCAATGTTTGTTGTTTGGTGATAGTTATTCTCATGAAAATAGAGCAGTGAGTTAGGGACAAGTGAGACCTGGGGTGAAGAAATGGACTTGTTAATCAGTTGACAGGTGACAATTAGATTAGCTTAGGCTAGCTGATGGGTTTGAGGTTTGCTCACTGGCACAGTAGTTTCTCGTGATCAGGCTAAACCTGCTAGGCCACTGCAAACGTTTATCTGAAGTTTTGTGTCTCGATAGTTCGATTTCAAGTAGGAGAGACGCCATTGTCACGCCCCAAAAGCAGATTGCTTTCATGGAAGACCATTCAGGAAAGTTGTGCGTTTTGTCTTTTCATTGGAGAACACAAGCGCGCAGGTATTTATTCGGTTGATGGTTAGGAGAAAGGTTGCTTTTCCTTCTAGGTAGGGTAGGAGAAGTGCAGCAACCATGCGTGGATTTATTATGATTTAGCTGGGAGGAATTGTCAGATCCATGGAAGATGAGTTCAGAGCCATTTAGTTCATTCGTTTGGAATCATTTATAGTTTGGCAGTGGAGGAGGGTTCTAGCAGCTCATCATGTCCATGCTTATCTTCAATACTGAAAGATTGCAGTGTGCATGGACTGATCTGCGTGTGGCCGACAAATGGATCCCCAAGAACTAATCACCAATAGGACCCACCTTTCAGTGAACAGCTCTTCTGAATACGACAATGAGTCCATGACCTCATAGAATAGGAGAAATGTAGCTCGAGCAGACATAAGCTGAGCTGGATCTGGCTGTAGATTTGTTTGGTACTGTGCAAGTCTGAGGGAGTGCTCAGGATAGAGCTTGATGGTTTGATTGGTAACACATGCCCACAATACCATTTCATAAAAGAGAAAAGGCATCACCAGATTGCAAAAAAGAATCCCCTTTCTCGCATGTGAGCAGGAGCAACCATATGTCCAGGCCACATGTTGAAGGGTACAATACATCAGCTCACTTGCTTGCTCCATCACTCTCACCAAGTTATCGATATCAATACTTTCTTGGGAAAGCATTTTGGATTGTATTAGTGTAACAGCATTGGGACATCCTTTGAAATCGTCCCGTGTGTGTTGTTTCAGAATAAGATTGCATTTTTTGACAAAGCTAGATCATGGCTAATGGCATCTAAAAAAGAGTAAAAATCATGGCCAATGGAGATGCGTAGGTGGAAGGTCTTGTACTCATTTAGTTTTTCGTAGTGGCCCGTGGCATGCTTCAAAAGATAAAGTTCAGATCTGCTCTCTTTCTTCTTGTCCATGATTGCCTATAGATGTTCTCGCGTGCGTGGTTACATGGAAGAAAATTATACAGGGCCTCAGCCCTCTCTTCACGCAACCACTGCATTTTCATGTATGATTGCCTGTATGAACCACTGCATTTTCGTGTGTGAGGTTTCGGTATTGTTGGGTACCGAGCCAGAATCTTTGGAATGTTGCCTCTTTTCTGGTATTACTGGATCTTATCAAAGCCTTGTTGTAATGAAATTTCATCAGTGTTATGGCGTGCAAGTACAAGTAGGCTTTATGGAGTTGTCACTCTGCACCTGTTTTTGTGTGGTAGTCCTACCCCCAGGGCCAACAGCTCAACTATGTTTTGAATAAATTGTTGACCTCAACATATCATATTAAATCATGTTTCGTCGGTATCAACGGGGAATACATATAGTTACAGTACTGCGTATAGTGACTGAAGTTGCTGTCTGAACGGTAATGGATCTGCACTTCTGTAGAGTGGCCACTGGCCAGTATATAGAGCATATGGTGAGGCAATGAGGCACAATTGCCATATGGTGAGGCCATGAGGGAATGACGTTACCTTGTCATGAGAATTGCATTGAGCCAACAAGCAGAACTGAAGGACTGAACTCATGCTTGTTGTGGCCAAGCAGCACGTAGCAACTGCTTTTGGACAGTGGCCTGGCCTGTCATGTGTACAAAAGGAGTAAAGGACTGTATTAGAGAAAAAGGAAAGGGGATAATTGAAAGGCGCAAGTGCATGCTGGAATCTTTCGGATCTGGATGTCATCTATACCTTTCGAAATTCGTATGTGGATCTAGAGTCAAGACAAAGTGTAATCAACGCAACGCAAGTGGCCAACTGGCGTGTATGCTGGGAGCATGCATTGTTGTCTGGTATGGGAATAGTACTATTACATGGACACACGACACACATTTTGTGTGGTTTTCTCCTTTATTTTTGCTGTCTCTTTATCATATGCAATCATCTTGCAAACATAGGTAATGTAGTTGAAGTCTCAATGTGAGCATTCGATGATGACGATTCTGTGTTTAATTTACATACCCGTTTCGGAGTCAATTAGTCATTGACTGGTACAAGAAGTACTGGATGGAAGCTCTGAATGTAGTTGACTAACATGTATGCTAGGGTATCTTTTGGGATGCTGTCACAGACTCCCCAAGGCATGGCTAATTTTGTGGTCCTTAGTATCATGTAGATTGTGCTCTCTTTTGCAAACCGATAGGCGATAATGTCTACTAGAAATACTAGGCCCTGTTCATTCTTATGGAATTAAAATTAGATTTAGGTTTTTACTTTTTAATGTCAAAGGAGAACTCTTTGCTATCCTATTGTCTCAAACCTATTGGTGAAGTCCATGATCTACCGCAGGTCGACAACATGGCTTTTCTATGATAGGAGGTCAATGCTCTTCATGGCATATACTGTCATAGTTTCATGGGCATACCGCATACATTACTGCATACTAATCTGGGAATTTTCAGCATTGCTGGTCCTGAAGTATCCTCTGAATGGTTTGTACTAGTGTGATTATTTGCAGGTGCTAGTACAATGGCCAATCAAAAGTTTGTCTCTTCTTGAACATTTCACATCACTCTTGAAAATTATATACTGTAAAACTTTAAAGTAAAACAGTAGGATTGGACCCTACTGTGTATTCACATTCTTAGTTTGATTAGTACCATTTGCAAGCCCTGCTGTTGAAGGTCCTTTTTTAGTTTCTAATGAACCATTATTTTTTGGTGTGCAGGTCATGACAGCTGCATCTTTCCCGGAAGGTACACAGCTGAAAATGTTTTCCAATCTCCATAATGTCCTTGATATTTTCCAGCTGATTATGTCCCAACTGCCACCCAGAGTAGAGACAGTAAAATAAAAAAACGATCGATGCACTTACAAGTAGGCTTGGATAAGTGTTAGGGACCTTTGCTCACCAAGAGTGCAGATAATTTGCATTTTCTTTCATGTCTTCCAGTAGAAAATTTACTGAGACCTACTAAATGACTAGAACTTGAAAATGCATCAGTCATAGTTTGTGCAGAACATTCCGAACTTCTGAACTGAAGAACAAATTAACAGTCTGCTGCCTTCTTGATTTAATTGTGAGCTGCAAAGTGGGTTGTCGTTTTCCACATATCATAACTGTATTTCACACCATCGCTGGACTTGTACTGATGGTATTATGGTAACTATTATCATGCAGTAAGCTGTGGAGCAACGTCACCAAATCTGGCGGGGCAAACGCAACCACGGCGCAGACAAGTGACGCAGGAGTATCTGCAATATGGAGGCTACGAACTGGAAGGGAGTTAGGGTTTATGATCGTCTTCAGGTGGTTGTTGAGCTTGATGGCTGTGCTTATGACGACGAATTCAAACTTTTGGACATGACAAGAGCATGTTAACTGTAACAAAACTGAAATTTTTGTGAGCACACGCTAGGGGGAAAAGGCAGTGGTTGTATGCAGTGAATGTATGTTTAGTGATTCTTTATTGTTAGATAAGCATAAATAAATCATTTTTGTTCATTTCTAGCTAAAGAAATGTGTGTATGATCTTCTAGGTTATCTGATACCCAAAGTTTTAGAGTTTGGATATATAGCGTCCAAAAGTTCACAGCACGCTTAAATATCACCGAAAGTACTAGGTTGCTTGTTCCTACTACTAAAAAGTTTTATAAAAATTGGATTTTAAAACCTAAATTTTTGTGTTGCTTATTTTTTTTTTTGCAATTCTATTTTTAGGACCGTTACATATATATTCTATCGGTTAAATATTATAAGTCTTTTGATTTTTTTGAAAGTTATTTTTTTTCAAATTTGATAAGTTTAAATAAAAATAAATTAACATCTAAAATATCAAATGAATATGCTATTAAGAAATATTTTAAGGTTAATTTAATAAAACTAATTTGACGTTACAACTATTGATATGTTTTTTTTATAAATTTGGTTAAAGTGAGAAAAGTTTGTTTTACCAAGAAAAAAATCTAAAAGACCCCCAAATATTAGGCTCTAGACAAATGTTACCCCAACTAAAAAATCAAGCTTTTAACCTCCTGAACTAATCTATACCGAACAAATAACCCCCCGAGATGGTTTACTGTGATGATTTTGCTGATGTGGTAGTCCACGTAGCAGGAGACGTTGATGTGGTTATCCATATAGCTACGTGCTGACATCTAAACAGTGAAATCCGCTTATCAATGACACGAAAAATTGTCTCTCCTCCTAACTCCTTTTCTTTCTTCTTCCTCTTTCTCTCTCCTCTTGTTCGGTGGAACTAGTGTGCAGGGGTCGACGAGGCTACCGCCGCGCAGCCTCGGTCCAACGAGGCCCCCGCCTGCGTGGCCCCGTCGGTGCGGCGCTAGGCGCGGCGACACGACAGGGCCGAGTGCGCCAAGGCGAGACAGCACGAAGGGGCCGAGCACGCGAGGGCACGGGGCGGCGCGACAGGGCCGAGCGTAGGGCACAGCGGCGGCACGCGCAAGGCACAGCGTAGGGGCGTGGGTGTGGGGGAGAGGAGTTGGCCGGCAGGCAGGAGGGTAGGGGTGGGCCAAAAATAACCGAAAACTGAAAACCGAACCGAACTGAACCGAAAAACAGCTAATTTCGGTATTTTTTTAAAAAATCGGTTTTTATTTTAGAAAAGTTCGGTGTTCGGTATTCGGTTCGGTTTTTGATCTCGCAAAACCGAACCAACCGCATTACCGAACCGAATTCGCTAAATACAGGAACGATTCAGGCTTTAGCCAAGCGCAATACCGATTCGGCCAGCCATAAAGGCCTCAGCGCCTAGGCCTCAAGCCTCAGCCCATTGCTACTTGCCTCAGGCCAACATGCCTCAGCCCAGACAGGCCTCAGCCCATCTCCAATGCCAGGCACAAGCCGCACAAAGGCCTCAGCCTATCGCCAGGGTTCGCGTTGTGCGTCGACCTTCCACCAAATCGCCGCGCACCAGATCTTGACGCTGCGCCGCGCCTCTCGCGCCTGGCCACAACGCCTGCCCGCCCAAGTTCGGTTAACCGGAAAAACCGAACCGAATTTTTTCAGTTTTTTCGGTTCGGTTTTAATAAATTTAGCAACTCGTTCGGTTCCTGATCTCTAAAAACCAAACTTTTTAAAAACCGAAAAAACCGAACCGATATAACCGATAACACCGATTGCCCAGCCCTACAGGAGGGTGAGGAGGAAGGAGGAAGACGGAGGAGGGAGGGGGAAAGAGAAAGAGATAATTTTTTTTGTAGCACTGACAAGTGGATCCTACTGTTCAGATGCCAGCGTGTAGCACGTGGATAGCCATCTTAACGTCTCCTACCACGTGGGCTGTCATATCAGCAAAATCGTCGCAGTAAACCGCATTAGGGTTATTTGTCCCATATAGATTAATTCGGAGGGTTAAAAGCCTAGTTTTTTTAGTTGAGGGCAACATTCATCTACACTCTAATACTTGAAGGATCCTCTAGACTTTTTGCTTTTATCAACATGTTAAATCACTTATAATATGTAATGTTCTGTTTTTCTAGACTGAATTGGACATGTTCCTATGGAACCCATACGAAATTCCTGCCTAAGGTAGGATGCCTGCAAAACGGAACGATCAGATACTCGTGGAACTCATCATGGTGAGGATACAGGCCCAACGCATCGAAAAGAGAGGAAACACCTGAAATCGTTCAGTCATCCTCCCACTCGTCGGCGTGGCCAGCTAGTAATAACCTGAGAGTCATCCTCTCCTCCCGCAGCTTGAGACAAGACATAGGCCTTGTCTTAGAGCCAATCTCAACGTGAAATCCACCACACCGACACTGAAAAAATGCACGGAGTCACGAGCATGGAATCTAAGCATTAATCCTAAAGAGAGTTATTTTAAAGAGATATAAAGAGTATTAAATTATTTACACCATTCTTAAACATTGTGTGTTATGATAGCTGGAACTAATATTAGTGTCCAAATTATTTACACCATTTTTTTTGTCTTATATATGTATATGTATGACATATAGTTTTAAAATCAGATTATCATATATTTAGAATATGTTGTTTCAGCTTCTAGCAGCTAGAGATTCTTAAACAGCAGTTTTTCCTTCTTCTTTTTTTCTTAAACCAACCAGCGGAAACTGAAACCTGATCCACCCAAAGTGCAGCAGGAAATATTCCAGCCTCGCAACAGAGCAGAGCAGCTTGCTAAATAGCGAAGGGCCGTGCATGCAGGCAGGCCCAGCAAGATACAACAGCATACGCCAATGTGCTCTGGCATGGCCACGGACGGACGCTTCCAAGCGTAGACGCAACAGGCAACGGCTGCCCCTGAACACACCACTACTCTTGGTCCCTCGGAGTCGGAGACACCCAGCGGTAGCAAAGGCGTCGACGGTTTCGTCCATTGCTTTTTTCAGGTTTATAGACCGACGGACGACGCTGGCCCGTCTGTACTACATGATAATTATGCTCGATTATTTGTTTACCCATAAATAAAAATTTTAATAGAGTCAAGTTTATTTATTTCTAATTTTATGTTCGACAAATAAACAAATACAGATATAAGTATTAACTATCCATACATGTTTACCAATTTATATATAAACAAAACCCTAATTTACCTCCTGTCTCCTCCACCCCACCCTCCCTCTCCACTCTCCAGTCGTCCTCAATCTAACCACTCTCCTCTCTAGCCTGCGCTGCTCTCACCCCACCTCCTCTCTCCCGTCGACAGCTCCCCCTCGCCTTCCCCGGCACGCGCCACCGTGCGCTGGCCTGAGCTGGCCCTGCCGCGCACCACCGTGCGCTGGCCCGAGTTGGCCCCGCCGCGTGCCACCGTGCGCTGGCCCGAGTTGGCCCCGCCGCGTGCCACCATGTGTCGGCCCCTCCGCGCGCCGCCCCGCGCCGACCCTGACACGTGTCGCCGTGTGCCGCTCCGTCCCCATCGTGACCATGCCCTCCGTCCGTCCTTTGCACCGGTCCCAGCCTCGGCAACATCCTTCCTTTCTCTTCTGTTTCACGGGTAGATGGTATATCCGCGGGTACATGGTGTCTATGGGCGATCAGTATGGGCATGGGTTTTTACCCATCGGACAAACAGTTATATGTATGGGTATGCACTATCCGTATCCGTCAGACCTGATTGCCATTCCTAACATGGGCGCTGTTTGTTCCCGTCATCTTGTACAAAAACTCTAATTATTGATTTTGAACCACACCTAGAGTTTTTGATTTTGAACCACACCTATATGTTAGTTTATAGTGTATACTATAAAAGTGGTACGTACTAGTAATCCAATCCGTGTGCTGGAACGATTCAAAACCGACACACATAGAATGATATACGAAAAAATATTACATATTTTAAGAGTATGTCACAAATCAAATGATTTTTCGTGCGAAAACCGTGTATAGAGTTGTTATGATTCGAATGAATGCTCTCTGCACTCATGTGTTGCCTCTTGTTATCTCATCTAACTTCAAAAAAGTTCCTAATATATATTTCATACTCTATACGACTTAAAATAAAAAAAACATCAACCGCATACGAGAAATTTATATGTGCCAAAACCGACGCCTATTTATATATGCCGGATTTTTTCAACCGACACCTGAGCTTTTATCTATGCCCAGGTTTTAACTTTGCTCCGTCTTCGCGAGGCCTGGGACAGAATGGAAAATGTCTTGGACGTTTCTAATCGGTGCGATCTCGATGAAAAAAAGGGCGCGGCCAGCGAGCGAGCCAATGGGCAACGGCCATACAAATGTGACGCGGGAGTCGTAGTGGCTCAGCGAGGTGGAGGCCGTGTCAGCAGGCAGCAGCAGCAGAGGGAGTAGTGGACGCCCGCGCCCATCCTCACAAGACCGCGGTTTCATCATCCCGTGACAGCTGAATCCCAATTCTGGCGTCTGCGTCCCACAAGTTATGTTTTGCGTCGTCCACACACGAGACATCATTCACCGCATGTGGCCTATCCTCCGTCTCATTGTATCTCCCTACATGGTGCGATTTTTTATATGTGGATGACACTTGTTTCGTACTAGGACAGGAAGTTAACTTATCTACTATCTATCTACTTATATCTGGAAGAGACAATATATAGAAATAATCTTAACCATTAATTATAATTAAATTACAAATAAAATAGTAATAATAATGATCGATTAACCAGGAGGTCCTAGTTATTGCCTCGCTCTGCTTAACTGCCACTTTCCGCTCAAATGTATGGACGAGGTTAGGGGAAAAAATAAGGCCACTGCACATGAGAGACAGGGCGTTGGTTGCATACATCGAGAGAACAAAACTAAATAATAAATACTAATATTTGATTTTCTAAAAAATACAAAAATAAATTAATAATTATGGAAAACCTATTACTAGGAGATAATATATTGTCTTCTTTAACTGTTGTCGTTCAATCTAGAGTATTGGAAATTACAAATCAATCATAAAAAGGTGAAATACGAATCTATTTTGGAATAAGAGCTTTAATTAATCTAGAAAAAAGGCTGGCCGAATTGGTATACATACGGTTGGAAAACGCTGGAAAGTCTTGATCGATTACCACATTACAAGTTAACAAGGATTCTTCGCCGATCCAAGAGCCTCAAGATCCAGGAAAGCAGAAGAGGCCCTCACAAGTCACATCGAAGCTGGAGCCTGGAGACGCACAGATCAATCCAAGGCTCCACACGTACGCTCCGCCCAGAGATTCTTCACGTTAGTTACTTCACAAGATCAACAGGCATGGTGGCGATGTGATAGCGCGGCAACGGTAACGGCAAGGTGTATTGTCGGATTTAAAATAACCGGTACATATAAAACTCATTATTAGTTATATACTAATATGAATATCATCAAAATGCAAAAGTTGCAAAAGTTAAAGATGTCGTAGAGGTTGGACACAACAAAGTCCTTAGTAATGAAATAAGATATAGTTCATTTTTCAAGTACTTTGGAGATGAATTGAATTTTAGGGCATTCAGAATGTAAGTCAATAACTATTTGTAGATAAGATTAAATGATTTTTAAGATAGAGTAAAGAGTAAAGCCAGTTTTATTCCCCCATTAGCTGTAGCCCGAGTCTATATCAACCTTAACTATGAAATCAAACATTCTACACGCTTATTAACAATCAAATCCAATCAAAATAATACTTGTATGGCACCCATTTTACAATAAGTATAAAAAACTACTACCATGTTAGTAAAGAACACTGTTTGGGTTGCCCTTGTTGAGGTCTTTAAGTGGTTTTAATTATTGAGGGCTATAAAATGTCCGGTTTTATATTTTGGAGTTGATTTCCATACTTTGATCGTTGCTACCAAGGGAAAGTAGACTTCACTCTTTAAGATATAAATCATTATATATATATATATATATATATATAACCCTAACTAGTTCATTTGCGATTAATGCTCAAAATGTGTACATGTTTGTAATCAACCGGGAACCTTAAATACAAATCCTAATAATTTTCAACAATAAGATATCCATATTGAGTCATACACGCTCACATACCATTTGTTTTTTATAATCTAAGGCAAGAATATTCACACTAAATTAATCTGAATCGGTAAAAGACCTTGTACTCAAATCTAAACAAACCTCAAATTGCACTTGGATCTCACAAAAAAAAAAAGAATTGCACTTGGATCTCGCAAAAAAAAGGAATTGCACTTTGAGGTCACCCAAAGTTATCCTACCACCGTAGACCGTACTACTACTAGTCAATTACGGGATCCATCCATCCTGGTGTTTGTACACCAAATTTGTCCTACTTTATTAAGCTAAATACATTGTGTATATTTTCTAAATAAGTTTCAATTTGATAGTTTTGTAGCATATATGTTAAGTTATTTAGTCACACAAATTGTTTAATTTATTCTAAGTTTGTTTTTTTTATGATTTTGTTTAAGACAATTGTACATTAAGATACCTTCTTAACTTTTGTCTTGATCATATTTAGAGTTTTATAGAACCCAAGAATTGTTTAGGACAGCGCTGCTCCATGCCACTGAGCATAGAGGTCGCCTACAAAAGGAGAGCAGCCGACACCCCACGGGCCAAGCGAGCCACTGCCAGAATCCCCAGTAGCTTCCCGCTGCACCGCGCGCCCTTCGTTTCCGGCGCCCTCCTCCCAACCTCCTCTCCCACGAGAGACCATTCCTTTCACGAGCAAGAGCAACCATCTCCCATGCTTGGTTAGCTGGACTCCACTGCACGCGAGAAGGGTTCGTCGTAGCTAGCAGAGGGGCGGGCGCACTATGGCAGCAGGCTACAATGGCGCCGGCGGCGTTGCTCTCCTCGTCGTCTTGCTGGCGCTCCCGCTCCTCATGCCCGTCGACCTCGTCGCCGGCGACGACCCGTACCGGTTCTTCACGTGGACCGTCACCTACGGCGACATCTCCCCTCTCGGCACCAAGCAGCAGGTGACACACTGACACATGGTTCTTGCAGCTCTGCCACCTACACACATTTCGCAGTTCGTCTAAATTTGCTACCGCCCGCGCGGTGAAACGCCGGCGGGATTGCAGGGCATCCTGATCAACGGGCAGTTCCCGGGGCCGCAGATAGAGGCCGTCACCAACGACAACCTCATCATCAACGTCTTCAACAAGCTCAACGACCCATTCCTCCTCTCCTGGTACGAAACATATACACACATAGTTACATACAGAAACAAAATCCTCTCCTATTAACTGCAGTTGTAGCTGATCAATTCCTTCGTAAAGTAGCTATACATCAGCTCAACTGAATACATGCGTCAGAGAAGCATCATACCGTAAGTACGCACCGTACGTAGAAAATTAATTGGCCAGTCCCAACAGCCCCAATCCTAACATCCAACTAAATCTCTTTCTCTTATGTTTGTTTAATACAAACAAGATAAACGATCCCTAACGACCACATAGTAGCTAGCTAGCAAACTACTAGCTCTGTTTTAATTGCTGCTGCTGCTGCTGCTCTCCTACACGGTGGTGAGTAGTGAGTAATGAGTAGTTTCAGAGCAATCTCGTGAGCACGGCATTGCTCTGTTCCCAGTGAGCTCGTTACACTGTACCTACCGTTCCATTAAACCGGACTTAATTAGCATTATCAGACGGGCTAACCCACATACATTGATCCGGTTTCGCGACAGCTCATGCCATTAGTTCCGTCCAGATCTTGTAGATTTAGAATGATCGATTGATTTCCAATCAGAGCAGCTCATGCCATTAGCTCTCGCCTCGCTGGTCTTGGGCCGTGGTGGCGTCCGTTCGGCTTGCTCGCTGACAGGTGGGCCCGCGAACCAAGCTGCGGCCGGATTGAGATTCTCTTGACGTTAGAGAGTAATCGCGAGCAGCTGCGATCCGACGGTAAACGCAAGCACGGGTGGAGGCGGGACGGGGCGGGGCGGGGCTGCGCGGTGAGCCCGTGGCCGGGGCGGGGCGGCGTTCGACGGTCGGAGTGGGGCAGCGGTCGACGAGAGCGGGATGGGACGGCGGCTGGAGCAGGACGGGACGGTGAGCACTGAGCAGCGTCCAACGGTCAAGGCGATGGTGGAACAGCGGAGACGAGCACCGTTAGATCACAGCTGAACGGATCTTTTTTGTCAACGAGAGTTGCGCTCGTTTGGTTAACAAATCGGATATAGAGTACGCTTTGATTAGCTACTACTGCAAAGTTAATTGACAGCGGAGAGTGACACGCGGCGAAATATTCTCGAGCGAATAAACGCGTCTCTAGGTAGGATTAGTAGTATGAAAGTAAGCAGGCACATGACAGAGTGTGAGACGACAGGGCAGTGTTGATGCAGAGAAAGAGAGGATCGCATCGCAGATATTTAAGAAAGAAGAAACACTTCGTTTATAATCCATGTGTAGTAGCCGGACTTGCCTAGTCTTTTTCCTCGTCTGCGTGTGTTCCTTCCCGCCTTTTTTTGAGCTGTTTTTTTCCCTCCACATCGGGTTGGGAATAGCAATGAGCACGGAGCCAAAGTTAAGTGAAGTACACCGCGTCGTCCCGTGACCCACGGCCGCGCGCCATCCTATCGCGTGCGCTTTAC
>KE372654.1:216191-229633 GCA_000418225.1 Zizania latifolia
GGCGGCAACTTCACCTACATCCTGCAGGCCAAGGACCAGATCGGCACCTACTACTACTTCCCCTCCCTTGCCTTCCACAAGGCCGCCGGCGGCTTCGGCGGCATCCGCGTCCTCAGCCGCCCCATGATCCCCGTCCCCTTCCCTCCCCCCGCTGACGACTACACCGTCCTCATCGGCGACTGGTACAAGGCCAACCACACCGTAAGCCAAGACCTCCTTTTAAGTTTTTTAGTTTTCATGCTGCATGATGACTGATCTTGCCATGCATGCACGTACAGGACTTGAAGTACACACTAGACAGCGGCAAAGACCTCGGCTTCCCCGACGGCCTGCTCATCAATGGCCGCAGCTGGGACGGCTACACCTTCAACGTCCAACCCGGTAAGCAGCTACCAGTCGTCGTGTCCGTGCTAAATTTTCTCGACGAAATTCAAATGCAACTTTTGGCGCGCCGCCGTGTGGATGAACTGCAGGGAAGACGTACCGGTTCAGGATCTCCAACGTGGGGTTGGCGACGTCGCTGAACATCCGGTTCCAGGGGCACACGATGGAGCTGGTGGAGGTGGAGGGGTCGCACACCATGCAGACCACCTACTCGTCCCTCGACGTGCACCTCGGCCAGTCCTACTCCGTGCTCCTCACCGCCGACCAGCCGGCCTACGACTACGCCGTCGTCGTCTCCACGCGCTTCACCTCCAAGATCATCTCCACCACCGCCGTCCTCCGCTACTCCAACTCCGCCGGCAAGGCCCCCGGCGCCCTCCCCGGCGGCCCCACCATCCAGATCGACTGGTCCCTCAACCAGGCCCGCTCCATCAGGTAGTGTTCGATCAGTTCAGTTCAGCTCAGCTCTGCTCAGTCGTGACTCGTGAGTGCCATGGCTGCTGATCTTGGTGGTGGCGGCGGCGACGCAAACAACGCAGGTGGAACTTGACGGCGAGCGGGCCGCGGCCGAACCCGCAGGGGTCGTACCACTACGGGCTGGTGACGACGACGAGGACCATCAGGCTGGCGAACTCGGCGGCGACCATCAACGGGAAGCAGAGGTACGCGGTGAACGGGGTGTCGTACGTCAACCCAGACACGCCGCTCAAGATCGCCGACTACTACAAGATCTCCGGCGTGTTCTCGGTGGGCACAATCTCCGACGCCCCCTCCGGCGCCGGCGGCGCCTACCTCCAGACGTCCGTCATGGGGGCCAGCTACCGGGACTACGTCGAGATCGTGTTCGAGAACAGCGAGAACGAGGTGCAGTCGTGGCACATCGACGGCTACGCCTTCTGGGTCGTCGGGTATGCAGTGCGCATCAATTGTTTCCTAGTTTCCAAGAATGTTTTGCCCTTTTTACTTCTGCTAATCTGAATGAGTCTGAAATTTGTGTGCAGAATGGACGGAGGGAAATGGTCGGCAGCAAGCAGGCAGAGCTACAACCTGAGGGACGCCATTTCGCGGTACACTGTTCAGGTATGAATTCTCCGCTTTCTTCTAAATATTCTTGAATTAACATTCACCTTTGAACTGTGAGAGGAATTGAGTGGACATGATAGTGATCTTTTGAGTTGAATACTACCCAAGTGGAAGTAGTAACTTGAATCAGAATTTACTGAAGTTAGGCGGCCCAAGTGCATGTTCCTTTCATCTGGCATGGTCGTCAGGCTGTTCATTCAATCCACCAGCAAAACAACTCTGAAACGATGTGATTTTTTGCAATGTAAACCCCATTGCTGAGGCGCATGCTTCACCATTAGCATCGCATTGTTTCTTCCAACTTGCGCATTTAGCCCGCCGTGCTGGATAAGTTCTCCTGGCATTTGCCCTTTCAGAAACGATGTGTTAGTGATCAGTCTCCATCAGGAAAGTCGTAGGCCGCATTCAGAAGGTGTGCGTCTTACCATCACATTTCACAGTCTTGGATCTTTTTTTCTCCTCCTTTCTACATCTTACAAAACTGCAAGCCAAGAAATTCTTCCATATGTACATGTTCACCTAAAAAGATTTTTTCTTTCGATTTCCATCTCTCTGTAGACTGTAGCTCTACCATTGAAGCATTTTGAGTCTTGTGAATTCCTTTTCCATTGGCACAGGTTGAGAACAGCTATGAACAAGCAGATGCATCTCTGTCCCTTGTGTTCTGCAATGACCATGATCTCACTCACTCACTCTGTGCTTCCATCAGGTTTACCCCAATTCATGGAGTGCCATCTACATGCCCCTGGACAACGTGGGCATGTGGAACGTGCGATCGGAGAACTGGGCGAGGCAGTACCTGGGGCAGCAGTTCTACCTCCGGGTGTGGACGTCGTCGACGTCGTGGCGCGACGAGTACCCCATCCCCAAGAACGCCCTCCTCTGCGGCCGCGCCGCCGGCCGCCGGACAAGGCCGCTCTGAGTCCAAAGTTTGTCATGAGAGGATGGCACATTGGTCTTAGGTGCAAAAAAGTTCACACCTGAAGTGAAAGAACAGGTCATACTTCTGAACATGCAGAGTGCATTTCTGAATGCAGAAAGTTAGTTTGTGCCTGAATTTGTTTCCATCCCTTCCATGTAATTGTTTTGGTGGTGGGTATAGTCGATCATTTGTAGCGTCTTGCTAATGCTGTTTTCTGATCCTCCTTAATAAACCGAGTATATGTTACTGTCAATGCTTACATCATTGGCATTTCTTGTTCTCTCACAGTTGCTTCTTCAGTTCTTCTTCGCTTGATGCCTAGGCTATGTATTCTTCAGTTGCTTCTCAGGATAAGAATTGCCTGGCTGTCAAAATGCACTCATCAACCGGTTAATGAGAATTATCTAAAAAAGAACTAGTCTATTACTGACTACACCTAACACATGGCTGACTAAGTGATACTTGTGCTGCGTGGACAGAGAAGAGGACCAAGTAGCCGTCCTGAGGTGTGAAGAAACCGTATACCAGCATAAGCGGGCTTTATAAAACATCGAAATTGAGACTGTGTCCTCATGTATTGGGATTTTTAGGACTACTTTAGAACACATAAATTTTATAAGATTTACTTTAAATCTTTAAAAAATTATACAAAATTCCTCCATTAGAAAGAAACACTTAGATCCAGACAAAGAGGTAACCTCCATGCTCCATTTTGCCTTGTTATTTGATTCAAGAAAAAAATTGGCTGCAACCTACACTTCGATTGCTGACACATGACAAGGCTGCATTTGCCTTTGACTATTCCTCTCACAAATAAACAACTCATATTTTACAAAACACAATAAGTGAGAGGCAACAAAGTTATTTGAATTTGCTTTTTAATTTTTATGTACAGATCCAAAATGACATGTATAAATGATCAAATGAAGTAATTAGGATTCTAATTACTCAGAATCCATCGTGCAACAAATTAATTATTCCATCTCATCTCATTTAAGTATAGATATCAATAGGTACCCGATACCTGTTAACCCGGAGGGAATTGATTTATTGAGACGGTTATGGGAAGAAATCGGTCTCTATAGATAAAAAATAGGTAAAAATCACCCACACCGAGTAAAACAGATACATGTATCCATTTGCTTATATAGCCACTAAATGAGCCAAAAATACCAAAAGTCTGATAACTGTAATCTACCTTGTGGGCTACAGAATGTGCCCTTGCTCTCAGCCTCTCACGATCTCACCTCACACATGCTCTCTCCTCTCCTTCGCTTGCCGATTCCCCTCCCCTTTTGCTCAACAAGGTACGAACACCCTCTCTCACCCTACCTAGGGATGGCAACAGGGACACTTCCCGACGGGGGGGAGGGGTCCCGTTCCCATCCCCCGGTAGGGAGTTTTTCCTCATTCTCCATCCCTATCTCTAGTCTTGGGGACAAGCTTCTCCCATCTCCGTTCCCTGTTAGGTTGACGGAGAGTAAATCCCAGTTAATGGGTGACGGGGAGTGGTCTAGTGGTGACAGGGAGGAGGCGGGGCGCAACTAAGCGACGGCGTAGTGCGGACAGAGAAGTCAGGACTCGGGAGGAAGCACATGCATGGCTAGGCTGCGGCGGGGTGCGGTTGAGCGGCAAGGCATAGTCGGGCGTGGGCGCACAACAGGGCACAAGCGCACAATTGCTAAGGCCTAGGCGATAGTGGGGAGCCAGGGTGGAGAGTAGGAGACTAGTGCAGAGGCGGCAGTGGGGACTGGGGAGTCTAGGATGGGATTGGAGAATAGAAGTTAGGGTTTTTCTTTTCTCTCTTATATACTATATATAACATGGCTCCACATGTTAGGTTTCGCGAGTATACTAATGAGGATCGAAGATGGAAAGTGAAGAAACGTTCCGTCCCCATTTCACCTAACGTGGAGTGGATTGTTCTCATTTATCCTCCGATTAGATGAGCCTCCATTCCCGTTTCCTAATGAAAGAAATATCTGTTGGGATCAGGAAACGGGACCATTGCCATCCCTAGCCCCACCCCTCCTCCAACGCCTAAGTTTGGGGTTGACTTGTGGTTCCTTCCCCTGTGCAGCAAATTTTGATCATGCGTGGATGATGGACGATGGGCGTTCCGATGGATAAAACTACGGCTTCCCCATCGCCAACGGAGCTTGTGCAGCGCCTCTTAAAGAAGGCTTGTTATTTTCCCATGTGTTTCTGCAATCTGCATCATGATTTGGCATTTGCCAAGAGCAGCTAGATGTGAAGCTCATCCATTACGAGCCAAATATTTTTTCCAGCATTGATAAACAGATGAAGAGCAAATGGGATGGTAGCTGTACATGTATAGATCCATGTGCTCACGTTGAAAAACAAAACCGCGTTTCAAACAAGGCTGTACTGTAACTGTGCTGGCTTGTATTACTCTAAGTTTGACACGTATAGCTGGCAATCAAATATACGTACATGAATAGGTATAGAAAAAAATTAATACCTAATAGCAAGTATATATCTAATTTTTAAGTAAGATATAAATATTAGCATATTATAGTAAGTATTTTATCGTTGCTATCTCTAAATTCAAACACCCAAAATTTGCTCCTAAAGCCAGCAGCCTGCACAAGGATCCAACGGACGAAACCGACTGGATCCAACGTCCCATATTTTTTCCCATGGCGACCACCTCGCCACAAACCACATCCTGTTTTTTTTTTTAAATTGAAATCATCGCGTCGTCCCTTCGCTTGGGCATCTGCTTCCTTCCTCCTCATCTTCCTCCCCTTGTCTGACCCCCACTCCCGCGTCACTACCAAGCGGGCCCCGCTATGCACCAGCTGCCTCCACCCGCCCCCGCGCCCTCCGCCTCCTCGTCGACGACGACGTCGCTCGTGTCGCGGGCGCGTACGGCGATCCACTCCGCCGCCGCGCGCGTGCTCACCGACATCAAGGCCGACCTCCGAGGTACGCACGTGCGTCCGTCCAGCCCCAGTTGTTGCTCTCTCGCCGGTTTTGGCGTCGGAATCTGATGGCGTCCGGTGGGAATCGGCCGCGGCGCGTGCAGATGCGGACGGATCCGGGGGGCACAGGGCGCCGTCGTCCCACAGGGCCTCGGCTGATCGGCAGGCCGACGCGGGCGGCACAGCGGCCGCGGGGCAGGTGACGGCCGCCGTGGGGATGCCGCCGCCCGACGAGGTACGCGCCTCTTGCCATTCCCGTCGGATCGGTTCGTATCCTGGTCATCACTGTGTTGAGACCGTGAGAGGTGTGCGGCGTGATGGCGAGTCAGCGCTGCGCGGTAGCTCGCGAGATGATTACTTTCGTCATGATTAGGGTGTTGAACTGGTTAGTTCGTGATGGAGGCGTATGCAATTCGAGGATGACAAGCTGTTTTGGCCATGCTTGCCCTGCCCTGATTATCGCGTTCTCTAGTAAACCGTGTCCTTGTTCTGAATTGGGCAACTTTGGCAGGTAGAAAAGGTCAGATAATTTAGCTGCAGCAGTACCTTGGTTGGTTGGGCTTTTCAATTGTTTTTAGATTGCTCCACGCTGCAGATATCTAAATGATGCTTAAGCTGAAACTTCAAGCCATCGTTTCTTCTAGTAAACCGGAGGGAAAAATATTGAGTTTGTCAGATAAATAGTTAACGATCTTGTTATGGTTCTATAATTAGCACCATGAGTTTTGATCCACCTAGAAGGCCTCTTTGATTAATGGTCACACGCCCATTTTGTGAAGAGAGATTTGCTCTCATGCCATACGTGGCACATAAGTTGGTGACATTTGTTCTTTTGCACTATATGTCCGTATGACATGCGGCCTCTAGACCTGGTTGTCACACATATGAGGTGTGACAAAAGAGCAAACACTAGTCAATTGTAAGGCAAAAGAGCAAAAACTAGTTTTGGGAACTTTCTGATATAAATGCAAGTTAGATGATGAAAGCCTAAAACAACTACATCATCACATCAGCGATAATTGCTTCCAGGTCCCAGAAATAATCCCCTCGCTGGATGGGGATAGCTCAAACATTGAACCTGACCCAACTTCTTCGACAAAGGTGGCCATTCCTCCAGCTTCAGTGGTTAAACAACTGGTTGCTGCCATTGAGTAAGTCTGCTCTTTAGCATATGATATCCTGCATTTCAATTGGCCCCACATATTTGGAATATTTACTATTCATAAGGCATAAACTGCATTGCATCAACAAAGGCTGCATCATATTGCAATTATTACTCATGAAGATATTCCTATTTATGTGATTTGCTCTTTCTTTCTGGACTGTGTAAACTATATGTTCAAACAGTGTTTTCTACGCTCTTGTAGCAATGGTAAAAATTTCAAGACAATGAATGATATGAGGTCTCATGGAGACCAATTGCTGAAAGAGAAGGGGGGCTTGAGCTTTTCCGTTGTTAAATCACTTGTTCGGCGTGAAAAGGAGGAAAGATCGAGTTCTAATTTTGTTGGTGATGATGAAACACAATCTTTGATGTACTCATTGTTCAAATTAGGTATGTTTACTGCTTTATGTTCTGAGGATGTTTGTTTAGATTGTCGTTATTCTTGGCATGTTTTTTGAATTATGATATATACTTGTCTTTTCAGAGGAACAATTTTCCCACAACAAAAGTCAATGCAACTCAGTGTTGCTTCACTGCACATCTGTCTCCAAGGATCTTCATGGTGCACCCCCTGGAAGTTTTACTCACCAAATAGCAGAGACTATTGGCAAGATTAGTTCTGTACACAAGATGGCGTTCTTTTGGCAGTCCATGGTTCTCGAAGTGAGTGTTTCGCTGATAAATTCCCCATGTAGGCAGGAAACTGTTTCTTTAATCTGATTGTATACTAGCAATAAAAACTGCTAAGATGCATAAGGTCATTACAGGAAGACACATAATGAACTTGATTTGTATTAGGGCAAGGCAAGCAAGGAACTTAGTGATTAGATATGAATAATGATATCTAATTTTAAGCACCAGATTTATTCTTCTATTATGCATGCAGTTGAAGAAACTATGGTCCGATGGGCAACATGTGCCTCAAATGCCACTGGAAGCTGCTCCGGACTTGAATTGTTGTTTACTGCATCAGGAGATACAAGTCATAAACTGCTGCATTGCCAGGAAAAAGCGAAGAAAAGCTGCTAAGGAATCACTGGATTCGTTGTTAAAATGGGCAAGTCTTGACAACTCAAATCACAGGTATTCGAATGTTGAGTCTCCTGACAGTGAGATATATGCAAAAAGTAGCGCTGGTGATAATGTTCTTCGGCTTGGCGCGGATCATCCATCTGAGAATTTAACATTGCTAGAAACCGGTGAGCCCATATATGCCCCAACTCTGCAGGTAAGCTGTTGCATTCTCTCTTTTTTTCAGGCCATCTTTTATGATGATTCCTTTCATTATTCTAAATACTTGTCGCTATCTCTATTCAGGAAGGCCCCATTATGACAGCAGAGCTTATAAAAGAAACAGAAGAGCTTGTCTTAAGGACTGGAAGGTATGTCAACCTTTCTAGCTAGTTTCAGTTTTAATTGGGTATCAATAATTTCTTCTTTCTGCAAATGAGATCCTTCAAGTGTGCAATACAATCATATACCTTCATTTCAATATATTACTACATTTTTTGTGAATTAAGGGATAGACCAATGTTTGTGATGCTGTTTATATTTATATACTCTCTCAGTGTTGGTGCTGGGTGCTCTCAACTTCTATCAGATATGCAGGCATTCAAGGCAAGTTTAAAGATGTTTTTCTTATAGGTTGGGGAACTGTTAGAATAAACTTCCTAAACAAGAATTCCTCCTCCCTTCATATCAGGCCGCAAATCCAGGGTGTGTCTTGGAGGACTTCATTAGATGGCACTCTCCACCTGATTGGTCTGAAGATTGTGCAGCAAGCAGTGCAGCAGCTGGGGAGGGCTCATCTAGGCGGGGTCGATTAAGTGATAGAATGCAAACAAAAGGTGATAACTCTCTCTCTCTCTCTCTCTCAACCTACATGCCTTTTTTTTTGAAATAATCAACCTACATGTCTTGTTTGTTTGATATGCTTTGGTTATGTAGAAGGGAACTTGTGGAAGGAATTGTGGGAGGCTGCAAAACCTATACCTGCTGTTGAACAGGCGCCTATATATGATGAAGATTTAGCTGTGTAAGTAGGAACAATTACTGATGATTCTTTTGGTATAGGATCTTACTTCACTAATAATTAAAATGGAGCAATCTAATCTTTCAGGGAGAGTATATTTGATGCCTTGGAAATTATTGAACCATCAAAACTGTTTGAGCAGCTACTAGCTGTCATTGTAAGTTCAAAGTTGGCTTTTTTGTGTGCACTAAGTTATTAGTTGGCTAATTAGCTTAGAAGTTCATCTTATTTATCTGAATACAGATATGCCTTACTGCTTGCTATTTTTGGACATTAGCTTTCTGTATGCTTTGTAGCAGCAGAACTTGCGCTACCGGCAGGTAGCAACCTGTCAAAATTGTTCCACGACTGTAAAGAGTACATAATTGGCATTTACCAAGAGGACATGTCAAAAGAGAAGCTAGACGAGATATGCAAGGTACTATCATTTTCTTTATCCATCTTATACATTATGCATTGTAATATAGTGCTAACATGCTACATGCCAATACCATACCAGGTATATGAGACGATGGAAGCCATAGTAACTCATCCTGAAGAAACTCTCCAGATCATGGAGGCACCTGATGAAAAGTCTCTTGACAATAAAACCCGCATCAAGATGAAGCTCAACTTTATTGGCAAAGATCGCCAGCCACTATGGAAGCGTGGACCAAAGGAAGAGAACAAATCATCGCCAAAGGACGAGAAAAGATTTTTTGCCGGGCAAAAGGACGAGAAAAAATCATCAGAGGAAAGAAGCACGAAAATTTTCTCAAACCTTCTTGACAAGAAGGTTTCCATATTCTCAAAAAGGAATGCAAAATCATCAGAGGTACCGCCCCCACAACCCCTTGAATCTGCCCTTGGACCTTTTGATGATAGTGAGTGGACGATTTTGTAGTTGAAAATCCTGGATGTTTCCTCTGCACAACTTGTAGAGAGAGCTTTCCCCAAGATATTGGGACAAGACTGATTGTGAGAATTCGGAGAAATTGGAGTTTTCTGGATACTAGTTTATTTCTAGATTATGCAGCTACTGATTTTTATAATCTGAAGCAAGAATCTAGATCATTTGAGGAGTTTGAGATGAGGTGCTAGAATCTCTCTCAAACTAAAGTTGTAAATACTCCATCCAATTCATTAACCGTTCAGAAATAAACTAAGAAAAAGAAAAAAGATGAAAGTTTCGGCCCCAAACAAGCGTCCGTGCAATGTTCAGCAGACCAACACAATTTGGACCTTTTGAAAACATTTTCTCAACCTCTTTTATTTTATTGGGAAAAGTTGGCTTAACTCTATGGATTGTTGGTGGAGGCACCGGTGGGGGTCTGTGATCAGCTTCATCTAATTGATGATTGATACTTTTTTTACATTTAAACAAAAACATTAGATCTTAATTTGGTTGCATTGTTGTTCTTCGTTGTTGTGTTCAGGGTGCTCGTGCAACAATTGCATGTGGGAATAAACGTACAGTGGTGTTATAATGTAGATCATAAGCCCATGCTCTTCCTGTTTGGCTTTGTGACATGACTGCCTCTCTCCTATGTAGTGACGACCTGATTAATTGACGAATATATTCGGAATAGTACCGCGTTATACTGTCATGAGATCTTGCCATGTAAAATTTACCCGGTCCCTCAATTTTCACTGTTTAATTTACTGTCATGTTATTGTTTTAGTTATCTCCTCTCTCTCTACAATAGGAAAGTTATCTCCTCTCGTTGATAATAGACCACGACATTAAGGGTTCGTTTGTTTTAGTTTGGATTATAATAATTTAGTTTATTTTTATAACTTGAAATAAACAGATCAACTTATTATGTTAGCTTATTATAATCAGGGTACAAATTATAATAATTATATAAACTACTACAACCTAATTTATTTCTATAAGCTAGATTACTGTAATTTTAAGCTGAAACAAACATGGACTAAAACCCATTTGGTATAGTTCCTACTTCTAATTCTTCCTAATTTTGATTCTAATTCTCATTGAATCAAATTCTTCAAAGAATCATAATCACATCCTAGAAGTGTTTGGCTATCATATTAGCTCTAGATACTCACAAGAGATGATTATACCTGAGTTGTCCATTCTACCCTTGTTTACGACTCCAACAAATTCATACCAAATGCTTAACTTAAATACGGATTTCAGGACTAAACTTTTGCATTGAAAACAAAACTTCTTGTAATGTTCCTAAGGTTATTTCAACATTTTGGTTTTTAGAAAAACAAGATATATGGGATCAAATTTAGAACCATCCCATTTCTAGTCAAACAAAAACTCATTCCTCAATAGAGAACTAAACCACAGAAAACTAAACTCATTTATACATGATTATATTTGTCACTGACATATGTACAAAAGAAAAAGAATTTCAAGCTTCATTTCAATTACACATCTATTATACTTAAAGAACACTTTGATGCGCATATGGGAACCAATCGGCAATACACATGTACATGAAATAATAAATTTGTTGACGAACAAATTCAGCATGCGAGCCAAGAAAAATAAAATTTCCCCGTCTGCCTAATATCTAGTAAGAAAACGTATCAATAATTATAACATCAAATTAGTTTCATTAAATCCACCGTAAAATATATTTTAATATGATATTTATTACATATTATAGATATTAATATATTTTTATTTAAACTTTATTAAAGTTAGAGACACTTTACTTAAAAAGTTAAAGTGATTTTAATATAAAACGGAGGGAGCAGATGTTTGCAATATTAATGTTTACAAATTTGATTGCGCACGCGCACAAGAGTTGTGAAAATCCAATTCCCTGAGTTACAGGCTACTCATCCAATTCATGCAATCATGCCGGATCATTTAAATGGTACCGGTACAGTTTGACCAAGTACGTGCCACCGGTACGTTCTGTTCTGCCACAATACACGGGAAAGTCAGCCATGCAGATGAACTACGACTTTTATTAGCCTCGGCCCATGCTTGCGTAGCGTACGTGCGAGTCAACCACGCTGACCACGCGGTCTTGTACAATCAATGGTGCCGATATATCAATCGACCTGTGGCGGATGGATGGAAACCAACCCCCTTCAATGCTAGGACTAGTAGCTACTCACTCTCTGCTTAAAAAATTATAAATAGTTATATTTTAATACTTACAGTTTCTCATATAAGTTTTTTTAGTCTTTTTAGTTTTTTTAAATATAGATGGTTTATAATTTCTAGATATTTTTTATTTTTACTGTATATATATTTGTCCTAATCGATAAATGGTACTTATAAATAGAAAACTAACTCATCGCCGATCTTTTTTTTGAGT
The DNA here is from genome assembly GCA_000418225.1 of Zizania latifolia. NCBI lineage: Eukaryota > Viridiplantae > Streptophyta > Magnoliopsida > Poales > Poaceae > Zizania > Zizania latifolia. The sequence goes on from KE372654.1 coordinate 228,007, forward strand.
GAATCTTAATTTATCTTATTATTCACTTCAAGTTTAAGACGTTTATTATCTTTTAATTTTATCGTAGCGTTAGCACGGACACAAATTTAACAGAGAAATGTTTGCCATCCTTTCCTTCTACATTGTTCTTTATGTTGCTTCGGTTTTGAACAGAGAAATGAGAAGGTGGAAAGCAGTGTGTAAAACTGATCATGGTTTATCACAGGTAATGTTGACAAGGGCACCATTTGGTTTATCACAGGTAATAAATTTGCTCATTCTATTCAATGTGTGCAACAGTTACAATTTTCTATGGCATTTCCATGCCTTGTTTGCTACCTTTGAACTCATCCTGGGTTTCTCTTCTTGCTACTACTTATACTGATGAAGACTCTAGTCATGCTTTAATTCTATTGAAACTGTTGAAACTTCCATGGTCCTTGTAGGACTGAGGAAGTATCCTATTGGTTTTTAGGAATTACCCCAACTTTCTTATTGGCTTATTTCTGTAATTTCTACATTAGTAACTTCCAGAAACCTTTTTTCAATTTTTCCATATATATGCATGTTTGTATGAATTGACTTGTATATAATGATGTGATTTGTTTGAACTTTGAATTATTACCTGAAATAATGGACTTGATGTGAGAATCATTCTCTCCGAAAGCTTACCCTATTATTTTGGTTATGATGTATAATGCATGCAGGGATGGATTTTTATGAGTTGCTGGATATACCACAGGGTGATCGCCGAAAATATCATGATTATGTTTCTGTTATAGTAATTTCCCTTGAAGGTCACATTTGGTGATCTTTTGGTGATTTTTTTTGTGTGTATTGTGCATATTTGCAAGCAGGGTATCAGGCATGAGTTCGTTCATTAGTCGTTACTTCATCTGTAATGACCTTTAAATTATTGTATTCAATTTTTTTATTCTAGGTGAAACTGGTTTAGATAAACAAAATAATACATGAAGCATATTTAATTCACACATAACTCTGAATAGAATATTTTTGAAGTTAATTTAACTGACTAAAAAAATTTGTTTCAAGTTCAACACATTTATTGTTTTTTGATTTTTACCGTTGCGTAGCACGGACACACTACTAGTCAGATAAATGGTACTTCTAAATAAAAAACTAACTTTTTAAAAGCATAATAAATGAGAGGGAAAATTATTTGATTTAATTTCTAAACTCTTCTACACCTCATTGTAAAATGAATTATATAACAAATAGGACAGGCAGCAGAATAGAAGAAGTATCTAACCATTCTAACGGTAATAACTGCACCTTCGTTCTCGGCCGCTGGCCGCCGGAGGGAGGCCGACGATGACCGGCCGGCGCTGACGAATGCAGCGGCGCGGCGAGCACGTGGTCTGCATGCATGAGCTAGGCAGCAGCTGACCAACGGTGTGGACGAATTGATCGATCAGCTTTATTATGGACGCCGACTTGACGATGATCCGTCGTCTCGTCAACTCTGATTAAGTTTCATCAATGCGTTTCATTACGGACCAGTCGCTGATGGATTCTGACATCAATGTGTTTCATCAAGAATTTTGTAGCAAACTAGAAAAAGCGGATGTTTTTGCGATGAACAATCTGTTCTGCTCGAGGGATTAATTTCTGCTCGTGGTTGTGTGTG
>KE372654.1:234030-252812 GCA_000418225.1 Zizania latifolia
GCAGGAGGCCTCCGTCTCGCGCGGCGGCATCCTCGCCGACGAAATGGGGATGGGGAAGACCATCCAGGGCATCGCGCTTGTCCTCACCGCGCGCCGCCTCCGTCCCCCTGGCCCGCACTCTGATGCGTCGTCCTCTCAGTCGCTGGGCCAGTCGAAGCGGCCGGTGCAATGCACGCTGGTGATCTGCCCCGTGGTGGCCGTCATACAGTGGGCGCAGGAGATTGAGCGGCACACGGCCGAAGGCAGCGTGCGTGTCCTGGTGTACCATGGCGGCAAGCGGGAGGCTCAGAAGTATGATTTCAATAATTACGACTTTGTGATCACCACCTACTCTACTATCGAAGCAGACTACCGAAAGCACATTATGCCACCCAAGATTCGGTGCCACTACTGCTATAAATTGTATTACCCCAACAAGATGAAGGTGCATTTGACATATTACTGCGGTCCCCATGCTCAACGCACTGAGAAGCAAGCCAAGCAGGAGAGTAAGAAGAGGGGTGTCAAGAGGAAGAGAAAGGTACAAAAGAAGAGAAATGGTAGTGATAATGAAGATTTCAAGGAACATGATGAGGGATCAGCGAGTGAGTCAAGGGGTCAGTCGCCTCTACACTTGGTGCGGTGGGAGCGCATTGTTTTGGATGAGGTGATTTTTGTGCCTTTTCTCTCATTTTGAAGTTCATGTAGATACAAACCCACAAAATAAATATTGTTTTGATATGCAGTATTTATATAAGAATTCCTTATTGTGTGGACTAGGGGTGTAACCCCAGACCTCAGTTGCTATAATGGAAATTAACATAAATTCGGAATATGGCGACCCAGAGAGAAAAGCATGTCATTTAAGGGACCATCAAAATATTAAAAAAATGGGGAAATGTTTTTGAACAACTGGTGTAATTTTATTAGTTGATTTATAGTACATAGAGTACTTGATTAGTTGGACGTGTGAAAATTAAGTTTGGTTTATCTAATTTGATGAAGAGCTGCAGTGTTAAGTAAACCTAGTATTGTATGTGGTGAAAACAGTGTTATATCTACAATGCTTAATTGTACATTCTATTTCTTTAGACAATAAGCCGCAAGTTTTTACAGTTTCATCCTTATGAGGTTTTGTCCTGGTACAAGAGTGATAATACTGAAATGTGGTCAAGTAGCTTGGTGCTAGGTCCAACTTCCAAGGATGCTTATCAAACAATACTTGCCTAAGCATTTCTTCCCTTGTCATGCTTTGGTAAATCACAGAGATCAGAGATGTAAGGTTTTCTCAAATGGATATATTTTTCTAGATTACCATTGACTTAATGCTTTTGGTTAATCTTGGTTTAGTTTGATATCTGAATAATCAAGAACAAGTTGTTTATTGTGCTTGACCTCTTCTTAGCATACTGATGTTTTAATGTCTTTTTAGGTGAGAATCTCGATCTGTAGGGGCCATCCTGCTTTTTTAATGATTCAACCCTTACATTGTATTATGCAGGCACACTTCATAAAAGAAAGACGGTGCAATACTGCCAAGGCTATTTTTGCATTAGAGTCGGAATATAAGTGGGCTCTGAGTGGGACACCCTTGCAGAATCGTGTTGGAGAACTCTACTCGCTGGTCTGCAACTGATATTTGAAATACCTTACCGATTTTCTGTGTAGCTTATGTGTGCTGACTGTTGTTTTCTCAGATCCGTTTCTTGCAAATCTTCCCCTTCTCATACTATTTCTGCAAGGACTGCAACTGTGAGATACTAGATACCAAGTAAGAGAATAACACCATCTATGACGATATTTTTTGTATAAGCTTTTCTTTGGGCAATATAATTTACCTGCTGTCATATTACTTCCTTCTGCTCTCTGGAATGCAATACCACCTTGGAAATGGAATACACCATAGTTTATGTTACAAAAGATGATGATGGCTTTCGCTTTTCAGCATAAGATAACATATTTGTAATAGGTTAGAACTTGCAACGACATATTAAGTAAAGATGTAAAGGCGAGCTACTATCCTGCTCTTGTAGATGCATGGCGCATGTTATGAATTGGTACTGGTTGCGTTGATTCCTATTCTTCATTTATATTGATTATTGAAGAACTGAGTAACTGACCAGCTTACCTCTAATCTCTTACAGTCTGAAGAAACAATGTGACTGTGGTCACTCATCTGTCAGGCACTTTTGCTGGTGGAACAAGGTCAGTTAAATGTTTTTACCTTACTTTGATTTTTTAATACAATAGGCATGCTGACAGAATGCCAATCTGTAACAGTATATATCAAATCCAATACAATATGGCTCATCAAGTAGTGAGGGAAAAAGATCCATGGTTCTTCTAAAGGAAAAGGTTCTAAAGGGCATAGTGTTGAGGCGCACGAAAAAAGGAAGAGCTGCAGATCTTGCCCTCCCACCAAAGATTGTGAGTTTGCATAGCTTGAATAGCTGCAGTGCCTGTTTTTCCATTTGTGTACTTGTTGCGAGCAGTTTAATTTTTTATGATAGGTGACCTTGAGGCGGGACTCTTTCGATAAAAAAGAAATGGAATTCTACGAAGCTTTATATACTCAGAGTTGCACACAATTTGATTCGTGAGTTGTTCTTTCCTAGTTTTGCATACAAATTATTCAGTGAACCTTGTGTGGCTATATTTGGAATGGTGCTGCAAAAGTTGGATAGCCAATTGTTTTTAACAGCCCAAAATATGTGAACTATTATGTGCAATGAAACACTGTTATAGTTTAGGTTTCATCCATTTTAATGATTAATTATGGATTTAGTCATTTAGTTTGCACCTATACCAATGATGTTGTGTTTATAGCAAATGTATGATAAGCTGTAGTTAGTTTCATTCCATACAGTTTTTAATGGAAAATTTGATCATATACCCCCTATTTAGATGGATATTAAGAATTTATCCTCTTGGTCCACATGTCACTGACATGCAGAGTATGTAATCCAATCTCCCTTTTGTAATGTAGTGTAGGAACTCTTATCATTAATGGATTGCATTTGTTAAGTAGCTGATGCAAATGCTCCTTCCAATTTTGACTTTTATATCATTAGGGCTTTTTACACATATACTGTTTTCTCCAGATATGTTGATGCTGGGACTCTGATGAACAACTATGCTCATATCTTTGACCTCCTAACAAGGTTGAGACAGGTGAGTTTTTTATAAGAATGATTATAGGGCACAAAGTTCTTTTGATTTTCTTAGAATTCCTTTCAGCCACATATTATGCCATTGATTTCCTCTAGGATTGCACTTTTGAATTACTACTTTTTGAGAAAGTAGCATTTTAAAATTTTCCATCAAATTGTAGGCTGTTGATCATCCTTATCTTGTAGCATTTTCCAAGACAGCAGAACTCCATGACGGATCTAAAACTGAAGGAAATGAGATTATGAAAAGCCAATGTGGTATATGCCATAATTTGACAGAAGATACTGTGGTTAGTAGATCGCTGCTCCAAAACAAAAATAAAGAAGAAACCCATATGTTATTTTCCCTGCTTATTACAATCTAAATTTCACATTTTGACTTTCTTATCAAGGTTGCCTCTTGTGATCATGTATTCTGCAAGACTTGTTTGATAGATTATTCTGCAACTCTAGGGAATGTTTCATGTCCATCTTGTTCAATTCCCCTTACTGTTGACTTAACAACACGAAATTCTGGAGAAAAGGTCACTGCAAATATGAAGGGTGGCAAACGCTCAGGAATATTGAGCAGACTACAAAACCTTAAAGATTTTCAGACAAGTACAAAAATTGATGCCTTGGTAAGTCGCACAACTTAGTCAACATAGTTGTTGTTTTGGCTCCAATTATATATGTTGCCATGCTTTCTGTTTGTGTCTAAAAGGAAGAAACCAAAAATATATTGTGGCAAAATGTATTTCTAGAAGTTCTCAAGGGAAACGCTGCAAATCATTAAGTTTGAATGGAGTGACCACATCAGATGTAGCATGATCCTGATCCACATGGGATGTGCATGATCCTGGATGCCTGTGACTTGTGAGAATAGATCAATGGATGGGATTAGGTAGTTAGGTCCCATGATACAAGGAATATATATATATATATATATGGTTACTTATATTTAGAGCTCCTGGGAGTGTAAAACCTCGAATTCACCTAATGTCTAGGAAGTTCTGATATCTACTGACCATGGTAGTGCCAAAAATCACCTTTCATGTTGCTATTGTTTCCATACTCCATGATTGTTGTTTAACCATTCTGATGTTGATATGGGTTACGGGATTGAAATCTTGTTTTCAAAAGTTCCAGAACCTACCAGGATTTCCAGTTATTTTTTAATTTAAATTTGATTTTTTTCATTATGAAAGGGGATAAAAGCAATAATATGTCATGGGTATGGCCAGACCCAACCCTTAGGAACAGTACCCACGTGGGCACAGTAGCGTGAACAGTACCCACGGGCACTGTAGGAAGAATTAAGGATAAGAGATATATTTAGGAATATTATCTTTAAGAATCTTAAATAGGTTAGGTTATCTCTTTAATAGTAGCAAGTCTGTTATTTAGATGTATTATAAATATACTCTTAAGCAGGAGAAAATAAAGTATTGAAGATTAGATTAAAACAGGTCGGGATGGAACCCTTCCTCGCCGGTGCCGTTGCGTTGACGAGGCAGGGGCCACGTCTTCTAGGAAATATCTCTGCCCGTGACATAATAAGTGCATCTTCAGATGCTCAAACGTCTGACCTGTGACCTGCCTCTGCCAGGGTGAGCTGCTCACCATCAGTCCCTGCCAAACTTCTCTACTCATTGGGAGGGCATTCCTTTTTACCTCATAAAAGTTGCATTGGGGTTTAGGAACCACAGGAGTGGGCTGGTAAATCCTGTTACTGGCAACTTTTGCCACCAGTTTTTGGTCTGCATGTTTTCGTTGGTTGAGTTACATAGTATTTTCATGATGAAATACTTATGATATCCTGCTTGGGTAGACTTGTATAAGTATGGATTAGACACTTAGAGTTACAAAAGCCTTTTTCAACTTCATGGATCGCTCACCACTAAAGCTCAAATGCTCAATAATGCTGTACTGGAGCGACTTTTGAGGATTACATCAAGAGCGGACCTATATAGCAACAATTTAATGTTCACTAACTTTGTTTACATTATACAGAGAGAAGAGGTACGGAATATGGTTGAGCGTGATGGTTCTGCCAAAGGGATTGTGTTCAGCCAATTCACATCATTCTTGGATTTGATTGAATTCTCTCTAGAGAGGGTAACATATTGGGAAACATTTGTTGTCATTAAGCTTATCAGCCCATTTTTTAAGACAACTGTAACAGTGCAAGATGTTTTGACAGTCTGGTATCAAGTGCGTCCAACTTAATGGGAAAATGAACATTGTTGAGAAGGGGAGAGCTATAGATACCTTCACCAATGATCCAGACTGCAGGATATTTTTGATGAGCTTGAAAGCTGGAGGAGTAGCTCTGAATCTCACTGTAGCATCTCATGTAAGCTCAGTGCAACATCACATTTTACCTACTTACATACAGTGATTAAGTCCTGAACTTCCTGACCAAGGAATTGAAATGGTGCATACTGCATACTGGCTGATAGATTACATGGTGTATAGGTTTTCTTGATGGACCCTTGGTGGAATCCTGCAGTCGAGAGTCAAGCCCAGGATCGAATCCACCGAATTGGGCAATTCAAGCCAATCAGGTGAAACCGCAGTGTGATGCTTGCTTTACCTTGCTATGCTCATATGATTGTCCGTGTTTTTCTGAACCATTCCCCTCAACTAACATTTCCTGCATTTCAACTCCGCTGTACAGAAGCACGAGGTTTGTGATCAAGGACACAATTGAGGAGCGTATACTGCAACTACAAGAGAAGAAGAAACTAGTGTTTGAAGGGTAATAATCTCTTTGCACTCAGCTACCTACTAATGCATAATCTGCAGTGCTAGTCTGATGCTGTCTTCCAGCGGATGCCTCCTAATACCGTTTCCGCCCAATCTCTTTGCAGCACCGTGGGCGACTCACCGGAGGCCATGTCAAAGCTTACAGAGGCTGATCTCAAGTTCTTATTCCAGAATTGATTCTCCCCAGTAGGTGTGTAGGTGATACTGTTCAGGTGGAGCCTAGGATTACTGACTGACGTCCAGGGCCAGATTCGCATGCTCTCCTGGATATGTAGGCTACAAAAGACCAAAGTGGTAATAGCGGACATCGCCTCGAATTTTGGATAAAAATCGCTGGTGGTTTTGCCTTTTACATTATTAGGCTTCCGAGTCCCTTTCATTTCTCTCTGGTTTCAGCTGTAGTCCATTGTTGCCCAAGGATTGCAGGATTGGGCAACATATTGACGCGGCAGAGGCAGCTGCCGTACACCGTAATTAGCAGAGAGCCAGAGAGTGACCGGAGGCGGCAGTCCGGTGCCTCCCTGGTTCAGTAATCCGTATTCAGTGGTTCTTTCCTCATCCCTGGGCACCTGCTCCCATTCTCGATTCTCCGACGAGGCTGTACTGTACTGTACCCTGTACGAGAATTCCCTGATGGCATGGACTTGGACACAGCCCAATCTGCTCGCTTCATCGCCAGCAGCCATGGACGGACACTCTGAGATGGTCAGGTCAGGCATCTATCTAGGTCTCAGTGTACGTATCTGACGGTGTGACGAACATCCGGGCATCAGCATGGACCAGGGCACTCGAGTCAAGCCAGGCTGGGCAACCAAGGCGTCCATGCCTGATCATCGATCGTCATGCAGAGGATAAAAACGTTACAGGACGATCGCTCATCAATTCATCATTCCCTTGAACGAAGAAAGGCAACGAGGACAGGAGTCCCAATTTCCCGCACGCACGACAGAAACGTATATATGGACTATAGTACGCCCCGCTTACGTCTTGCCTCCGGCTAATTAATTAACTAAATATCAACAAAATATTCTTTCCGTCTATCTAGTAGAGATTTTATTGGTAACATTTAAAATTTGTTCCATGATAACTTTGTTTTTAGCCTGTTTTATTCGGTTGATACATGTTTAACTAATGTGTTTCGGTTAACCAAGCGACATCATTTGATCAATTAGTTTTAGTAGAAAATTAGATCTAACATAATTAATAGTGGATAACTAAGTTATTTTATGCTGCTAATATATCTTAGAATTGCTAAACATAATTTTTGGGGACGAAGAGAGTAATTAACTAAACATGTGGGTTGCTTGTTACTCTCTCTGTTGTACAAAGTCTTTACTATTAATAAATTAGTGGTAAGGGTAAACACTCTTTATTAAAAAAAAATAGTATTGTAAAATGATATGCAACTATGCAAGAGGTATTGAATAAATAAAATTTATCGATAAAGATTATGATGTCAAATAAATAATACTACCTTCATTTGCTTATATAATTTATTTTAGACTTCTCAGATTTTCCCAAATACAGGTCGTTTACAACTTCTATGTATTTTTTATCTTTTCTTTCATGTTTATTCTTTTTAAATAAATATTGTCTCTTTATATTTTTCTAAACCAGAATATATATATGACAATAAAATTATTAAAAATATTTGAGTTAATTCTTGATTGTTGTGCATAAATCCAAAACCAAGAACCAAGAACCAAATAGTACGCATTTAAGAACTGATGCAGTACATCATTTGGCAAGGAAATAAATTCTTTCTTCCATGTTTACTCTTTTTAAATAAATCTTGTCTCTTTATATTTTTCTAAAACAGAACATATATGTGACAATAAAATTATTTGAGTTAATTCTTGATTGTTGTGCATAAATCCAAAACCAAGAACCAAATAGTATACATTTAAGAATTGATGCAGTACATCATTTGGCAAGGAAATAAATTATTTTGGAATAAATTAAAGTCAAAGGCTAGAAATGTATCGGCGATAGCTCGTGCTGGACCGGAGGAGGACGGCCGACGGCGCCGCGAATTGGCGATTTGATGTAGTAGCTCCGGTCCCATGCGCCTCCGAGTCTCGCATCCATAAAACTATTTCCCTTTTTCTCTTGCGAGATCTTCTTGTTCACGCTGGGGAGGTGTCAAGTGCTGAAGCGCCGGCACCCGCCGGCCCATCAGTTGAATAAAAAAGCATTTTTCTCTTCGTACGGGTGTAATAGCATTAATGAGTAATTATCAAACTCCGCGACTTTCAAAATCAATTCCCAGACCACCCAAAAATCCTGGAGCAGCACCTCCGATATTAAATTTTTCTAGATCTAAAAACGTGGAGCATGATCTATTTGACTACAAGTTTGTAGAGTGGAGCTAGAAAATATAGAGTGAAGCGGAGGTGTCAAATAAGACCTAAATCGTTTGATTTTTTTTTATAAATTGAACTTCCCTTAATTTGATCGTTTTTATATAATAATATATCAGCAACTAAATATTAAATTAATTTTATTAAATCCATTATAAATATGTCTTAATAAGGTATTTATTAGATCTGGTAGATGCTAGTGTAACTTCTTCAAACTCTCTCAGAGTTAGAAAAACTTAACTACAAAAATAAAAGTCATTTATAATATAAAACGGAAGAATATCTATCTATCTAAACTAGGTGGGTTGATCCAACTGAGCTCCAAGCTCCACTCATGTTTGATCCATGCATCTACACTTGTGCAGGTACGTAGCATTATCTCCCTCGCGTGGGACCACCAGCCGCAGAGCCATCCGTGCAGGTGTTGGTCCGGACCCCGACGGAATGATGATACGTAGCGATCGATCTCGACCGGGCGTTGCATGCATCCAGGGAAAGATAAGGTAGCTGCATGCGATTTTCCTACCCCGTTTCGAAGCCCTAACAAATTAGAACCGTAATCCCGTACGCTCTGATCTCGTGTAACGGCCATGGCCTCATCTCGATCCGGCCGATCGAGAGATCGAATCGACGCCGTCATTTTCTGCCAAATTAAACCAAGCTCGATCGTTGTCTCGCCGTCTATCGTTTCCCAAAAAGGAGCTAACTTTCGTCTCTCTGGGTTTCACTTCCGGATTCACCTGAAAAAAAAATTCTGAAAGGTGACCTGTGGCCGGCCGGATGGGTGAGCCAAACTGAACTGGAGTGCATGCATGGTGTTAGCTGGTTCTTCCGGCTTGATTGGTACATAAGGGAGAGGGTTGAGACTTGAGATTCTCATAGCAAATGCAGCCAATGGATGGAGTTTGTAGGGTTTTGTGACTAGGATATCCACAATTTATTATTTATTCTCCGTTTAGGGTGTGTGTTTGGTTGGGCGAAAATAAGTGGATGAAACTTGGTCACCAGTTTTTTTACTGTTTGGTCCGTGAGAATAGATAGTGCGTAGGGATGGACAATCGATTTTTGGGTTTCTATAAATTCAGTTTGTGGGAAATATAAATCGAACGGTGGTATAAAATATTAAAAACGAAAATAAAATATCGAAATAAATATGTTTTTTTTTTATTTTTGCCCATCCCTAATAGTAAAATCTGATGAGAATATTTATTTGGTCAGATAAATTCATCCAATTTTATATAAGAAGATGTGGCATTTTCTAGTTAGTTGGGGTGGATTCACTTTTTCGTTAGAAAAGATTTAAATATTTTTTTGTCTTAAATCATTTGTCCGGTTTGCAATATGACTACACTGTTTGTGTTCATTGAAATAAGATCTCGTATGATTATTTTTTATGAAAGGATTATATATGTGACAAGTGGACAATACTAAATTTTGTTATGTCACATCCAAATTATATTTTAAAAAATCATCTCACCCTAAAACTATGGATTATGCATGTCCTATTCAACATGGACCTAAAACTAAATGGGCCCTAATAATTATAACTAAAAATGGTTTATACCAAGAACATTGCAATCCTAAAAGGACAAGTTCAATGATTCACACCGCAGGGGATTCCCCCTGCTGTTCACCCAAACGACAAAGAAGACAAAGGTTCAGGACACAGTCTCAATGTACTTACAATACATAATAATAACAGTGACCATCAAATTACTATTGATTATCAAAACAATATTTTCATAAACTATACTACTTCTGTTAACCCTTATAAGGCATATTTTGATTATAGAAAAGTCTTCAAGATTATTCATAAGTGCATAGAGCTCTGTTATGGTACACACATTACCTTTTAAGATATAATACTTAAGATTAATCTAGACCATTGATTTTAGTTATGATTAAAAATAAATTAAAATTAAAAATACATGGTGACCGCTAGATAATTTAAAAGTCAGCGCAAAAAATTGAAAAGTATGTGCAAAAAATTGAAAAGTCTACGTAGAAAAATTAGGGTGACCTATTACCTCATAGCTATTAGATCAAAACAAATGAAGGTAATAGATCACTATTTTTAATTCTAGCCATTAGATCAAAATAAATAGACAATCCATAATTTTTCTAGTATACAACGAAATTTGCCTCATAAGTTTTTACACACCAAATAATAAAACGTGAAAGCACTTTAGAGCACGGATCTATTAGGGTAGTTTTTACACACCAAACATGTTCATAAGTTTGGTCAAAAACTTCCATGTTTGACATTTTACAAATCAAAATACGCCTTATAAAAGCGAACCGAAGGGGAATATCTCTCTCACAATATAGGGGAATACCTTTTTAGGGGATTCAAAGTAACTTTTGCTTGTGACAAAAAAATCCATCGAAATATTTGGCCCAGAGAATTTGGCACCATGTGGCCATTGTTGCTGCGAGCACGCAAGCAACAGCTGCAGGGCCAGCCTGACAGGTCATATATACACCAGGCCCACGGCTGACATGCCATGACAAGAACACATCCACGAGATGACATTGTTCCGAGGGCCTAGCTACATGTTTGCATCAGTTTTCCGCCACATCTTCAATTGCGTAAAAAAACGTAGATGTGAACAAAGATTCGTTTTTTTAGAACGCTGTTCAAGATTCATCCACTCTTTTTTATACCGGCATCTCTCCCGTTTTCCATTCTTTTACAATTTCTTATATGCTACTAAAAATTTATTCATTCTTTTATATATCATCATCTCTCATTAACATGTGGAAGTCAGAACTATGTGTCTGTGAAAGAGCGAGTGACATATAAAAGATTACATGAACTTTTAGTAATATATAGGGAATTTTTTCTTAATAAAATTACAGTAGTAAAGTAATTCTGTCATTTATCATGAGAAACATTGGAGACAAATTCCATAGATATATATAGGTTCATAAAACACGGTAACCAATCTAGTCACAACGATTTTGACCATCTCGTTACAAAACGATTTAGAAAAAACGGTTCCATAAGTCTCGAATCAAACTAGTTTCATCGGTAACTGGTCGTCCGGTTTTGCAGACCTTTGTTCTAGCTGGCTTAAGAAATTCTAAGAACTCATTAGGTGGTGTAGGATATATCAAGGTTTTTGGATGCAATGAGTAGGACAAATTTGTTTAGAAAATGTATCAGTGATCCATATTGGGAAAAAGTTCGAGAGATAGGATGGTTTGAGTTCAACTCAACATTTGGATACTTCCGCTTGGGAGTCATTGTTGTAACCATATTTTATCTTAGAACAAATTGGGTGGTTAGGAATGTCGAAATCCGTTAAGAAACAAACAAGTTTCTGGTAATGAACCTGATGTTTTACAATAAAAAAACGCTTAGCACGAAACATAGAAAACAAAACATGAAATATAAATAAAATGCCCGTACGCTCGAGAATTTCGCCTCAGTCACGAGCAGAAAAAAAATGCTATGATGAGATTTCTACCTGTTTCACAGGAAAATTATATGTGGCTGTATTAAACACTTGGATTACCTCTTAAAATATAGGAATTTTACTCTGCACTTTACTATTAGTAAAATGAATTATAAACCATGATAATCTTTTATATAAGAGTTAAAAATAATTTTCACTACGATCTTAATTAGTTATTAAGTAGTAATTAGTTATGGTAGAAATTACAAAAGGATAAGATCATTCAAAATAAGTGATCGACGCGGAGGAATAAAATTATAAATTTATATAACATGTGTGCTGAAGGAAGACGACGCCCGGTGATGTGAGGAAACTATAGGGATGGCAACGGGTTTAAAACCCAGATTTTATAAACCCAGATTTTATAAAAACCCATTCGCAAAGTAAACCTGTAAAATCCATGTGTTTAAAAGTAAACTCGTGCCTGAACCCGATAGGTATCCAAAACTCAACGGGAAACTTGTGGGTTCATAAATCAACACAATAACAACAGAAATCGAAGCGACAGAAGTCGGACAACATCCCACTATTCATAGTATAAACTTTTACTCTACTACTATAATCTTAAACTCATAATGGGCTAGGCTGCTAGCATCTTAGAGAAATCGAGCAAAACTTTAAGAACAGAAAAGAAAATTTAACTAATCGAGTAACCCGCGGGTACCCACGGGTTTCAAATCAAATCCAAACCTGATTCGATTATAATCAGGTACTTGAACCCGTAAATCTGTAAGCACAGATTTAAATTCAAATCTATACCTATTGAGTCGAGTATCCATGGGTACCTGTACGAGCGGGTAAAATTGATATCCCTGGGAAACTGGAAAGACCACAAAAGAGATAGATAAATACAAATTTGCTAATGACAATTATAACTAAAATCTGATCAATCAAAAGTAATTTACTCATCAAAAAGCGACGATCAACTAATAAAATATACCATAAAAGTGCTCTGAAAATATAAACAACATTTATGCAACCAAACTTAGAGGGGAGGCACCTTAAGTATCTCCCATTCTCCCGATATATTCCAAACTTAAAGACTTTATACGGTTCCCAAGAATCAGAAGAACGACTCGCATAGACAGGTTGTTCCTTAACAGTTTTTTTATTGTTCATGAATCCTGCGTCCAAACTTAACATTAGCGGCTAGTGCTCTCCTGGAGGATGGAGATACATGCAGCTATAGTTTTTAATCATTAACTAATACACGATACTGTAATACTGTAATCTACCATCTGAGCAACTAGATTGTAGATAACTATTCAGCCTTTGCACTGGAACTCTACTGTAGAGATGAAAGGGGAGATGCTCTTTTGATTAGGGAGTATTAAAAAATAACTACCAAGTACTAACCCTAAAAGTACGGGAGAGGTTTTTCAGTCAATTTTATGATCACTTTATCAATAATAAAACTATGGTGCCTCTGACTATAAAAGATCTTATATGAGAAATACATATGACAGGGTTTATAAAATTGGTCACCGCTAGCTATTGAATAATGGTTTTTACATCGGTTACGGCACTAACTAGTCTGTTTTCTACTAATACCGGTCTAATTTAGTAAAAATATAATTGATTATCATAAACCTAAAAACATGATTATTAGACTATAACCACGATTTTATTAACAGTAAAGTTGCTGCTACTTTACTGATCCCTGTAGTAAAAGGCATGCGGTTGCAGTGCTGTGCAGCCTCAATGAGTTCCCGGCATCCGCCGTTGCAAGTTGATAATTGGCATTCAATGTGGGCGATGGCAGTTCCCATGTTGCTCGGCTCTCTCTCACCCTCGGGCAATCATCAATCACTGCAACCCCACCGTGCGGACAAATCTACACATACATTTATTGTTTTTCTAACCCAGACTACTCATTCCAAAGTTATTTTTTCTTGTCGTTTAAAGCATTTTGATCATCGTCTTCGTTAATTCTACTCTATATTATGATCGGTTTGATTAGCTTTTAACTCTAAGATTCATGTTAGATCAGTGGCTTATATACTATAATAAAATAATTTAACATTTTATTTTTAGTCTAAAATAAAAATTAGATTACATAACTAAAATAAAAACTAGATTACACAGCTCCAGATCTAGAATTTAGGTTGAATCAGCTCTAAAGAATTCTGGATCTAGAGCAATGTCAAACAAAACCTATAAAACAACACGCAACAAACATCACTACACGAGAATATTTTTTAGATAAACCTACTAACGCTATTTCCACCTGTCAAAACAAAACCCAGTAAATTTGCATATATTAGCGAGTTAAGGTTTAACTATGCACACCCTGGAACATCTATCTATTTGAGAATACATGGAATAACATGAACACAGACGTAGGAACAATTAGCAATAGCTTGATTTGGGGATCATGACATTGTTGTGTGCTTAGTATAATAGTATTGTCGAGCTAAATATTTGCCCCCAGAATTCAGTTTTTGCGCCATGATGCACAAGTGTCGGTACACTGCAGCAGCCTCGTTTGGCCTGCAAACAAAGTACAGATCCACACTGTTGTCGTGAGCCCGTGATAGCCCGAACAAATCTTGCCATTTCTCTCGCTCTGCAACAGGAGAGTTTCGTCGATGCCATCGCCAGGGAGAAGAATGAGGAATGCATCTACATACTGCTTCTGTCCCTGTGCCCGTTCTGTGTTTTGTGCTCACTCAAACGGGTAGATTTCTCACCAGCAATGTGCCATTTTACGCCGATTATCCTATAATATTATAATCTAAAAACATTTCATAATACAACGCGCTCTCTAGTTTTATTGGATCATGAAATATCTCATCCAATCCTAAACTGTAATATTATAGGACAGGAGGAATAATTCATTGCTCTATGCTAGTATATCATTGAATTTGAGGAATTTTTCATGGCTGTTGAAACATTTCATACATGATACTCTCTTTTTCCTATAATATAGCAATCTAGTATATTATTGAATTATAACGAATCTAGATAGTGACACTGTTTATATTTATTGTACTATACAATGTTAAATTAAATCTTAGGTTACTATATTGTAGGATGGAGAGAGTATTTGTCAAGCTTGTCCACTTCTGGTAGAATGATATTTGTTAGGAGTATAAAAAAATATACTTCCCATTTCATTTGAGCCCGTTTAGGAGACAAGAATTTCACATGCTAATCATGTGGCCTACGTGTTGGAACAGAAAATCGATTAGGATCAGGCTAAGTAAACATATTTTTGTGGTTTATTTTTTTCATATATACGTTGGTTTTTATAAGAGTATGATTTTTAAGTGAGTTTTTATTGGATGAGACCAGACTATGCGTGTGAGAGAAGGAAGATGTTTTTCTACGATTAACTACAGAATGACTTTATTATTGATACGTGAGCTTTAGTATTATCAGGTTTATGTGTATTCCTAACTACAGAGAGATCTTATGTTGGGAGAACGGAGAAAAAAACTGATGTTTTATATCAGTAAAAAAATAATTTTGTCGTGAACAGGAAATAAAATGTTCCTATATTCCAAATATTAGACCTCATAAAAATCCATACATTTATTGAGATGAAGTGAACTAGCATCAAATTGCATAGTGGAATTACTATGACATCAAATCAACCCACCGACTTGCAAGAATTCCACGCTCGTGTCGGGATGACTGGATCTAACTGCGTTCGATTAATGAGGCTACTTGACTACGAAGCTATGACTAGGTACCACTTTTTTAGTCTCACAAAATTTTATTTTTAGTAATTCTAAGATAGAAATTACTTTGGTACTCTAATTAATAATATTGTTAATTATAATTTTTATACACACTGAGTAGATATTATATAGATATTAACAATAGTCCATTAATTATAAAGATATTAAATAAAGAAAGTAAGTTAAAAGTAATATTTTTATTACATAAATGGGACAAATGCTTGAAATTAAAAATAAGATTTTTAAGCGACAGAGTAAGTAGTCTTGAACGGGCCAACCTGGTGTAGTTTGGGTATGGTCGTCAACGGTGTTAGGATGGGGCAACTCTATATCTGACCTTGACTAGCTCAATTAACTTGGTTAAATCGTTTTGCCACAAAAGTTATTTTAGCATATAATTACGTTGCTCAAACCCTTTTTTAGAACTCATAAAATTTATATATTTAGAAACATATTACATGAGTTATAGAAACATCTCCTATAGCAGAACTGAACAGAGCAGCCATTGTAGGACAGTTCGAAGTGTGACAAATATGAGCTAAGTTTTGACAAAGTTGTTGAGCTCTTAAAGAATTTATAGAAGTCTATGTTTTCATAGATAAGTAGTCTGCCGTTCAATTCATCTGAGGCACCGATTTATACGTTCCCAGCTAAATATAGCAAACAGCAGAAACAATATGAAACAGAACGACTGCAATAGCTGTGAATGTTTATAAAAAACCAGTAAATGTTATATAATTATAACCCACTAAATATATCTATTTTAAAATTCTTTGCTTCCGCTAAGCTAGGCATCTCATCTTAATTATTTCTGTTGTTTAGCTTATTACGACAAGACTATGAGATGACACTATGACAGAGCGTGATAAAACATAATTTATGGCAATGAGCCAATAAACTGGCCAGCCAAGACCACATTAGGCTTCAGGAAAGCAACCTCACAATACATCCGTACACAGCTAAAAAACTATCATGACTCTGAGTTCGACATAGATATGGTGATATAGCTCTAACTCTAAGATTTATGATATATCTGATATTTGTATGGTATAATAAAATGATTCAAATTTTTATTTTTAGTATAACGTAAATTAAATTGTTTAACTAAATACCTTCAATCCATTCATAATTTTAGATCTAAGATTTCTTAAAATTAGATTTAGTTAGCTTAAAAAAAATAGATTTGATGAAGCTATACCAAATGAGATATTACTATGTTTCACCTGCTTCACTTTAAAAGAAAAATCAGAATCGAGTAACATTTAGTTCGAATTCAGTTGTATTTAGAGATGTAAATGTAAACCAAAAAAGAAGAAGGAAAGAAGCGTGTGGGCGTAGCAGGGCATGTGGGAAACGGAAAAAAATGGACCCCGGCAAAGACGGGAATGGATTTATATCGAATATAAAAAGGGCCAGAAATTGTCGTGCTGTCAGGAGAGATCGAAAGCAAGATGGGAAAAAATAACAAGAGAGAGAATGTGAAAGCGACGCGGTCTGCCGCCTGCGTACACCGCGCCCATGGACCAAAACCCAGCAAACCCCGTTCGGACCAACCACATGCCGCGCACTTTCCCAAAACGCCGTAAACGGATCGGTTAACACCCTTGGTTTTCTTCCATTTTTTTCTAAATCGGTCCGACAACAACGTAAATTAGATCGATTATCGAAGTAATCGATTTGGAAACTAATGTACGGTCGCCGGCGATAGGTTTTTAGAGTTTTTTTTATTTTGTACAAATATTAAAATGATTTCTAGAGTTCACATTTATTTCACTCGCTGGTTTTGTTTGTTGCAAGTTTGTTGTGAAATTAATTGTGGATGTAATACTTGGCGCAGTTGATTTATCGAAGATAAGAGTAAGTGTGGTTTAGCATTCATTGTGTTTATTTTAGTTGATTATTTAAATTGCATCATTTCACTTAGTGAGGAAGTTGGATAAAGTAATATTTAGATTACACAAATGCATGCATCACGTGAACATTATGTGATAACACAATTATTTTATTTTTAGATAAATCAATGATGAGAATAAATGATCAAAATACTATTTATTTATAACTAGTAATATTATGCAGTGATACTTAAGGAGTATTGAAGACATAAAAAACATCTTCATTTATGAAGCGAGAGTAAATAATAAGCTAGAAATAAAAATTTTTTGACAAAATTAAAAGTCTAGAATTGAAATTTTTTTGGGACGGAGAGAGTAAAACTTTGACAACTTGTGCTGCTTTGGTATCAACTTTCATTTTTTTTGACAGATCTTTTTGTAAATCGCCGTGTTAGCTGATGGTGGTTTAACATTAAAGAAGCCGCAAGTGTTTAAAAAAACTAGCAACACATTCCCGTAAATAATCTTTTGAAAGAGCACAAAAAAAGACAACATAATCCAACTATGCGGCCGAGGAGAAGTTGGACTTCTGCTGCTCTACATTTACTAAACCATAACACATCAGGTCTAATACATCAACAACATATACTTGACAAGATATTACACACAAGAGCAGGGCAGAGTCGTGATTTTAAATTAATATGCTATTACAAATTTGTCAATGATTTTTAATATAATATTAAGATCAAAATACTGTTACTAACAGTGAATTAAAAAACTACACACATGCATGGCTGTTATGAGTATGCATCAGCAAAAGAGAATACTCTTTAGGGTAGTTCCAACCACGATTTTTAGATGATATATTGTCTTGTTGTATCAGCAAGACACCATCTCTGTAAATCATATTTTTAACATTAATTTCTTAGCGCGAGTTCACGGTAAATTTTCTATACCACTTTCATTTCTCTCCCCGTTTTCCATTCAATCTCTTTTCATCCCTGTCTTAAATACTGTGACGACATATTTCTTACTTTCACATCAGATTCTTTCGTAAGTTCCAGTCTAATAAATTCTAATAGCACGTTTCATCAGCTATGATTTGGCACGGATTGTTACATCCCTAACCGTGGGAAAGTGTTTTGTGGAAAAGAGAGGCGCACTAATACTAGCAATAATTCCGTGATCTGATGGACCGAGTGCACGCACCCATCGTCTTCCTTCCCGGAAGGAGGAGAGAGAGTGAGGCAGCCGGTGCAGCAAAAGTTAGACTAATGGCCGTAGTGGTTGGTGCAAGTCGCTAGGTGAGAGAAGAAAAAGATAGAGATGGAGAGAGAAGCTGTGTGCCTGTGCAGCCTGAGGAGAGAGAGAGAGCGCGACACGCACAGACGCAAAGCGATAGAATTAAACAAACAAAAGCAGCCGTAGAAAAAAATTGAGAGAGAGAGAGAGAGTGGGGAGGAACGAGGAAGCAGTCGAGCTAGGAGAGAGAAGGCCACTTGACCCAGAGGGAGGAGGAGGCCAAGAAGCAGACGGCAGCAGCCATGCCGCG
>KE372654.1:252945-265828 GCA_000418225.1 Zizania latifolia
CCGCTGGTCGACGACTTCTTTCCGTTCCCGTCCTCGCCGTCGTCGTCGCCGTCCAGGCCGCACCAGCGGAGGCCGTCGCCGGAGCCGTCAAGCTCCGATTCTGACGGCGGCGGCGGATGTGGTGGCTCCTCCGTCTCTGACCGCCGCCGTCGCAAGCTCAAGCTCGTTGTGAAGCTCTCCCAGCTCGCCCCGGACCAGAACCTACGCCGGGTCCCACCTCCGCCCTCGTACTCGGACTCCTCCGGCGGGGAGGAGGAGGCGGTCGACGATGGCTGCGGCGGCGAGGAGCAAGTTAAGCCGCCCAAGAAGCGCCGGATCGAGCCTCGCGGCGACAGATCTCGCCGTCGGGAGGTGGGAGATGCCGCCTGACTGGTCGTCAACCTTGCCTTTGCTTTACTGTGAAGCTGTTCTCTAACGTGAGATCTGCTCTTCTTTCAGGTTGGTGGGAGGAACGATGCCGCAAGCGGGCCGAAGGCGAAGCGGCTTCCGGTGCCAGGTTCGATTTGTTCGCTTCTTTTGCTGATCTCTTCATTTTCGATGCTGGGATTATGAGTGTTTTTCTAGAGAAAAAATTGATTTTTTTTGCCGATGGATTTAGGGATGGCGAGGACGACACCACTGCCGGACCGGAAGGCGCTGGATATGATTCTGGACAAGTTGCAAAAGTGAGTTTTTTAGTGTTTTTTACTCCCTCTCCGCGAAATGGGACTCAGTTCGTGGCTTAATGGGCTTGATTTCTTTTGCTGCTGCTTGATTCTGCAGGAAGGATACGTACGGAGTGTTTGCCGAGCCAGTTGATCTGGACGAGGTGAGGGCGTTTGTTTGATTGTCATGCTTGTTGGAGTTGCTAATTTATTAAGGGGAGTTATTGAGTGTTGATGGTGCCATGGTTGCTCTCATTGATGCAGTTACCTGACTACCACGATGTGATTGAGCACCCAATGGACTTTGGCACTGTCAGGAGGAAGCTTGCCAGGAATGCATATTGCTCCTTCGAGCAATTCGAGGTCAGATTTCAAGCTTTTGTCGTATCTTTAGCTAGTTAAGTAGAAGCAGAGTTGTGAATGGAGTATCACCATTTGTTGTTTGGTTGCTTTAATGGATGCTGCTATGAGGTCAGACTTAAAGCTTTGTGGTATCCTTACGTAGTTAAGTAGAATTCAAGTTGTGAATGGAGTATCGACATTTGTTGGTTGGTTGTTTAAAAGGTGTTATTATGCTAGTAAATGATGCTGTAGATGGGAAGAACTGGCATTTTTCAGTTCATACTATGTTTTTCTATAGGTGAATTTCTCCATGTCCAACAGAGGAAGCAACAATTGATACACTTTTTCCCTATGCTAGAAGCTTAGATCACAATGTTTATGCTGCAGCTTGACAAGTGCATTGACATAGCAGGGGGTATCCAACTCCCTGTTTATGATTACAGCCCAACAGATGCAGTGACATAACACTATATCTAATTAACCACGTGTTTACAGTTACATCTTTAGATTGATCTTTCTACTGGTAATGGACAAGCGACAAATGGATATCCTCAATTGACCCTATCTGTCACAACTGTCCAATTATGAATCTGTAGTTTTGTACTAATACTCGTGCACTATTGACTATTTGTTTTATTCTTGCTGGCATTCTGCTGCTTGTAAATGGCTGTGCTAAGTGATTACACTATTTGACGTTGAGCGAAGCATGAAAGCTTTCCCCCATAATTCATTTAAAAATATTTGGTTTGGTTGTAAGATTTTGTCATGATTGTCCCAATAACTGTGCAGATTTTGGTGTAGACGTGTAGTTAGTGATTCCATGCCATATCAGCAAATTTATGGTCACTGTTGTCTGCTACTGTTGAAGGGACCAGGCTACAAAATATGCCAGTTTTATAACACCCAAGACCCTATGCATGTCTTGTTTTGATACTGCTTGAATAGTGCCAAGATTCATCATACTGTCAGACAATGAAGGATTATCACAGAAGCTCAAACAATCTGAGCCTGCTTAGTTTGGTTTATTAACGTTGAGGAAGGTGGAAGGGTAGCTTGCCCATCACATTCAGGCAAACAGCCTTATGTTGACTGTAGTAGAGTGAGCCAAATCGAGCTAATCTGTTAGCTAGAAATTCTAAAGGTGCCTTTTTAGTTAGCCCAAAAAGTTGGGACACTAAAAGAGTTGTCGAGTGCTCTGCTCCCTTGAGTTGGAGTCAATGGTGTAGGCTCAATAAAAGTGTTTGTCACTGCTGTTTTCATTGGTTAATTGAATGAATTGAACCTTTGTTTCAGTTACAAACTTGTGTTGAAAAGGCAAGTACACTACATTGTGGGTTAATTTCTTATTTCCTTTTCCCCTTTTGGTAAGAACAAGAGCTTGATGTTATCTATCAAGTGACGAGTAAAACATTGCACTCAGAGAACCAGGCAATTGATATGATGTTCTTTAAATTGCAGGATGATGTATTCTTAATTTGCAGTAATGCGATGCAGTATAATGCGCCTGATACAATCTACTTCATACAGGTGTGCAAACAGTCTTCCTAAAAATATGATGTGCTTGTGATTCCATCATTTGGTGATTTGCATTGAACATTTCTTTATGCAGGCCCATTCCATACAAGAGCTGGCAAGAAAAAAGTTTCAGGAACTGAGAGATGAAGGCATACCTACAGAAAACCAAATAAAGAGTGAACAAAGAATTAAATCAAACTCTTGCAATAGAGAACCAGTTAAGAAGCCTGTTTCGAGGTATTCAGATGATAATCGAGGCTTCTTGTCCCACAAAGAGCAAATTAATAGACCAAATTCCAAAGATTTGGAGAATGATCTATTCAAAGATCAAGTTAAGAAGCCCATTTCAAGGAATTCTGAGGGTGATTTAAGTTCCTCATTCCAGAAAGAGCGAGTTAAAAAAGCCAATTTCAGAAATTCAGACGATGATTTAAGTTCCTCCTTCCAGAAAGGGCAGGTTAAGAAACCCATTTCCAGAAATTCAGGGGATGACCTTAGCTCTTCGTTCCACAAGGAGCAAGTAAGGAAAGCTATTTCCAGAAACCCTGAAAATGATAGATCCTCATCTTTCAACAAACAGCATGTCAAGAAACCAACTTCCCAGAGTTCAAAAGATGAATTGTCGTCTCAGAAAAAACACATCAGGAAGTCCATTTGCAGAAATGGAGAAGACCCAGATTTCTCATCACACAAAGATCCAGTTGAGAATTCAGCTTGCACAAATGAAGATGTAGGTGTCTTATCTCCAAAAAAGCTGGTTGAGAAGCACATTTACCAAAATAGAGATGACATGGACCGCCCCCACCAAAAAGAGTTGGATGATAGACCTATCTGTGGAGATGAACAGGATGATATAGGTTACTCCTGCAATGGAGAGACTGTTAAGAAGCCAGTGCGCATGAATAGCCAAGATGCCTTGGGTTCAGATGTCTCCGCTGCAACCATTGCTTCTGCTGGAGATGATTCTAATGCTTTGTCTCAGGTTAATGCTGTTGAGCCCCTAGGATGTATTGCAGCCAATGGGTTTACTGACAAAGACACCAGTTCTCCACGTGATGAAATCAGATCTGAGAAGATGGACGACGTTTCAGGTACTACATGTTTGTCCATAGAGCTGAACCACCTCTCTTGAAGTGTGATCGATTAGCTAAAGCTCTTGCTGATATATTATGTATTCATTGGATGGCCATGCTTTGCTATTTAAAATTTGAACGTTGTAGATTAAGTCAATAGACCGGGCCAGTTAGCAACAGTATGATATGGATAAACAAAAACAAAATATGCCCATCAGAAGGAAACTAGTCCAAAAGGATTTTGCTCATTTTTGTATATGCATACTGTTGATCCTCATTTCATAAATAGTGTATGTATGGGGTTCCTGTCAACTATTCAGTCAGTAACATTAGAATATGCTCAGCAATTACCAAGATAAGTGATTACTTAAATTATAATCGAATTGCATATCTTGCCATTCCATAAGAATTGACGTAACTAAACAATTATTTTGAGGCATTCAATACTTAAGTTGAATATTGCTGTATAAATGTATGCTCATATCAGCCTAACTTTTGTAGTGACATTCTTGTTCTTTCATTCATTTTTCAGCCAGGGAAAATTCAGTGAAACCAAGCTACAAGTCAATTGTGGTAGATGAGACTAGACGTAAAACATACGATATATATGAAGAACAGCCTTCATTGGAATCTGACACATTTTTTGATGTATTCTCTGAGGAACCAAAAGAGCTCATTAGTGTATGATGAACTAAAGCCTGACTCGTCTGTGCTTCTTGGACCAATTTAATTTTCATGTAAGCTCATATGTTTAAATGTGCCCTTGCAGGTTGGACCTCATGCTGAGCACTCATATGCAAGAAGTCTAGCTCGTTTTGCTGGTTCACTTGGTTCTCAAGGCTGGAGACTTGCTTCTGAGCGCATTCAACAGGTATTACCCACTGATGTAAAGTTTGGACGAGGTTGGGTTGGAGAATTTGAGCCGCCATTACCATCTATTCTATATGTGGAAGATCAGTCAAGACCTCTGGTTAGCTCTGAGGCTAATGTACAAAGGAATGCTTCTATGACTAGAAATAATGAAAGGATCAGACCAACAGAAAGTATCAATCCAAAGGACATGAGTTTAAATCTACTTAATCGAATAACTACTGGCAATAACATAGTTGGTGTGTCTGGTCCTCTTGAAAGTCCAGAAATTAAGCCAAGATTATTTGGTGTTACGGCTGAGCCCCAACAGAGGAAAACTGATGTGCCGTCACTGCATGAAAATCATAGGGTGCCTGGAGGTGTTGCAAAGACCAAAAGGGCCACTAATGAACAAACGAGGAAAGGCAGCTCATCCTCCAGTTCCCGCCCTCACAAGCAACCACAGAGGTCTGAATGTTCAAAAGGAGCTTCCAGTGTGCTCGATATGCCAGCCTTTAACAAAATAGCTGGCCAGCCTAGACCGTTTTTCCAACCACCAGAAGAAACTATAAATCAGCAAATGAGAGATAGCGACACATCTAAAAGCTCCCACCCACTTGAAATAGCACCTCAGAGGCTCGAGTGTGCAAAAGCTGCTTCTGGCGTTCATGATATGCCTTCCTCAAATAATACTAGTGGGCAGTCTAAACCCTTCTTCCAGTCACAAGAAGCAGCTGTCCCACAGCCCAGAAATGAGGCTACATGGGTGTACCATGGACGACCTGGTGATGGAAAGTTTGGAACTTCCGACAAAAGCAAACCAATGAACAGCATGGGATTTATCACTAAAAGTCAACCGGTAAATGCTGCCTGCTTTGCAATGAATTTGAACGGACAAAAGAATGTCAATGACCATGTGAAATCAGTGGGATCAACTGCAATGCCTGGGCAGGTAAATACAACAAACAGAGGTCTGGATTCTCCCCGGAACATTTTCTCAGCATTTCCAGCAGCCGGCAGGGAGAATCAGAGCATTCCATCTGCTCCAGTGGCTCATTCTTGGATCTCATTTGGTGCTTCATCAGAGAGCAAGCCAACCATTGTCAGTCCGACTTTCCATGACAGTAATTCTGGCTGGAAGATGCCATTTGCAAATGCACGCCCTGATGAAACAAAGATAACTGCTGTTCCACAGTTCTTTAGACAACCTGTTCAGATGGTTAGAGAAAGTCCAGTGCAAAACAAGGGTTTGGTAATATTCCCCCAGTTGGTCCAGACAGACTTCTCAAGATCACAGGGCCAACCACAATGGCAAGGCCTGGTTCCCCATATGCAACAGAAGCCAAACAAGGATATGCTCCGCCCAGACTTGAACATTGGGTTCCCTTCTCCCGGTTCGCCACCAGCTCGACAGTCTTCTGGCATCAATTTGGAAGCACAACAGCCAGACCTTGCTTTGCAGTTGTAAGCTTGGAATGGATAATGAATACATGCAACTACGGATTGGATGTCAGGCTCAAACACGAAGAATGTAAAGACACGTGGAACCTAGGCGCAAAGCGCCAAGAGCAGATTGGGACATCCATTAGATGGATCGACAACAATGGCGTGGGACGGTAATTCACAGGTAGACCATCATATCATTAACTGTGACTCATGTTCCCAGTGCAAAGATATCGGAATATGGATGGATGAACACTGCTTAGAGTGACATCATTGGGCATTTTGTTCATTACTGGGGCTCAGAATCCAGCATTTGGAGAAATGCTGTGTTGGCATTCTTGCTGGTAGCATGCCCATGATCGAAATACTTAGCGCACTCGTCTGACCACACTATAGCTTTCCTCGGTGGAAATTTTTGCACCTGAATTTAGGATATATCGTTCTTTCCGTAGAGTAGACTACGTGGTCACCCCAATGTAATGCCCCTGTCACATTGTATGTTGGCTGTAAATGGTTCATCATTCAATAGATTGTTAGACTAGATCTTTTCCTGAATGAAATGGTCTCTCTTTCATATTGTGCCATGAATTTTGTTCTGTGATCCATTCAGCTCAAATAACTTGCTGAATGCCAACTGTTAATAAGCGTCTCCTGGCAAAGATTCAGTGCACTCTTAGACTGCCGAGGGTTTTGCTAGGAATTTGTGAATTGTGCCCCTGCAAGTTGGATCTTACTGTTGTGCAGTGTTATGAATATGCAAACTGATACTTCAATATCTGGAAAAGATTGGTTCCATTTTGTTTACCTAGCTTAGAATTTGGCCAAACCACTCCAAGAGATTATTCGGATCGGTTTTCCTACTCCAGAGCTAGAATACATAGTTTCATACTTCAACAAGTTAAGTGGATCTAACATGATACATATGGGTTAAGCAGACTTTTTTCCTTGGTAATTAGAGTATTGCACCAGACTAGAGCTCTTCATGGTGAAGAAACAGAAAGTAGACAGCTTGGTGCAGTTTATACGGTTGCTCTAACTGGATAGCAGCCAAGCACACGCAGGAGTGTCGCAATTTGCTGCACATATAAACATCATAAGGTTCAGTACTAGGAAACTCAAAAGAAATGCAACAGTAGTATGCTAAGCATCTCATTCTTGAAGGACAACATAATAGTTCATCCTTCTTGAGGCGATGGACTAGTAGATGTCTGATACTGCTGATTCTTCAAAATGTAAATCATCCACAGTCGATTATAGCTTAGAGAAAAAACTGACCTTTATGTCCTTCAAGGCATTCTGCACATGGGTTTCAGCCGTTGATGCTTCAAAATCGACAAAGAAAATGTAATTGAACTGCCTGTAATTAAGAAACATCAATTATATGAAACTGAAAGATGGCACTGAATAAACAGTAAACATGTATACTGTACAGATTGCTGTAACTCATTATTTATTCAAGAAGCGTAAGTCTAAAATTCTTTCAACATTTTCTTTTTGCATAGCAATCAATATGGATATTAGTAACCTGGATTACTTACATAGCACAACTGAACACATAGCAACGATATAAAATGCTAATTTGGTACACCTCCGTAAAATGAATTTCCTAAATCCAAACCAACCAGTTTAACTTCACAAATTGTAGGCTTAGAGCAGAATAGCAGATGTAAGTGGGTGTCGTTAGTATAAAATCATAGGCGAATCAGTCAGCTCAGTTGGCACCCAGAAGTCTTTGAAACAAGAAGAAACAGATTTTGGTAACCCAGAAATTGTCCTAAAATATTTGATACACGTAATTATTTGGCATAAAGGGACAATTCTGTGTTGAGAGTATAGTAACGATGTTGCATACTTTCCAGTTCCCTGAGTCCTCATTGGTTTGCGCTTATTTGGAATGCTCTCAATCTTCAGTTCAACATGGTACAGATCAAAATACTGAAATGTTTGCAAAAAACAAATACCAAAAGCAAAGACAAAAATAAAAGTTAGGATCTCGAGTACCTTTGTCAAACTTATATCTCTCTTCCAAAATGCACCCAAGGCCTTGAAAAGCATACCAGGGCCTTCTTCAAGGCAGAAAGCGATGCTTGTCTGAGAATTCAGGACAGCTGATTTGCAACATCAGACATTTTATTGGCAGATGTATTAAACCACGTGATCTTGAAAATACTCTACCTTATGTTGGCCGTGTTGCTCGGGAAT
Organism: Zizania latifolia; assembly: GCA_000418225.1. NCBI lineage: Eukaryota > Viridiplantae > Streptophyta > Magnoliopsida > Poales > Poaceae > Zizania > Zizania latifolia. The sequence continues at coordinate 261,014 of KE372654.1, forward strand.
GCCAGCAATTTTGGCCAATACGAAGTATCTTGTGAGCTTGGGTGAAGCATCCTGCAACGTTGTTCGAGTATGTGTATTACATTCCTCATTATCTAAAAAAATGTGTATTGGATTTATATATGATATTACTATCTAAAGCAAGCATCAACTGGATAATCATCATCATTACGTCGAGAATTTACCAAGTTGGTACTTCCTCCATTTTAGAATATAAATCATTCTGGTCTTGTCTAGATTCATCTATAAATCAATAAATCTAAACAGATATACAAAACGTCTAGACAAAATCAGAATGACTTACATTCTAAAACAGATAAAGTATAATTTAATTTTACATAAGGAGATTTTTACGGTACAATGAAATAAATTATGACCGTTAATTATTATAGATCTAACGGTCACGATTAAAATGAGGTGACCTATTGCCTCATAGGAGGCAATAGGAGTCACCTTCTATTTTTCCATTTTTTCAACTATAGAAATTAATTAAAACAATATCTTTTCTCTATAATTTCCATGTGAATTTAATGGATTGTCCATAATTTACGTGGTGTGGTGCATGCGTGCTATAATTCTGTGCATGCATGTGTATGGCAACTAATCTTCATGATTCTTGATGATTCAACACCATAAACTAGTCTCCATATGTATGGCAACTAATACTTATTTGGAGTTAGGCTGCATAAAGAAATTAATTTCCTTAATTATCGTGATTCCGCACATCATTATTCTGATAGTTGGTTTAATTAATAAAATTAAAATTTAATTTAAAAAATATTCTTAATTTTAATATATATGAATACAATTAAATATAACATGTTGAATAGATTGATATTTCAAATATAATGTGTGATTTGAATAAAATATAATACATAGCTGACAATTAGTACGAGTAAAATTTAGAATATATTTTTGACCGTATGGACGGGTCTCAATTTATGAATACAATTAAATATGACATATTTAAATAGATTGATATTTTGAAACTATAGAAATTAATGAAAATAATATCTTTAAGCTAGTCCATCCGCACATACCATGCATGCATGTAGATTTGTATTCTTTGGAGTTGGATTGCATGACGCTGGAGCTCAAGAGGAAAGAGAAGAAAAGTGACAGGCAATACCAGGTTATACAGATACTAAAATTTTATTTAATACTGAAAATTAACAATAATGAATGGTTAGTATTAATTAGAACTCTTACCTCCTTATGAGGTAATGTTGTACCATAAATGTCTCCTTATATAATAGCATTTATGTTGCTGGTACCATGGCATGAATCATTATGTGTAGTGAACATTAAAAAATGTTATACGTAGTAAAGTGTACGTGATATTTTTCTAATACTTGATATCAAAGCAAGTGCCGATCAAGATCTGAGTTCATGGAGTGATTTCATCGTAGAGTTTGCCAACGGCGGCGAGATGTATCGGCCACTGTCGTGCAAGACAGTGCGTGCATGTCTGAAGAAGACATGGTGCTACACTTGGACTCCATCTACCGTGGTGACGAACAAGTCAGAAAGTAGTCAGGTGTGCGTGATATTTTTCCAACAGTTGATATCAAAGCAGCAAGTGTCGATCAAGATCTGAGTTCATAGAGTGATTTCAACATGGAATTCGTCAGTGGCGGCGAGACATATCGGCCATTGTCGTGCAAGACGGTGCATGCATGTCTGAAGAAGACATGGTGCTACACTTGGACTCCATCTACTGTGGTGACGGACGAGTCAAAAAGTAGTTAGGTGTGCGTGATATTTTTCCAGCTGTTGGTATCAAAGCATGATGCCGATCAAGATCCAAGTTCATGGAGCGATTTTATCATGGAGTTTGTCAGCAGCGGCGAGACATATCGGCCATTGTTGTACAAGACAATGTATGCATGTCTAAAGAAGACATGATGCTATACTTGGACTCCGTCTACCGTCAAGACGGACAAATCATTCTTACGGTTTAATTTTAATACTATCTTAAAACCTACATGATTTTAAGTTCTCATGAATTATGTCATGATTATTTCCAGTGACACCAACTATAGAAAATCTGCAATCATCATTGCTAAGCAAACAAGTAGATAGACCGGTTACAGTACAACAAAATAAATGGGCGGTGTTAACAAAAATACACTAATATAATCCATGGAAGTTCTACTACACCCATAAATTTAGAAAGTTTATTTCATCAGTCAAACCCTGCTTTGGTTGGGATTTTTTTACGGCGCATCATAAACACCTTATTTGATGACATTTAAGAAATCTAATATACAAATATATATCACCTGAAAATTGCATTCTATTATGTTAAGCCCATGCAATCCTGACGCTTGAGCACTACCTATAACTCCAGCATCTCCTAAATTTTGCATGGATATGATCTGCAAATTAGTATCCAAAACCATGTCAGGCTTAATTCAATCGATCAAAGGAGAGTGTAAAGTTTTTGTTAGGTACCTCGGCACCTGCAGCACAATGGTCAACGTTTTTCTTCACAACATCTAAACTAGAGACTGAATGCTCGCATTGGGCAAGTTCCTGCAATATGCAACAAGCGCAGATGATCAAATAATTGAGACCTATCCCTTCCCAAAACTGATGGTACTCCATGTAGATGCTACATAAATTTGATTGTACTCGCTCTGTTACGGTACTTAAGATTAATCTAAACCATTAATTTTAGCTAGAAATAAAAATAAACTAAAATTAAAAATACTTGGTGACAGACCGATAATTAGAAAGTCAGCACAGAAAATTAGAAAACATATGCAGAAAATTGAAAAGTTAGCGCTTAAAATTAAAAAGTCTGCGAAAAAAAAAACAAGGATCACCATTTTTAATCGTAGCTATTAGATTAAAATAAATAGACGGTCCACAATATTTTTAGTGTATCGTAAAATTTGTCTAAAAAATAACTCAAATGGTTTTGTTGTCTCTCGTTTATTCTACTTTAGAAAATGTGATTTCTTTCTTTGTCAGAGGAATAGCATTTATTTCACGTAAGCATAACATGTAATAAAAGATAAAAACGATTTATAAAAGGAATCGGAGTTAGTATATACTAGTAGGCAAAATTCATTTGCAACATAATTGCTGCACAAGGTGACGGAGAAGAGATATAGGGAACTCCTAACGATGAAGCTACGGCACTGACAAAAAAAAACTGTTAATTACATATTTAGTATATCATAACCTCTGGATGACTGAAAACCGTTCTCAAATCAATCTTATGCACTCCTGGAAGAGCCAAGAGACACAGCTCTATATCCACTTGAACCTCTTGCACAACATGCAGCTTGTGACCAAGAAGCAAGTCATAATTCTGGTGAAAGCTTCCAGTGGATGAATTTTCGATGGGAAGAACAACTATGTCGGCAAGTGAAGAGTTGACAGCCTGAAAATTAGAGAGTGGCTAATCTGAAGAGTGAGACATATTTACTGTAAATGAGGTTCAGAGAATTTACACACGGATGGCAACCTCAAATGCACCCCCAAACTTTTTGCAGGAAACGGCTATACAGTCTGGGAAATACTTGAGCACCGTTTCCTCAGTGACCGTCCCAGGTGAACCCTACATTAAGAAAGGATAGCATCAAACATACTGTACACAGTTAGATCTTAATCTTATCAAGGATAACTGCATCTTATGCCTGATATGCCACACGGACATTAGACACTTCAGTATCAAACGACAGATCAGTTCCAGGCAATGATCCTGCACAAGATCCTTGTCATGGAGCACCACGTATATATATAGTATATAGTTTAAACCGATTACCGTAAATTGGCCACTAGTGGCAAGGTCGTTAACCGCCGGTAACCGTAAACTCAGTATAAGTCAGCATATAGTTAATCTCGCATCCTTGATCCTTCCTAACATAGTTGTTGCTAGGACCCATTGTATAATAAATTTTAGCACAAGTTCATTTTTCAGGAGCCTCGGTGATATTGTACTGGATGGATGGTCACGATCTGCAGATCATGCAAAAAATCTTATATCTTTGTTTTATTTTCTGTCTTATACCTGCAAGAAACAGCTCGCTTCTTAACGAACAAGGGGGTTTCCTGGCTTTTTAGTCCGTTTTGTAAGAAGTATTTTTTGAATGATTAGAGAGTGGATTTATAAATGTGTGTAGTACTTTCCAAAAATTTTTAAGTGTATAGTACATCTAGATGATACAGACTTGATGTTTTGATATGTAGGTAAATTTCTTTGGTTTTGATGAAAAACAAACTGCACATATTTTGACAGACTAATATTAATATGCTACCTACGTCTGTTTATTTTAGTTTCTGACGGCTGTAGTTACTTTTAGAATCTAAAACTAAAATAAATGATCTAAATTCTAGATCTAGATTGTGAGAATTAATGAATTAGAATCCAGAAGTTGAAAAACACTGGCTTTTTTAGATCCTCACTAGTTAGATACTCAGACCAGCTAGCTACTAAGAATCTCTAGCTGAAACAAATAGACCCGTACATATAATATGTAGATATAAAACATTGAAATATTTCAGCATATTCATCCCAGAAATGAGGGTTGGAGTATGCGTGCATGAAGCTAGGCATGTGCCAACTGATTCATCAATGAAGCAAAATTGGTGTTCTTTATTTGAGAAACTAGGATAAATGGATAATCATTATCTGTAAAGAAAAACTAACTAGGATAATTAAATTAAAGCAGCTAATTAAAACACCAAATCAGAATCAATCAACCGCTTTGACGTCGTGCGAGCTTAATTATGCGCGGGCGTACGTACCCTTGGCTGGAAGCCTCACGTCGCCGGCGCCGGCCGTGGCGATGAACCCCGGCTCGACCA
>KE372654.1:290835-306062 GCA_000418225.1 Zizania latifolia
AAATTTAGAGTTAAAATGAATTAGTTATGAATTTTTAAAGATTTCAGCATTATTCTGTCACGTCAGCAGCGCCACGTCAGCCGCCACATCAGCAAAACCGCCCGTAGTTTCGCCACATCACCAAAATCGTTATTCAAATGTGTAAATTGAGCTATTTTGCAATACCACTGGTGCTTTTCAGACGGTAAAATTCTTTAGGGGGTTATTCAAACTTCAGCGATACTTTGAGGGTGTAATTCAGACTTTTTCCTTTTATCAATATATTTTAATTATCAATGGCTATATGTTTTTACTATACTTGTTACAAAATAGAGTAGAATGGGATAAAAAGTCTCGGTGGCTTGCTAGATCGAAGAAGGAAGTCTGGGGAGGAGGATAAGAAACACATAAAATAGCAAGCTAAATAATAAGGATAATGAAACTATTTTTTGAATCATTTCTGCTATAAAATAGAGTAGCAAGTAGGATAGAGATCGTGATAGAGATGCTCTTATGCATCCTGTAAGGTTGCAGGCTATACGGATACATATAATTAATAAAATGCATTCAGATGGCATGCATATCAGCAGACGTATCGGTTACGTACACATATGATTGCTAGTTGCTCTTGCTGCTTGTTAATTAACTAGTATTAATACAGTGACTTGGACTTACATTACATGGGATCATATCAAAGGATACGAAGGAGTGCTCTAGCTTCAAGCTATAGCAAATCCCAAAAAAAAAATCGCATCATATGCATATGATCCTTACATCTTAACCACACTAACCACACTCTAATTAGTAGCACTAAGTACAAATTACCCGACAGCAAAGCAAGCATATGCATGCATGCCTTTGCAAAAAGGAATTAAGCTGCCTCACTTACTTAAAACTACTAATAGCTTGCTAATTAATTAATCTTCTAGCTGACATGACACATATGCATATATGCATGCCTCATCGTCGTCGACTAGCTAGTTCCTTCTACTGATGCTCCGACGAGAAGGCGGTCTTGGGGAGGACGGCGTCCCTGACCTTCCTCATCTCCCTCCCCTTGCTCCTGCCCCCGCCGATCTGATCCGGCGACGACACCGCGCTCATCCTCTCCATCTTCCTCGCCAGCCACTCGTGCGGCGGTAGCTGCATCATCTCCTCCTCCTCGTCCTCCTCATCTCCACCGCCGCCGCCGCGCCTCGACGAGCACCCAGCCACCGGGATGGCCACCGGCGCCGACGGCCTCCCCTTGCCGCTCCCGCTCCTCCTCGCAGCGCCGCCGCCGCCCTCCTCGTGCTGTTGCCTGCTCTTGTCGCCCTTCCTGCTCATCCTCGCGTCGCTGAGCGCGGCCGCCGCCGCCTCTTTGCTGTGATCATGCAGCACGTCCCACACTTCTCCCTCTTCGAACTCCTCTCCTTCTTCCTCGTGAGCTCGACGTACCACTCCCGCCATGGACGCTAGCTAAGCTAAGCTCCCCTGAGCTCTAGCTCTTCTCGTGGTGTGTCTGCTACTCTCTGTGACTCTGTGAGAGCACTTGGCACCGGGAGTGTACATGTATTATTTGTCACAGGCCGCACAGCAATGCCAGGCTTGTCCCCGAAAATTTCCGACAATTTTGAAGTTACGTACTGAACAATTAGCCGATAAAATTTGAGAGAACATCTTATAATTGTCTCAACCACGATAATCATAAAAACAAAACATCAATTATATAACTAAAATTCAAGAGAACATTTTATAATTGTTTCAACCACGAGAATCAGAAAAACAAAACATCAATTACATAATTGAACAACTTATGGTATATTTGTTTGAGCTGTGGCTTATAAAAAGTTGCTGTGAGCTGTGAAAAACCTGAAAAGTTGTAAAAGTTAGGTTGATAATAATTTTCTAAACTTTCAATGGTACGATAGATAATTTTTGTGAAGTTTAAACTAAGAAGTTGTAAAAGTTAGATAGAAATAACTTTCACAGATTCTCTAGTTTGTACAGAAAAAAGTTCTAGCTTTTAGAGAAACTAGTTTATCCTTTAACCTATTTAGTTTAGCTTTCAGCTTTTTAATTAAGAAATTGGTTAAAAAAACTAAACTAAACACAATCTTAATTAATACGTTCTATCAAATTAGAGTAAATAAAAAATACACAGAATAATTGACTTGGAATTTGAGTTATGTGTGGTCGTGTAACTGGTACTTGTTAAAGGACGGCCCGGATGCGAGGGGCAGAGTCGTAGAGACAAGATTGCGCCGGCCGCACACCGACCAACAGACGCACAGGTGGTTTGATGGCTTGAATGCGTGTGTGGATGCAAGTACACGTACTCGAGCGAGCAGTGACTAGCCTGATTACATCTAGTAGCCATACTACTTTTGCTTGTGAATCTATATATACGTCGAAAATTTTTGGTGTGAGCATGTCAGTTAGTAGCGACGACGAATCATTGGTGGTGCATGCTGCGTATGTGCCTATCGATGACACGTGGTGATCGATGACTCGTGCATAACGAGCTTGGGTGGATGAAAATTTGGTGCGGGGCCACAGAGACCCTGAGATGAGGACCTTTACCCATTAATGTCACGTTACGTTGTATTAATATAATGGTCGGTGTAGCAACCCTATATCTTAAAACTTGGTCTGTACACTAGTGTTATATTAATCTAATGGTCGGTGTAGCAACCCCATATCTTAAAACTTGGTCTGTACACTAGTGTCGTCGTCGTCATCCCATCCTCCTCCATCCAGAGAGGGTGTGGCCCCTTCAGCAGACCGCGACAACTACAGCCCCTCTGGTGGACCCTGGCAACGGCGATCCCTCCGACTCCGATGATCCCTGGTAGCAGTGGCCCCTTCGGTGATCCCTAGCAGCGGCGGCCCCTCTGGTGGACCTTAGCAAGGACGGCCTCTTTGGCGCACCTAACGGCGATAGCGGTGGCTCCTCCGACTCCTCCTCCAGTGACTATAGATGCCTCCATAACTCGAACACCAACCGTTAGATTAGCGCAACGTAAGATAGCATTAATCAACAAATGGTCCTATCTCAGAGTCCCTGCGTCCCCGCACCAAAATTTCTTCCGATTGGATGAGCTTGTTTTGTGTCTGCTGCAGACGAGCAGACATCACTGAAGTAATGAGAAACAATTTAAGGGTAGGAATTTTATAGTTGTATTCTTAATTAGTGATCTGAAAGCCATTGCTATAAAATACAAAGCGAAGAAATTAAAAATTCCTAAACTAAATCTAGAATTAAGTTCTAAAATTTAAATTTGGTTGCGGCTTACAGGCTGCAGCAAGTGGCTTGGTTTTATGTATGTGGGGTTTGAGAGTCTTGAGGAATATAGTGACATGTTTTTTTGAGGAAGAGATTAATTAAGTTGTGTCCACTAGTTTAACATTCAACCATGGAAGGGGAGTGATGATAAGTGCTTTAAGACGATTAGATCATTTTCACTAGTGTTAATATAATCAAACAAATATTTATTTTAAGTGTTAATTTATTAAATATTTCTTAATTTACGTTGCAGCTGGTTTTGTTTTGACCACGTGTCCATTTGAGAATAATTCTAAATTAGACCATCACCCTACTACAAAAGTTTTCTTTTGCAACTGGAAATGGATCCTCCGCTAATGCAGAGTACATTATATTAATTGTCATTGGCCCTTTTATCCACTGTTTGATCTAAAACCGATGATCCAGATCAGATGCTACAGTGCCGATTGTACATTTTGTGTCCATAGTAAAATTGTCCCTTGCTACAAAACTTTGGCACTACGGGAAACCAGAATTTCCCTGCAGATAACCGTTAAGAAAATACGAAAAATCGAAAGGGAAATAGGCAGATAACCAGAATTTCACCTCTCTAAAACTTAATATATATTCAGACTCTAGATAACTTCAAATAAATTTTTTGTCCGCTAGAAAGTTATGGATCTCGTTGAACTCTACATATTTGATATAGAGCATATCTCCATCAGAAAAAAATTGCAAAAAATAAAAAATTCTAACAACATATAAGATTCTCATATGTGCTTAATTTTATAAGATCCATCAATATTATAGAGCCTTATATAATTATATGTGTTGCTTTTTAGCTCTCATCATCCGCGAGGCTCAGATGGATGGACGGACGGGTTGGAAAAGGTGGGTGACAAGACGGAGGCAGTGGAGGGCTGTGATTGGGCGGGAGGCTACTGGAGGCGACGCCGGTCTGCCATGCAAGTACGCAGATTCGCCTGCCACACCTTGTCCGCGGGAAGCAAGCAGCCACTGTGCAGCGTGCGCGCCGGCCGGCCTGGCCGGAGCTGATTCTTTTGAGAGCCAAGGGATCGATGTGATGTGTTGTTGTGATGTGAGAAGAAGCAGCCCTGGCGCCGGGTGAAAAGAGGCGGAGCCGGCAGTGCATCCATGCGACGGCCGGCCGTGTCTTCATTTGAGCCGGCAGTGCACTGCCTGTTGATCTGCACAGATTTAGCTCGAATTTTGGCTGCGCTTACTGAAGCAAATTAAAAGAGATGCGGTTGCGATTAGTTGAGACGATGAAGTATGTGAAAATTTTAATTAGGAGAAGTTTGTGATTGTTTGAGATATTTATCATTGATTGAAATGAGGAAGTATATGGATAAGTAGTGATATTTTGAGGAGGCTGGAAGTGGCTATTAGCCAGCATTGCTAGGGGTTGAGAAATGGGTGGTTTCATAGCTTAGCTAAGCTAAGATACATTTAGGGCATACTTGGGTATTTTCATTTCTTTTTCACTTGAAAGAGGAATACAGCTTTGGAGACCAATAGTATATAGGATCTGTAGGATAAAGTGTTGGACCCATGATTTTTGTAAGGCCCGTGTGGAATGCTGGGGTGGGCTAAATCTCAGGGATATCTCCTTATGCAAATGATCCATATATGTTTCGCCAACAAGAACTGGCATGTTCGTGCTCCAGTTTGGAACCTTAAAAGCCACATGCAGCAAAGGAAGCAACTTTATCAAACTAGATGGGGGCAATTGCTGTTTGTTGCTCTCTTTTTGTACCAGAAAAGTAGTGCTCACTTATCATGAGTTCATCTTATCTTGCTAAAAGCCGTTCCTTGATGTTATTCAGAGCTCCCTTGTTGAAGGATTGGGCGAGTTGCTACACTGGTCTTTGTGCATCTCATGAGTTGTCTGCAGCAAAAGTGAAGGAAAGATATATGACCATGTTTGATTCAGAAACTGACACAGATTTATGGTCATTATTCTCGTAGAACTCACATAGCCAGTTCAGAGTTTCAGAGTAGAAATGCCATTGCAGAGAAACACGTATTGTTTCTTGCTACATAAATGGTTCATGGCCACAAGGAAGGCATGGAAGGAATTGAACCAGACGGCCCGACAACTGAATAGTGCAAGAACAGAAGTTTCAGGCAAAGTTCTCATCAGGCTGATAATCCCTTCACTAGTTGCATCCAATCTCCCTCTGATTCTTCTCCCGGAGAATGTGAACGTGTATACGTAGAATGCCAAACTGAATCACATGTGTCGGAAAGAACATGGATTCTGATAACATACATAGACAGATCGTGCGTTCACAGTGTTGACGCAGCACGCGCGACGGGAAGCGAGGTGCATGAACGGAACTGAGCTTTTAGAGTAGTAGAGATTGAGATAACATGGTCGTCACGCGGGAAGTTGATGTCGTACTTGACTTCGAGATGGCCGTCGCCGGTAGCGGCGGAGACGACGACAGCGTCGAGCCAGAGGAGGAGGCGTTGCCCCGTAGGAAGCGTGGCAACATACGTGCGAACGTCCACATGTTCGCCCTTCTTGAAGGGCACGGACGCCGCCGGCGAGGGGCGAGGCGGCGCCGGGAGGGCCAAGACGATATCTCGTGGAGGCGATCGCGGCGGCGGCGCCGCCGCCGTCTTAACGGCCGCTCCGAATCTCCTAGGTGGTGTCATCGTCGTCGTCGTCGTCTTCTTGGCGACTCCGCCCTTTGCCAGGACGGCGGGGCTCCTGTCGCACTCGTGGTTGCGGCGCCAGCGCGTCGTGCGCATGGACGGCGCCATGGTGATGGGTGGTGGCCGAGGAGGAGGTCGACGGCGAGCGCTACGCGATGGATAGGCGATCACGTGGAGGTGATCTGACGCTATGAAACGATGTCGATGCGGCGAGATGGCTGCCGCGTGGGCGTGGCGCTAGCTTTTTATAGGCAGCCGATGGCCATCTTGTCCGAGTTGGAGGTGGAAGTCGAGTCGGAGTAGCACTGGCAAGATGGTTATCGCGTAACTGTACTTGGCGGGAGGGATATTTCAGATTTAATCAACATGAGACGCTCTACTTTTTTTGCGGGCCCGTTTAAAAGTAAGGTTAACGATCTAACTGTCTAAACGAGTAGTTTAAAGGTCAAACGATTAATTTAATTCTAAAAAGTTGGGAAATTATTTTAAAATATTTTTTATTGTTTTATATAGAAAGTTGTTATAGAAATTATATTGTTCAAAAGTTTATCAATTATTAAATAATTGGGCCTTCTGTGTTCTTAAATAATTATTATAAAGATAATCTTATCTATAATTTACTCGCTTGATCCCACATATTTTATTTTTAAATAAAGTTAATAAATTAATGATTGAATGTATTAGATCAATAGTATTTGTAAGTGATATATATAGGGGATAAGTTAATATATTAATAGAATAAAACCTTTTAATTTGTAAATAAGGATACATAAGAAGATTAATATAAAATGTTTTAAAATAAAGTTGATTAACTAAAAATAAATTCTTTTTTGATAGAAGCATCACGTTGGAGCACATAATTCAATGTTTAATTTTTGGGGCCTTCTCATCAAATCTCGTACTACCATTTGCTAGAATCGTCGTTCAGGAACCTCCAAATCGTAGCTATACTAGCTACGACCTCGCTAGTGTCTGCACTCGGAAAACAGCTGAATGTAGCCGGTTATTTGATTAACTGGCCTATCAATTTATAGATTAATTAAATATTATATAATATAAAACTTGTCGAAGCAGTTGTCGCAGACGGCGCAGCGAGAACTTCTTCGAGAACGAAAGCCACTGCAGATCTTGCAGTACTTCAGCTTGGTTGCGACACCATTGATGACGATGTGATTGCTCCCGATTCAGCTGGCAGTGCTTCTGATGAAGGTGGAGTCTGGTTTCTTGGTGGGATTCCGGGTCCCTTGTGGCAATCACGCGCGACGGGAAGTAGAGATTGAGATAGCATACATAGACGACAGATCAACGCAACGTTCACTCGTATAAAAAGATCCTATCTTTCATTCATAATCAATGATAAAAATGCAGTACAATAGTTGATAGATTACATGTTCATCTTCTCATGTAAAGAATGCGAAAGAATCGTTCTATCTACGAGATCGCATTGCCTTCCATGAAACTAAACAACAGAGCAAGACAGAGACACGGCCTGATTGCTACGAGCTCCTGCACTGATTCCTACGAGACGCTGATCCCTGTGCCAAGAAGGCCTTGGCGCTCTGGCGCATCTCCGTCTCGAGCTTCTTCAGCAGCGGCAGGGACTTGCCGGCCACGGTCGGCCGCTGGGTTGCATTGTCACCAGAAGGGCGCGGCGCGGCGTTGTTCACGGCGGTTGCGGCCGTGGCAGAGGAGGCGGCGGCGGTAGGTCGCTTTCTGACGTCGGTTGTGGCGACGCGCACGGTCCGGGAGGGGTTGCTGCTGTACTTGACTTCAAGATGGCCGTCGTCGCCAGCGGCGGAGATGACGACAGCGCCGAGCCAAAGGACAAGGCGCTGCCCCGTGGGAAGCGTGGCAATATACGTGCGGAAGTCCACATGTTCGCCCTTCTTGAAGGGCACGGACGCCGCCGGCGAGGGGCGAGGCGGCGCCGGGAGGGCCAAGACGCAATTTCGTGGAGGCGGTCGCGGTGCCGCCGCCGCTGCCGTCTTAACGACCGCTCCAGATCTCCTAGGTGGTGTCATCGTCATCATCATCGAGGTCTTCTTGGCGACTCCGCCCTTTGCCGGGACGGCGGGGCTCTTGCTGCACTTGTGGTTGCGGCGCGTCGTGCGCATGGAAGGCGTCATGGTGGTGGGTGGCGGCCGAGGTGGAGGTCGACAGCGAGCGTTGCGCGATGGACAGGCGATCACCTGGCGATGATCCGAGGGTATGAAAGTGAAACTATGTCGATGCGGCGAGATTTTTATTGGAAGCCGGTGGCGCTACATTTTTATAGGCAGCCGATGGCCATCCCGTCCGAGTTGGAGGCGGAAGTCGAATCCGAGTAGCAACTGGAAATAGCAGCACCTGGTATCAACTGAGCGAAAATGCCGGGCAAAGTAGTAGAAGCAAGTCAAACCTCGCAGAATCTACTGATGAATCCGCTGCTCGGTCTCGACGATGTCCACGACCCACGAACAACAACCAGATCACCACTCACCGTGCAGGCAAATTTTCTACTTCGTCAGTGGGTTAGGGCTTCCTGTGGGTTATTTTCTTTGGTCTCGCTTTGGCTGGAGTTGGAGCATATGTTGTATACAAATATCGGCTACGGGTTTATTTTTTTCCTGTTTTGAGAGTGCACGTTAACATTGTGTAAATACTGTTGTTCAGATTATAGCATTTTTCTGTCCTTAATAAAGAGACTGGAAGAACATTCTACACCTAAACAAGATTATGAGATGAGCTATATGACTTTTTGAGGCAACCTTCTGCTTGCTCATTTGCTGACCTAAAGGGAAGGATAGCGGATGCATCCACAGAAGCACTTTCTTTTCATTGAAATTAGTATGTAGTGCTACTACACAAATATTTATAAACTACTTGAGTAATATGAATTATTTATGATTAAAAATATAAAATAGTATTATTACGGTATAATTGCATTAAGCTATGTCAATAAATAAAACATAATACAACTCAAGGATAAAATAGTACATTCCTACTAAATTCCAACATTCGTGAATTTGGATCTACTCTGCAAGTCAAGTAGGTACAAGTACTCCACAGTGAAACAGCAATTCTACTCTAGATCTGATTTTAAGTAGATTCCGTAGAGTAGAACATATTTTGGAGTGTAGTGTCAAACATGCCCTAAACTAGTAACTCTAGCTAGACCGGACACAATAACTGTTAAGGTTAAGAAAACTATAGTTACTATATGATTTTTGGTTAATCATTTGCCAATAGTAAAGGAACTGATTACTACTAACCATCTGATCAATAACCATAAAACCATATCAATAACCACAATAAAATCCAGGTACTATATATCATCGAACTACCGTTGGGCGGTGATTTTGGAAACCCAGGTTGGAGCTGCCCTAAGGATCATCACATTGATTGACAGTATATGTCATCGTTTCTGCCAAGAAATGAAGAGAAAATACTCTGCTTATACATTTGGCATGCATCGCTGAATTAAAACACCATTATGGAGAAACACGTATTGCTTCTTGCTACATAAATGGTTCATGGCCACAAGGAAGGCATGGAAGGAATTGAACCAGACGGCCCGACAACTGAATAGTGCAAGAACAGAAGTTTCAGGCAAAGCTCTCATCAGGCTGAAAATCCCTTCACTAGTTGGTTAGTTGCATCCAATCTCCGTCTGATTCTTCTCGCCGAGAATGTGAACGTGTATACGTAGAAATGTAGAATGCCAAACTGAATCACATGTGTCGGAAAGAACATGGATTCTGATAACATACATATACAGATCGTGCGTTCACTGTATTGACGCAGCACGCGCGACGGGAAGCGAGGTGTATGAACGGAGCTGAGCTTTTAGAGTGGTAGAGATTGAGATAGCATACATAGACGACAGATCAATGCAACGTTCACTCGTATAAAAAGATCCTATCTTTCATTCATAATCAATGATAAAAATACAGTGCAATAGTTGACAGATTACATGTTATCTTCTGATGCAAAGAATGCGAAAGAATCGTTCTATCTACGAGATCACATTGCCTTCCATGAAACCAAACAAGACAGAGACATGTCCTGATTTCTACAAGCTTCTGCATCGATTCCTACGAGATGCTGATCCCTGTGCAAGAAGGCCTTGGCTCTCCGGCGCATCTCCGTCTCGAGCTTCTTCAGCAGCGGCAGGGAGGAGGGAGACAAGGGCTTGCCGTCCACGATGGGCCGCCGGGCTTCCTTGTCACCAGAAAGCCTTGGAGCTCCGGCGCATCTTCGTCTAGAGCTTCTTCCGCAGCGGCAGGGACTTGCCGGCCACGGTCGGCCGTCGAGCTGCCTTGTCACCAGAAGGGCACAGCCCGGCGTTGTTGACGGCGTGTTGGCTAGAACTGAATGACCTCGAACTCACAGAACACAGAACACAGGAGGTTTGTGCTGCGAACAGTCAGCAGCTTTTCTGTTGCTTCTCTTCTTCATTTTATTCGGATCACAGGGATCATGAGTCTGGCCATTTCGCCACTACAGCAAGGGGTCCGCATCCAAGATACACACGACATGCATGGCTTCCACGAAGCTAACTCCATGCAGAATACTCGGCATTCCTCTAACAGTGAGGCTGCCCATTAACTCATTCACTAACTAACAAACTCAACGGAAAGCAAGCTAACTAGATTAACTAACATACTCCCCCTAATCTAGTCACTGGGTAACATCGACAACGCTAATTCTTGAACGCAGAAGCAGAAACCTTACTCGGCCAAGCGGCTTGGTCAGTATATCTGCCAGCTGATCATCAATATGTATCTTCTCGATAGCAATTTGCCCTCCCTCCACGCACTCTCGGATGTAGTGGAAGCGAGTTTCAATGTGTTTGCTGCGTCCATGAAACACAGGATTCTTGCAAAGCTGAATTGCTGATTGGTTGTCGATGTAAATGGTGGCACGGCTTGCTGAACGTCCGTAGAAACTTCCAAGTAGACGCCCAAGCCACACACCCTGGCACGCTGCTGTTGAAGCTGCAATATATTCAGCCTCACACGACGATAACGCCACCACAGATTGCTTCTGCGACTGCCATGTCACCGGAGCTCGTCCAAGACAGAACAGCACGCCGGTAGTGCTCTTCCTGTCGTCCACGTCGCCCACCATGTCCGCATCGCTGAAGCTACGGAGCTGCAGATTGCCATCTTCTTTAGTGTAGCTGATCCCGAACTGAAGTGTTCCGGCGATGTAGCGCAGCAACTGCTTGACAGCGCCAAAATGCTCCGTCGTCGGGCTTGCCATGAAGAGGCTCACATATCCAACCGCGAAGCTGATGTCTGGCTGAGTATGTACCAGATAGCGCAGGCTCCCAACGATGCTTCTGTAGGTTGTGGGATCAATAGGTGGATTGGAGCTGTTTTTGCTGAGCTTCAAACGTGTTTCCATTGGAGCCACCGTGCTGTTGCAGCCACTCATTCCAGCCTTTTCAAGCAGCTTAGCTGCATAAGCCGTCTGACTTATTGTGATGCGGTTGTTCTCCTGCTTCACCTCGATACCCAGGTAGTAGCTGAGGCTGCCCAGATCACTCATTTTAAATGAGCTCTCCATTTCTCGCTTGAACGCATCAATTTCCCTTTGATTACTGCCAGTGAGAATTAAATCATCGACGTACACGCCCAAGAGTAGACGCCCCTGCCCTGCACCACATGTGTACACGCCATGTTCTTCAGTGCAGCGAACAAACCCAAGCGCAACCAGTGTGCGATCGAGTTTGGTGTTCCAAGCGCGTGGAGCTTGACGAAGACCGTAGAGTGCCTTATGTAGCTTCAGCACTTGCTGCTCGCGCCCAGCGATGACGAAGCCCGACGGTTTTTCGACGTAGACCTTCTCCGAGAGCTCGCCGTTAAGGAACGCTGACTTCACATCGAGATGATGCACCCGCCATCCTTCATGAGCAGCAATTGCCACCAGTGCGCGCACGGAATCCAGCCTGGCCACCAGTGCAAATACTTCGTTGAAGTCCACCCCGGCGCGTTGCACGTAACCCTTCGCAACAAGGCGAGCCTTGTGTTGAACCACTGCACCTTGAGCATCCTTCTTGAGTTTGTAGACCCATTTCAGCCCTATTGGACGGTGACCTGCTGGAAGGTCCACCATCTCCTAGGTTCTGTTGTCTACAATTGAGGCCATTTCTTCCTGCATTGCAGCTCTCCATGCAGGTTCCCTTGCTGCTTCTCCGAACGTGGCAGGCTACTCAGCAGCGACCAGGGGCCACTCGTCCGGATCCAGCACACGCGGGTCAGCAGTGTCGATGCAGTTTTCCACCGTGCGGTATCTGCAAGGTGCACCGTTGTCGCTGTGGTCGAGGCTAGGCAGAATGTGAGTCGGTGGTGAGACGAATTCAACTCCAGCGCCTGGCGACTTGATGTTGCTCAGTGTGGGCGTTCGATCGCCTTGATTCATGAGTCCATCCGATTGTGCTGCTGGGGATACAGGAGGGCCTTGCGCACTGCTACTCGAGAGCATATTCACCGTATACTCAACAGTGAACGTCTCCAGAACAGCAGCACCATCATAGGTCTCCTCCCAACTCCACCCATTGGCCTCATTGAACACGACATCACGACTGACGTGGAGCTGCTTCTGCACCGGATCATAGACACGATAGCCTTTGGACCCTAGTTCATAGCCCCAAAACACCATTTTTGTTCTCCTGTCAGCAAGTTTTGCCACATGAGGACGAGTGACCTTCACGTATGCGATGCATCCGAAGGTTCGCAGGAAGTGTACAGCAGGCTTCTCCCCATGCCAGGCTTCATAGGGCGTCATGTCGTGGACACTTTTTGTCGACGAGCGATTCAGGACGAAGACAGCGGTTAACACTGCCTCCCCCCAAAATGTGCTCGGCACCTTCTTTGCCTTGAGGAGACATCTTGCCATACCCATCACCGTCTGATTCCGGCGCTCTACAACGCCGTTTTGTTGCGGTGAGTACGGCGTTGTGAGCTGCCGGTGAACTCCCTTTCCTGCACAATATTCAGCAAACGTTACTGATGTAAATTCGCCTCCCCGGTTGGTGCGAAGGGCGCGTAGCTTCCTGCCGGTTTCAGCTTCAACACCGGCCTGAAATTTCCTGATTGCTCTAGCTACTTCGTCCTTCGTTGATAGCAACACCAGCCACATATAGCGATTCACATCATCAACGAGCAGAAGGAAGTAGTGCCGTCCACCGTTTGTTGCTGGAGAAACAGGCCCGCACAGGTCACCATGAACAAGATCAAGGTGACCCTTCGCACGGAACTTGGCTTCCAGGGGAAATGGGTTGCGCCGCTGCTTGCTGACAAGACATGCTTCGCAGATTTGATCCACGTGGTCCAGCAGTGGAAGCCCACGTACCATCCCGCCATGACCAAGTTTCTTGAGCGCCTCGAACCCGAGATGTCCGAACCGCTCATGCCATCGGCTTGCCTCGTCTCCAGCGTGCGCCAACAAAGAGATGGGCTGCACAAAGGTGAGTTCAATTTTGTAGAGACGATTCAATGACCGTCGTACCTTGGCAAGCAGCCCCTTCTCCGGATCACGAACCTGCAGCACGCCCTTCTCAATCACAACCTGACAACCAGATTCGTCAAGCTGGCCCAAGCTAATTATATTGCTGCGAAAGCTAGGGATGTAGTAGACGTCCGTGAGCACTCGATGACGACCGTGGTGCGCTGAGAAGACGATCGAACCACGCCAGACGATGTTCACGGCGGAGCCATCTCCAAACTTGACGGTGCCGGTGATGTCGCGGTCCAATTCGGTGAAGGCAGCGACGTTCCCGGTCATATGGTTCGATGCCCCCGTGTCTAGGTACCACACTCCGAGCTCCTGCTGGTCGGTGTTGGAGTCGGTGTCATCGAGGTAGAGAGTAGCAGGCTGCTCGTTCAGTTGAATGTGACCTCTGACGGGCACCGGTGAGGCATCTTCAGGAGTCTTGGTGGACGCCAACTTGGGAGAATCAACTTGGGTCATCAGGTTCAGCTTCTCATCATCAGCTTCCCTTTCCTCCACCATCAGTGCCTTGGCTGCCTCTAGATCCTTCTTCTTACGGCACTCACGTGCCCAGTGCCCGAACTTCCCACAGTACCTGCACTCATCCTTCTCATTAGCCTTCGAGCTACCACTCCTGCGGGTGTCATTGTTGGTGGGCTTGGGAGCCGGTGAGTCACGACGTGTTGAAGTTGAGCCACCGTTTGTGCTGCTGCCAACAGCACCAGCATTCCCTCTATGTCCTCCATCCTTGTCACGCCTGCGCAGACGCCGAATCTGGTCCTCCTCCTTCGACGAAAGGAGAAGACGAGAACCCAACTCGGTGGCTGCCTTGCATGCTTCATGTCACTGCTCCACGGCTCGAAGTCTCCCAGTTACCTCCTCGATGGACATACACTCGATGTCTAGCAAGGTTTCAATTGCAATCGCTACCTGCATGAACTTGTTAGATACAACTTACAACATCTTGCGCACGACCTCCGCATCATCAATTTCATCGCTTAGCAGACGAAGGTTGTTGGCGAGGCCTGAAATACGCATTGAGAAATCACCCACCGTCTTGTTGTCCTTGAAATCGATGTTGTTGAAGTCGCGTCGGAGCTTCTGCATGTTCGCCACACGCACTCGGTCGACGCCCATGCGCATCACCTTCATAGCCTCCCACGCTTCTTGTGATGTCTCCTTCTTGCCGATGGTGCTCAGCATCTCTGATGGAACAGAGCGAGCAATGGCTGCAAGTGCTAGCCGATCCTCGCTGTAGCCGACGTCGCTGGGTTCGATCGCGCTCCACAGGCCCTGTGCTTGCAGATTGATCCTCATCATGATCACCCAATCTGGGTAATTTATCTTCGTCAGCATCGGATACTGCACGGACGCCGATGACTCCTTAACGGTGTGATGAACAATGATTGGTTGCTCCCACTGCGCACACTCAGGATCTCCGCCGCGTCCGCGTCGTGCTGAAGGCTATGGTGAACGAAGACGCTGCCTCGGAGGCGCACTCCCATGCCGATACGAAGACGACGACATCGGCAATTGCCTTTCGATAGATTGGCTGCAAGCTGCTGATGTAGGAACTGCTCTCTCCCGTCGAGCCGAGCTCTGATACCACTTGTTGGCTAGAACTGAACGACGAACTCAAAGAACACAGGAGGTTTGTGCTGCGAACAGTCAGCAGCTTTTCTGTTGCTTCTCTTCTTCATTTTATTCGGATCACAGGGATCATGAGTCCGGCCATTTCGCCACTACAGTAAGGGGTCCGCACCCACGATACACACGACATGCATGGCTTCCACGAAGCTAACTCCATGCAGAATACTCAGCATTCCTCTAACAGTGAGGCTGCCCA
>KE372654.1:316839-330309 GCA_000418225.1 Zizania latifolia
AAGCCACTGCAGATCTTGCAGTACTTCAGCTTGGTTGCGACACCATTGATGACGATGTGATTGCTCCCGATTCAGCTGGCAGTGCTTCTGATGAAGGTGGAGTCTGGTTTCTTGGTGGGATTCCGGGTCCCTTGTGGCAATCACGCGCGACGGGAAGTAGAGATTGAGATAGCATACAAAGACGAGAGATCAACGCAACGTTCACTCGTATAAAAAGATCCTATCTTTCATTCATAATCAATGATAAAAATGCAGTACAATAGTTGATAGATTACATGTTCATCTTCTCATGTAAAGAATGCGAAAGAATCGTTCTATCTACGAGATCACATTGCCTTCCATGAAACTAAACAACAGAGCAAGACAGAGACACGGCCTGATTGCTAAGAGCTCCTGCGCTGATTCCTACGAGACGCTGATCCCTGTGCCAAGAAGGCCTTGGCGCTCTGGCGCATCTCCGTCTCGAGCTTCTTCAGCAGCGGCAGGGACTTGCCGGCCACGGTCGGCCGCTGGGTTGCATTGTCACCAGAAGGGCGCGGCGCGGCGTTGTTCACGGCGGTTGCGGCCGTGGCAGAGGAGGCGGCGGCGGCAGGTCGCTTTCTGACGTCGGTTGTGGCGACGCGCACGGTCCGGGAGGGGTCGTCACGCGGGAAGTTGCTGCTGTACTTGACTTCAAGATGGCCGTAGTCGCCAGTGGTGGAGATGACGACAGCGCCGAGCCAGAGGACGAGGCGCTGCCCCGTGGGAGCCAGCGTGCCGACATACGTGCGAACGCCCACATGCTGGCCCTTCTTGAAGGGCACGGACGCCGCCGGCGAGGGGCGAGGCGGCGCCGGGAGGGCCAAGACGCAATCTCGTGGAGGCGATCGCGGCGGCGCCGCCGCCGACGTCTTAACGACCGCTCGAGATCTCCTAGTTGGTGTCATCGTCGTCGTCGAGGTCTTCTTGGTGACTCTGCCCTTTGCCGGGACGGCGGGGCTCCTGCCGCACTTGTGGCTGCGGCGCGTCGTGCGCATGGAAGGCGTCATGGTGGTGGGTGGTGGCCGAGGCGAAGGTCGACAGCGAGCGCTGCGCGATGGACAGGTGATCACGTGGCTATGATCCGAGCGTATGGAACGATGTGGATGCGGCAAGATTTTGATAGGAAGCCGGTGGCGCTAGCTTTTTATAGAGAGCCGATGGCCATCCCGTCCGAGTTGGAGGCGGAAGTCGAATCGGAGTAACAACTGGAAATAGCAGCAGCTGGTATCAACTGAGCGAAAATGCCGGGCACGCAGAATCTGCTGATAAATCCGCGCTCGGTCTCGACGATGGCCACGAACAGCGAGATCACTGCCGTGTACCACCGGAGCTGGCGGACGTACGGGCTCGGCGGCCGGGCGAGGCGAGCAAGCGGCGGGGGACAGGGGGCGGCTGAGGGGAGAGATGGGCGACGCGGCGGTCTGGCGCGCCGGCGCGAAGGAAGCGGCGGAAGCGGGCAGGTGGGCGAGCTCCGCGGTCTAGCCGGAGGCAGTAGCGGTTGCTCCGGGCCTTCGGGGGTAGCGGGCGATGTGGCGAGACAGATGGGACAGTCATGGGAGGCGAGTGGAATACGAAAAAAATTAGGTCGATATTGTATCCACCCATCAAACTGTGCATACCACCGACAGATGATTGACATGTGTCCCTTTTTTCCATCCAACGGCGCGGTTGCCAGCTACCAAATTTCAGCTCCACATTCTATCTGGAACGCACGGCTCGCCGGCTCGGCTCACTTTGTACTCTCTCGCTTCCGTCGTCTTCGCGAGCATGCAGTGCCGCCGATCCGTCGCCCCGCCAGGCCGCCGCGCCGTCGATCCGCCGATCTGCCGATCTACCGCCCCGCCCTGCCGCGTCGTCGATCCGCCCCTTCGAGGAGCGAGGAGAGCGGGGATGCGTCGGGGAGGAGCTCGTAGGCGAGGAAGACGGCCATCGGGGGAGGCAGCGGCGCCAAGGAAGCGGGCGATGGCGGCGTGGTGGCAGTGGCCGAGAACGGCGAGGCGGGCAGAGACGCGCGCCGGATCACGGCGGAGGCCGGAGGGGGCGGCGGAATACAGCGACGGAGTGGCCACGGAAGGACGAGGATGAACGGGAGCCAAACTGGAGCCGCTTGTAGACTGAAGCCGCCGTGCGAGCTGAAGACTAAGCTAAACCACGCCTTGCCGTCGGATTCGCTTACCGGACACGTGTCAACCATCTGTAAATGATATGCACAATTTGATAGGTGGATACCGTATCCACCCAATTTTTTTCCGTGGAACACGGAGTCCGCTGGAGTCAGATTTTTGCCCGTTTTCTCATATAATACGATAGGGAGGAATTTTGGCTAAGAAAACAACCGTCTCGATAACCATGACTTTTTTGTCTAAATGAGCCCAATGGTAACTAAACTAGTATATCTAGACCAGACATCATAACTGTTAAGGATAAGAAAACTATAGTTACTATATGATTCTTGGTTAATCATTTGCCAATAGTAAAGGAACTGATTACTACTAAATCTGATCAATAACTACAATAAAAACCAGGTACTATCATCGAACTACCGTTGAGGGGCGATTTAGGAAACCCTGGTTGGAGTCATCACATTGACAGTATGTGTCATCGTTTCTGCCAAGAAATGAAGAGAAAATACTCTGCTTATACATTTGGCATGCATCGCTGAATTGAAACATTAAGTATCTCGCGATTAAATACATCGTTCGATCGTTTTTTGCGCTATCAGAAATTACAGACACAGACATGCAACAGAAAGAGAAGAGAAAAGCCAAAGAACAGTGTACTCCGTATATATAACAGCAGCACCAAGCTCAGTTCAGCTCAACTGATGAGGACCAGCGCCAACAAGCAAGCAAGGTGGGAAAAGGGGTCCCTTTTTAAGTGAGGGCGTCGGCGCCGGCGACGATCTCGAGGATCTCGCCGGTGATCTTGGCCTGGCGCCGGCGGTTGTAGACCATGGAGAGGTTTTTCCGGAGCTCGATGGCGTTGTCGGTGGCGCTGCTCATGGCGCTCATCCTGGCGGGGAGTTCGCTGGCGAGCGACTCCTGGAGGGCGCGGAGGATCTGGCTGTTGAGGTAGAGCGGGAGGAGGGCGTCGAGGATCTGGACGGGGTCCTGCTCGAACTGGACGACGGGGGAGAAGGGCTGCGTCTCGATCTTGACCTTCTCGCGCTCGACGGTGAGCTTGCCCTCCTTGGTGGTGAGCCGGAAGAGCTCGTCCTCGGTGGCGTCGACGCAGACGCCGTTGATGTCGCAGATCTCGCCCTTGGGGGACATGGGCAGCAGCGTCTGAATGATGGGGTCGGAACGGACGAGGGAGACGAACTTGGAGTAGAGCAGCTCAACCTTGTCGACCTCCTCGGAGACGAAGAGGGAGTAGACGAGGTCGCAGATGCCCTGCGAGTCCTTGACGGTGGGGATGCCGTTCACCTCGAGGGTGCGCTCGGTGGGGATGAAGGGGCGGCGGACGAAGAAGGCGTTGCCCTTCTTGCCGACGCTGACGACGGTGTAGTCGAGGCCCAGCTGCTTGAACTCGTCGATGCGGGTCTCCGCCTTCTTGAGCACGTTGTTGTTGAAGCTGCCGCAGAGGCCGCGCTCGCCGGTGAGCACCACGAGGGCCACCTTCTTGACGGGGCGGAGGCGCGTCAGCGGCAGGTCGATGTCCTCCGTCTGGATCTCCTGGTTCATGTTGTAGAGCACCTCCACCAGCGCCTCCGAGAAGGGCCGCGATGACACCACCGCCTCCTGCGCGCGCCGCACCTTCGCCGCCGCCACCAGCTTCATCGCCTCCGTGATCTTCTGCGTGTTGCCCACCGAGTCGATGCGGTTGCGCAGATCGCGGAGGGAGCAGCGCACCACCAGCCGGCCGCCGCTGCTGGTGGCCGGGGAGGAGGAGGAGCGGCGCCTGGTGGAGGTGCTAGCCAGGGTGGAGGAGGACCAGGCGGTGGAGAGGTGCGAGCACGACATGGCTGGCGCGTCACCAGCGGCGGCGGCGGCCGGGGTGGAAACTGGAAAGGACGGAAAGAGTTTGGATTGGGTTTGGGTGGGAGAGGTGAGGCCGAGGCTGTGTAGGCTCTAGCAGGTGGGATTTTCAAGACGGGCTGAGTGGTGGAGGCGCAGTGCCCGGATCATGTGGATGGATGGACCTCATGGATGGACGCGGCCGCCATTTCTCGCTACAGAAAAAAAACAATAACTTCTTTAAAAAGAAGAGAAGAAAAGATATAGTAACCTACACTGGCAGGCAATTTTGTCATGTCCATTCCATTCCGGATGGGTAATGTTATCAGTTCCATTCGCTACCAACTGAATAATCAATCCAATCATTTTAGCATTTAAAACATTACATATTAAATAATATACCGATCCGGTATTAACAGGTCATTCTTGTCGATTCTAACTATTCCGATCAATACTGGTCATACAGATTAAAATTACATGTTAAACTTTGTTTGTAATATATGTTTTATCGTACTTAAACAAAGCTTATATTACATTTAAGCCATAAACTATATTCGAGATATAAACTTATTCATATATGTTATATTCAATCTTATTAACATGTTTTTAACTAAATTTATATTATTTTATTAATCCATGAAATGGTACATCGGTGGCATTCTTAGACATTCTATTCTAAGAGTCAAACAGAAATATACTTTAGAATGAAATTGGATTGTGCTGAGGATATCCTGCAGTAGTTATCATCTACTGTTATAAAAAAAACCTGATTCTAAAATCTAACAAAGTTTTAGACATGAGCGATAGGTTAGTATAATATTTGTTGGTTTTAATTTTAGCAAGAAAATGATTTGATTTTGTTTTGTTTTGCTGCAATTCTCTGCATACACAGAATCGGTGGGAAAGCTTCATGCAATGGAACGAAAACAAACGAAACCCAACTCTTTCCAGAGGTAGAAACAAGGTACATGAATATAAAAGGGTAAGTTCTACAGGAAAAAGGATCAGGTTTGATGAAATGCAAGACACACCGAATGTAAATAGAGCCTCAGGGTACATCAGCAGCTAAGGTCTCGGATTGATCTGCGGCAGGAGCTTTCTTTGTTGGTTTGTAGACACTGAAATCGCCAAAATCCCGCCGTCCACTGAACAGCACACACAAGGTATGAAGATAACAGTAACTATCAGAGGGTCAAAGATAATCCAGGAAAAAAAAGAAAGCATCATGATTCACAGAAAAATTTTCCAGTCACTCACACAAGGTTTAACAGATATCCTGTACTTCGAATCTTCACAAACATGTGCAAATGTCATCGTGAAGAACAGGATGAGCAGCAAAACGAAGGGTGAATTCACCTGTGTTTTATATTCCAGCCAGAAGGCAAATAACGGGGGTGAACAGCTTCTACAAAAACCTGTCTCCACCGTTGGCAGAACTGGTTAATAGCCTCCTCCCCGCCACTGGAAATCAAAAGTTCCACAACCTATTTACCGTGATGCCCATGACCCAACAGGGAGATCTTCTTGTCACCGTTTTGGGGAATGGCTTGATTAGAATTGTCATTGCTGCATGGACCCCTGTCAAGATGACCATTTGCAGGAGTACCACCTATACTTGCTTGCTGCACGGTGTCTGCCTCCAGTGTCTCCATATTAGAACCAGGAATAGGATCATCCACACTGAATGGATAGTTTGTGCTTCCTTGGCTCAGATTTCGATCATGTAGATGATTATTACTCCCACTGTCTGGTTGACTGGTAGTATCATCAACATCTAGCTGATTGTTACTCTCATCAATATCTGGTTGACTGTTACTCTCAGCTCCATCTTTTGAAGATTGGTCAGGTAAGGCGTATCCATTTTCTGAATCATGTTCATTATTCTCAACAATTGTGGTGTTGCTGCTCTTTCTTATAACATCTTGAGCCTGAGCTCTATAAGAAAACCCCTTTTTCTTTTCCAGCCGCCTTCGCTCATGTGGACTCATTCCAACAAGTAATGCCATCTCTAGATCTTCAGGAGTCACATCTCTACCACCATAGTAGGACTTCACAATCTGCAACGAAATGAATACATCAGCAATACAGTTTTAAGGCAAAGCATAAGAATAGATTGGATCTGGAGAAAAAAATAATCAGCAGCATTAAAAGTCATATTCAATAAGACAATGTCGAAACTATGTGCCATGCATAAAAATGGACTGTGAAATACTTGAAGATTGTCATCACCTGCATTAGTTCTTCACACCTCTTCAAAGGCATATTGGATCCATGTCGTAAAAGGGCCATTGCAGCAGTCCTCAGCTGCAAAGGAGATACACCTGTTCCATTTATTTTATCTTCATATAGTGATGCATCGGTTATTAAACTTATATCACCCGAGTTCACTATCTTTTGCACAAAAAGGGGTACCCCAAATTCTTTTGCTATCTGCCTCTTGTACTTCTCAGCTGCTGAATGAGCAATTTCATGGCAATCCACACATAGAAGTACAATGTCATGTGAACGATGACTCTTCAGATGCTCTGGAAAATGCATCCTGTAGCATGATGGTATTATTCTGTATCTAATATAGTGGCTCTTTTCTCCACAGCCAACACATATATTTTTCTTGCTCTGAATGTAGAAATCATTATCTTCATCCTCTGGGCGACCCTTAGGTTCAAACAAAAGCATGATTGCTGGAGGGTCATCTTCTATTAATTTTGCTAAATTACGTTGAATATACCTGGGATAGAAGAGTTGGTCATTTTGAAACGATAATTATGATGTTAATGTTAAATACTTATAAACACTAAACAGCGCATCCAAGAGACATACCATTCCAACTTTTTGCGATCACAGTAGCAAAGTAGTCTTCCATCACTGGCATAGATCCTGCAGTTGTGATACACTGGGGACTTACATGAGAACTTTTTAATGAACAGTTCCCGGGAAGCCTTTTTATTAGGTGGTGCCATCAACAACTTTTCTCCACTTGATGCAAATGAGAATATATTTGTCTTCTTCAAACTTAACTGTGATACAAGGTTATAATTATAAACTGACAGTCGACATAATCCACTTGGATCTTTATACTTCTCAATCAAACTTTTAAAGATGGCATCCATGCTAACAGTGCTGTCTTCAAGCAGATAGAGAAGTTCTTCAACATGAGCGATAACAATAGGTGAAGGTGATGATAAAGAAGGATACAAAGTTGAAAGACTCATGTCAGTTTCAGCTATGGCAGAGCACACCTCCGTTGGATCTTTTGGAACACTAACAGCAAGGGCAGCTATAGCTTGGTCTGACAGGACATACCGTAAGCTCTCATCATGCATGTGAGCCTGTAAGATTTACCAAAGACATTTGAAGAAGTCCAAAAGGTTACCAAAATCCAGAATCACAAAAAAATATATATGTAGGTTTATTAAGATGGCATATCTTGGAGGGAAAAGGGGGAAAGCAACTCAAGATATTATGTGGTGTGACTATGCAGAAATATTTAACTATAGTGTATGAATGAGTTACCTAATATAGCTAACAGGTTTAACAAAAAAAATAAGATCACAATCTTAATGAAAATGTGAAAAGAATCACTCAAAGAATAAGAACATGTTAGCTGACCATTACATCCCGCCATGCGCATATTTTCCAAACAAGATCCTACAAAAGATTTAAAAAGTTGAGTATTTATTGAAATCATTGGCAAGCAGGAAAATCAGATGCAACCAAGCAAATGCAGAAAACAAGCACCTTCACTTCACCAGACTTATTGGAGTTAAGTCCATGGTTTTGCAAATTTCTTGAGAAAACAGATGCCGCAGTAGATGCTCCTGGTGGACATTCAATTTCCTTTGCATACAGTTGCATGCAGATCATATTTGAACGATGGCTAGCCTCGAAGGAAAAATTGATTTTGTCACTGTGAGAATCTGAAGCATCTGGTTAGATATTACAGTTTATCAAAAAAATGAGAAATGTAACAAGGGATACAATTATGTAATTTGGTTTCAAGAAGCAAAAAGAATTTGTGTTATCCAAACACCATGTGATCTTAACTCTTAAGCATAAATTTCTGCAGTTCAGCAATAGAAAATCATCAATTCAACACTGAATCTCATTTTCTTGATATATTTTAGACTTACAGCACATTTAGTTGGGATGCATTGCAATGCACAGACATGATGCTAGTCTTTTATATAAATTGTTCAGAGCATAGTTGAGTAAAACGGACCAGACTAGTGGTCCGACCAGAAAAAATCGGGACTGGACCATGGAGGCATGGACTGGTCAGTTTAAGAAAAATACTATTCAGAAAAAATGAGATAAAATTATCTAATCATTTTTTCCTGCTATGGAGGCGAGGGGGATCAAACCTCAGACCTTCTGGTCACCTCCGATGAGTGGGTCGAGCTGCTAGCTAGGTGGGCTGGCTGAGCTCCACATGTCTGACTTCAACGAGATTCTGTGCATATTTGAAGGTGTATTTCCTATGTGTGAGCTCAAAATGATTCAAAATCTATTAAAAACAATATTTTACCATGAACCAGTAGGCTGACCGGTCCATCCTCTGTCTGTTTTTTCGTACTATGGTTCAGAGATGGTCCTTCAGTAACACAGATCAAGCACCGGAAGTTTTTTAATGTTTAAACACACATATTGTCCATGAATAGTTCAGTCAAAGTTTCTGAACCCTACCGTCAGCTATAAGCATAACAGAGCTGCATCAAGTAACTTCCATTTGCAGAAAATACCAGAACAAAGCTCAAACTGAAGGTGAACAATCCAGAAAAGCTGTTGCTCATGAACTCATGTGAACTAGTTTAAAGATACAGAGGATCGTGACTTCCAGTGTCTAAGAAGTCGAATTTAGCAGTAGTCATTGATGCTCAGTTTGCTTGACACAATCCAAAATTAGCACATATTATTGGAAGGGAAAAGTCGAAATAGCACCAAGATCATACCATAAGCTTTTGCCTGGAGTTCTACTGCCAAGCAATTTGCGATGTACAGCAGATAGTGTGCATCACAACGGGCATACTGAATCATTTCTGGTGTTAGAGGACGTAATCTCCAATCTTCACGCTGAAATATCAGACCCAAGATAGAATGAAAAGATGTGCAAATATGAGAGCAACTGTAATGCTGGAAATTGGTTAGTGAAACAAAATGAAATTTTGCAGACATAACTGGTCATACTGATAACAGTAAGGCAGAAGGCACTCGTTTACCATTTTCTTTTGCATGTCATGTATTCAATACAATTGAATGGAATGTGTAAGGAAATAGACTTCTGAAATATCAGCTGATTGATTAGTGGAACAGAATTTCAACCAAGGATTATATGTGGTTTCTTCTAATGGAATTGAGTATAAGGACAAGGGAAGCATGCATATACTTTTGCAAGTAGTGCTTAAAAAATAACTAAAGATGTAACAACCATTTTAGTGCCATGTTGTAAAAGGATGTAAAGGCCATCTATTACGAAACAGTTTGTTAGATCAATGATAACTTCTTTCAGTAATGGTGGTTAATATTTGGAAATTGGAACAGCAGATAGTGGAGAAATGAATTGGAAAAAGAACTACTGTCATACTAGATTCCGACATCATGAGTAACATAAGCACATGAAAGCTGGCCAGCTCCTAAAACAAACCAGTACATAAGCTAATGACACTTGAGTGGCTTTAGCAAGCTTGTTATTTAAGCCAACCTTGAAGAATGGTTTACCTGCATTGTCTTGTCTGTGGTCACTCCACAATATAATTCTAGCAAATATGCTAATGATTTCTGTGGTTTCGATAGAACCTCACATGCCTGCAATAAATTATTTTAAGAGGCAATTAAGAAAATATTGCATACAACATATGAACACAGCATAAGACAGCCTTTGTGAAGAGGGTAAGGTTGGGTGAAAAGGGGCATCTAAGACAGCCTTTGTGAAGAGGGTAAGGTTTCCACTAAACAAACGCTATTCAATAACCGAAATATTCGTACAATAGCATTCTACCACATTGCAAATCCATAAACCTTTTCATATTGTAGTGATTCAGTTACAAATTTTACTTTCCCCTGCTTAAATAACAGAGAACATTTTCTGGTTAAAACCAAAAACAAACTAATAAATTGAAACATGGGCAATCCGCAATTGTACTCGAGTGTAAGAAATTTACAACTATCGCAGATCATAATATCAAGTGATGACACTTAGCAGCACACCATTTTGCCTCCACAAAAAACTATAACCCCTAATCCAAATTGAAGGGAAACACATGAATGTAGACAAGTTGAATAGGTAAAATTTAGCAGTTGATTATGGTTGTTGATCTTCTTTCATTTCATTAAAGCAAGTAAAGCATGCATACATCTAATGTGATGCACAAGAAGCGAAATGGTGTTTCATGCCATCTATAAGTAGTGTATTGTAGTTGTTGATCTTCTTTCATTTCATTAAAGCAAGTAAAGCATGCTTACATCTAATGTGATGTCCAAGAAGCAAAATGGTGTTTCATGCCATCTCTAAGTAGTGTATGGTATGTAACTTGCCACAATGAAAAAAAGACAATACAAGCAAATATATACATGTGAAGAAAACCAGAAACACTCTCTGCAAGTATAGCAATCTCTGCAACCAAGGTTTTCATATGATAGAGGGACTTACCTTGGCAGTATCAAACATATTCACGACATAAATATAGAAATCTCTCTGAAGCCAAAGAACATCATTGTCAGATCCATGGAAGATCTGAAGCATAAGTAGGCAGAAGATAAATGAGACTGCATTTTATAAAAGAAACTAACATGGATCTTCTGTTGAGACAAGTATAGCAATTGATTTCGACAATTAGTAACAAATTCATTCGAAACTGGTGTAATAAACTAATAATTTTCTTAAAAAACTTTTGCCACTACATGTTAAGGAATGAGATTACAAGCTAAAATAGATGTGGCAATGAAGCATGAAATCAGGATTTCAAGATATCATTAAATGCCAGAGGGCATCCTGGAGATTCCATAGGCACAAAGAGCACAAAAGGAGCAAACATGATGATGGACCAACTAAAAAATGGTGGTTCATGGTTAACAATTAGCGTCAGTTTGTACACATAGGGGTGTCTATACGGCCGTGTGAAATGTTGTTTTCACTACGGTCATAGTACCAAGCAGACATATGGATAATTAAAGCTCTACCAAAGTCCAAATGTTCACTAACTGAAGTGACATCTGATAGCTCAATAGTGAGTAATGAAGGAGAAGAGTAAAAAAGAAGAAAGCTCAGAAAGAAGATAATAAGGAACCATAGAGAAACTAAGCAAGAGTAATCAGACCGTCATTCTATCACTGGGCAACATGTAAAATGTCTATGAGAACATTTAAGGGTAAAGATCTTATTGGAATAGTTCTATTAACCAAACACGTCTCAGCATCTAATTGTGCAAGCTGTTAGGAGTCCAAAATCCAGACATTCAAATTCTGGAGAACATTAAAGGGCTGAGGTTTGTTGGAATGATTTGGCTAACCAAACACCAAACTCATCATTTGTTTTTTTAGGCTATTAGGGGGGCAGAGTCTCTAGAATTACATATTTTTATTAAGGTTGACTGAAAAAACTTAAGTCTAACTTATTGTCCTTCAAGATCCGATATTTTAGTTGTTTCTGCTTAGTGGCTCCTAGCCTTGCAATATCAGAAGAGTTCTTGAAACAAATATTTATCTACCTCTAATGAAAAGACACATAATTCTCTTTTCTTGTTTTCTGAAAAAATCACCATCTCATGGATATCATATGTTATAATTCACTGTGCTTAAGATTCTTGATACAAATAGGAAATTATACTAGTAAGAAGCATATGCTTAGGCTCTCCCACACATCAGACAGTGTGAGCTATGAGCTATCATGAGAAAATACTAGAAGGCATCATAGTAGTTTTATTTATGGCCATGGCTCAGGCTTATAACCAGATAGATCCAGTGAGTGAAGTTTTCTATATATCTTTTGTTCGTAAGCTTAGTATTAGGAGTGCCTAACAAATGTGATGGCGGTGGAAACAACTCGTTTACGCCACGTTCTCCTACATCTCATCCCTATAAATCCTGTCCAAAATGTAATTTGAATTTTATTTTAATGATATGCAAAACTGCAACCACAGCCATGACATCATCTCTACTTACACAGTTGCACTATTCGAGATCTTCTAAGGTTCAGCTTATAACCGACATGCATATCCATCATAATGTATAAATACAGATAATAAGTAGTTCCCCGCAAAAAATGGATAGTAAGTAGTTAAAGCACTTCAAGCAAAATTGAGAATGAGAACAAATGGATGTGCAGTGACATCAAGTATAAAAGATGCACTACCTTACAGATTGAAGGATTGGCAAAAACTGGTCGTAGAATGCCCATCACATCATGCAGAGCAATTGTGTCTATTAAATAATCTGCCTTCTGGGTAGAGATCTAAACAATAACATCTATATGTCATAATCATAACAAATCAATAAGCAACAGAGCAAAAAAAGGCATCTACCAACATTTACCTGCATTAGTGCAGTGTATCCTAGGAATGATCGAAGGCTATGTTGCTCTGTATCAACGGCAAAAGCTTTTTCGCCATCCAACAATCTTGCCAGGTTCTCCAATTGAGCATCTGTATCAATCCAATTGTATGAAGGACTCATTTCTGGGCATTGACCACCAGCCATGAAATTCTGAAAGCCACAGGGGTTGTTGAGCAAGGAAGTGATTTCCTCCGCAAATGGATGCACCTTTTGTGATGACTCTGCAGCAATAAGAAAAGGAAAATGTATCATCCATTACATTAGTATAGTGTATAGATTCAGTATGCTACAAGGTGCAAATAAATTTGCTTGCAGTAAATTACTTAAAACTTATGGTGAAAACACAGGCAATCAGACTTCAACCTTGGCATTTGGGCTTAACTGACTATTAGTAACAGCTTACACACTTGTAGTAAAGTTGATAGCCCGATATATTCAATTTACTTTCCTAACTAGGAGTCTCTTACCATGAGATGCACCAACATACCATATATTATGGGTATGGCTGTACAGCTTTGTGTTTTGAAGTGTGATAGCCACACAATCTCACTGCCTTGATCAGTAAAGTACTGATAATGAACAAACAGAAGCATTCAATAAATCCGCATTGGCTGCATTGTACGTTCAGTAATCAGTGCATGTTGCAGCTACCTGACGAAGCTCCAACGAGGAGGAAAATGGCACCCTGATAGGCACCTAAAGCTTGTACGTAAGTCAAGACAAACAGAATTTGCAATCAACTCAGCAATCGTTCCCTAGGTTTCCCGAATGCAAAAGTACACAGGTTCAAATCCTCATAGCATATCCTCAAGCTCGGGGCAACCGTGCAATCCAGTCACTAGCGTACCAAATGGTCGACGCCTCGACGGAGTTCCTAACACAGCCATACAGCTACGAGGGCAATGCGGAGATAGGAGCAGGTGACACACCTTGCGGCGGCGGCTGG
>KE372654.1:330987-353758 GCA_000418225.1 Zizania latifolia
CGCCGCGCCGTCGCCGCCGCAGCGCAGCGATCCTCACCACTAACGCACTCGCAGGCCCTCCTCCGGCACGTAGGTCCTGCCTGCTCGAGCCGCACCACCACCACCTCCCCACGCCGTCTCGGCCGCCGTCGTGCGCCGCCTGTTGAGACTGAGGTCCTCGACACTACCGGCGCGCCCCGCCCTTTCCCGGACTACTCCCCGCCCCGCCCCGACTCGCCGGCCGACGACGACCTCGCGCGCCGCCTCGCCGCCACCGTCCTCTCCTGCCCCAGGCCTACCTCTCTCCCTCCCCTCCCCTTCCTCCCTCTCCTCCGCCCGCTCCATCTCCTCCTCGCGCTCCCCCTGCTCGCGTCGCACCCCCACCTTCCCAGCATCCTCCTGCCGCTCCTCCATCTCTTCCCCACCGGACCTCGCCCCCATCCTCACCTGCTCCAGTCCTTCGCCGTCGCCGCCCATCTCGCCGTTCGCGATCCCAGCGCCGCACGGGCCATCCTCGTTCGCGCCCTTCGCTTCCCGTCCCCTCACCGGCATTTCGTTGAGCAATTCATATCCACCTACAAGGCCTTCTCATCCGACCCCGTCTCATTCGACCTCCTCCTGTTGTGTCTCCCCTCCGCACCCCTCCTCCGCCGCCTCCGCCAGTACGGCATCTCTCCCTCCCCGGAGTCCTGTAATGTGGTGCTTTCCCGCCTGCCTCTTGATGAAGCCGTTGAGTTATTTCAGGAACTCCCGGACAAGAACACCTGCTCCTACAATATACTGCTCAAGGCACTCTGTAGTGCTGGCCGCGTCAAGAATGCATGCCAACTGTTCGATGAAATGGCATCGCTGGCGGATGTCGTAACATATGGCATTATGGTGCATGGGTACTGTGCTACTGGTGAGCTGGAAACTGCGGTTAAGCTGTTAAGTGAAATGACAGCAAGGGGGTTGGAGCTGAACGCAATAGCATATACAAGTGTTCTTGCATTGTTGTGCGACAGAGGGCAGGTTTCAGATGCTGTGAGGGTAGTAGAAGATATGGTGACACATGGGGTGGTGCTGGATGCAGCGGTGTTTACAACGGTGATGAGTGGGTTCTGTAGTAAAGGAGATTTGGCAGCTGCAAGGAGTTGGTTTGATGAGATGCAGAAGAGAGGGTTGGAAGCTGATGGAGTGACATATACTGTGCTGATCAATGGGCTTTGTCGGGCTGGGGAGTTGAAAGAGGCAGAGAGAGTGCTTCAAGATATGGAGGACAAGGGATTGGATGTTGATGAGGTCACATATACAGTGCTCATTGATGGGTACTGCAAGGTAGGGAAGATGAGGGAGGCCTTTCTGGTGCATAACAAAATGGTGCAGAAACGAGTGACACCAAACGTGGTGACTTACACAGCTCTGTCAGATGGACTCTGCAAGCAGGGGGATGTGCAGGCTGCTAATGAACTATTGCATGAGATGTGCAACAAGGGGATTGAGCTGAATGTTTTCACATACAACTCCCTGATCAATGGCCTATGCAAGGCTGGCAATCTGGAGCAGGCCATGAGGACCATGATTGACATGGATGCAGCAGGTCTTAAACCAGATGTTTACACATATACAACTATTATTGGTACACTTTGCCAGTCTGGAGAGCTTGACAGGGCGCACAGCCTCTTACAGGAGATGTTAGATAAAGGAATTAAGCCTAGTATTGTGACTTATAATGTTCTAATGAATGGTTTTTGCATGTCAGGTAGGGTAGAAGGAGGTAAGAGGCTGCTTGAATGGATGCTGGAGAAGAATATCCGTCCAAATGCAACAACTTACAATTCTCTTATGAAGCAGTACAGCATTGTCAAGAACATGAAATCAACCACCGAGATCTACAAGGGAATGCGTTCTCAGGAGGTGGCACCAAATGAAAACACATACAATATTTTGATCAAGGGACATTGTAAGGCAAGAAATATGAAAGAGGCGATGTATTTCCATAATGAAATGATAGAAAAGGGATTCAAACTTACTGCAAGCTCATACAATGCTCTTATAAGATTGTTGAACAGAAAGAAGAAATTGATTGAGGCAAGAAGATTATTTGAGGAGATGAGGAAGGAAGGCTTGACAGTTGAACCAGATGTATACCACTTTTATATTGATCTCAGTTTTAATGAAGATAATTTAGAGTCAACCCTTGCACTCTGTGATGAACTGGTGGAAGTCACTGTTGTGAAATGTAAAGCTGACACAGATGATGACTTTGCGGATGAGCATATACGTAAGTAACATGGTTTTGGTAAATGATGTCATCCTAATATAGTCAGAATTGATAGTGTATAAAGTGAACACAAGATCAGACATAGACATAGCGCTGCTCCTTTTTGCCATGTTGAACTAACAGTTGAGGTAATCAACCATTTCTTCTAAC
The DNA here is from genome assembly GCA_000418225.1 of Zizania latifolia. Taxonomy (NCBI): domain Eukaryota; kingdom Viridiplantae; phylum Streptophyta; class Magnoliopsida; order Poales; family Poaceae; genus Zizania; species Zizania latifolia. The sequence continues at coordinate 333,380 of KE372654.1, forward strand.
CACGTAAATCAATCATCCATTTGGCACTTTAGCAATTTCTGGGTTTTCTTATGAAGTTATGACTGATGATAATATCCTTTATTTACAGCAATCATGACATTCCTTGAGGAGATGTGGAGGTGCTTGGATATTACAGATACATATGGGATGCTCATCAGGTTTTAGTGCAGTTTGCAAGGTAAGACACAGAATGCACAGTGAACTCATTGTTTATTCTTTTTTGGGTTTTGCCTGCCCTTTTTCTGGGTTGTTACTATATGGCAGCATTTCCAATTTTCTGGGAGCACCAAAATCTGAGTGCTCCCAACCAATTTAAACCCTTCACAAATTTACAGTTTTTTTAATAATTGGTTATGTAGGTAATGATTTCAATTTTCATTCATCACTCCACAAAATTTGAAGCAATACTTGGTGAAGACATTGTCAAATACTCAAATATGTACTGGCTATGTTAACTAGTATTGAAATCGTACCTCTCATTGGTTAGGAAAATATTTGGAGAAGTGCTTTTATGTTTCAAACTGTACTGATTAGAATAAATTCCCATAGCTGTGTAGTGTTTGAAGGGTAGTTTTTGCATAATACTGTGACCTTTCTAGAGTGTTGGATATCATTTTCATAGCACATTACTACAAAATTCTCAATATCTTGTTTGTTCTTTGGATGCATTGTGCCGTTGTACCTGTTTACTTTCTTCCTCCATTCTAATATGCTATACACGAGTATATACACGTTTTTTAATTACATTCTGAAATGCATGGCTTTGTAGCGCTTAGTTATTTATGTTCATAAATAGCTTGTTGCACGGTTTCCTCTAGTTATGTTCCATAAATACGTCAAACTGTTAAGGTAGCGTTTGGTTTGAGGACAAGCATGGATAGGATATGACCATCTATGGATTTAAGAATAGGATGATATGTGTCAGGTGTTTGGTTAGATGGATGGGATGATACAATTTTTTATTTGGTTAGGTGGATATAACTTAGATAAGCCTAAATTTAGTGGGACCTATTTGTCAAATATATTTTTTAACAAAAATATAATCACATGAGATCTTATTTTATAGATTAAATTGTAATGAATACAATGATGTAATTAGATCATAAATTAGATAAATGATTTGGGAGGAAATATCATTTGAATATTTATAAACGAAAAATTAAATGCATCCTAACCAATCAGAAGATGACACATCATCTCATCTAATATTGGATGAATTCATCAAGAAAAATTTTCTGAATCCCTTCATCCAGTATATTAAACGAATATTCCTCACGATAGCCATCTCATCCACATTTGCTCTCTAATCAAACAGCTGACTGGATTAGATGGCCCTATCGTATTCAGGGATATCCATCGAACCAAACGGACAACTGTACCTAAAATGTTGTGTGCATCTTGTTGTATGGTTCTAGTTGTTGTATCTGGTTTCTAGTGGGATATACAAGTCCTCAATCGTGCTGACTTATTCCTTGTTTAATTGCGTGATTGTAGGGAAAATTTACATGATATGGTTGGCAATGCAATGCTGCGTCACGCTCACACTGGAGGTATTAAAATAACGGTTCGACCCTGAGTTGGATGTTTGGAGCATATGAGTTTTAAGTTTTAACATACTTATTGAAATTTGAGGGTTGATTTACTTTGTCAGCTTTATGTTTAATATTTTGTTTGGAGATGGAGTGGACTCAGAACTTAATCTGTAAGCTGTCTGCTTTGCAGGAGATGGTGGTTCCTGCCAGCACAGTTTGGTTAGAAAGCAAGACAGTTGTCAGGCTGTGATTGAATAAGTGAATAAATCATCTAGGAGTGGAGCAGGCAGGGTTTAGGCCAATTATAAACAACAGCGGCTGCATGATGATAAGCCACCTGTATGGATGAGAGAAGCGCAGAGACAGTGGCCATGTGTACAGTTATTCCGAACGAAAGGATGGACCTCCATAATAGATATTTGTTGGAGTGTTGGGTCTTGAAAAGAATTCATGCTCTGTTTTCACACTTATGCCCAGATGATATGGACTTGGTTTTTGTTGCAAGCCTTGCATTCTGAGCTGAGCCTGAGATAGTTACGTATCTAAATTAGTGAATCCTGCTGGTATTCCTTGCAAAAAAACATTCCACGTCAGCAAAAGAATATTCCATCGGTTGTTCTATATTATAAGTTATACTTTTTTATAAGTAATACTTCTGTAACTTTACTTCTTTTATAGAAAAAAAATACATATCAAATTAGTTTCATTAAATCAGCCATGAAATGTGCTTTAATTGTGTATTTTTTTGATATCGTAGACGCTAATATCGTCACGATTTACTAATGGCCTCATTCTCAGTCCATTTACTAATGGACTGAATTCTTTGTGGATTACAATGGACCAGATTTGTCGTGAATTGTCCGTTTTAGATTACTAATGGGCCAAATTCGTCTTGGTTTACTCATGGGCTAAATTCGTCATGGTTTACTCATGGGCTAAATTCGTCATGGATTATTCATGGGTCAAATTTGTCATGGTTTACTCATGCGCTAAATTAGTCATGGATATTTTTTATAGGCTGAAATCGTGATGGATTTTTTATGGGCTGAATTCGTCTAGGAAAGAATCCGTGCTCTGTTTTAAAAAAAAAAGCATTCGGAGCTGAGATTCTAATTTTAAGGTTTGTTTTGTTCAGCCTAACTCCGACCAATTCCGAGATTCGTGCTATCTAAAATTTATATAGTATAATAAAATAATTTAAATTTTTATTTTTAATCAAAGATAAAAAATAGATTACTTAATTAAATACCATCGATCTTTATTCACGGTTTTAGATAGAGAATTTTTTATAGTCAGGTTGAATTAGCTTTAAAAATATTTAGCTCTAAATAATTTAAGCCTAGTTGGGTCTGGCACTTCTCTAGTTCTGTGCGCAGGCCAAAGCCCCAAACCCTAGCTTTGCGAGCCACTCCCTAGCCCCCCTCCTCCGTGCCATGGACTTCGCTCGCCGTAAGGCGGCGGCGCTGGCCGCGCTCGCCTCGCCGGCGCCGGACAAGTCACCCAAGGGAGGCGTCGACGCCCCCATCGCGCTGCTCCTCGACGCCCTCAACGCCCACCCGGACCTCTTCACCACCTCCTCCTGCTCAGGCCGCATTTCCGTCCTCGCGCAGCCGCCGCCGGTGCCGCAGGCACAGCTGGGCGGGCCCAAGTCCAAGAAGAAGGCCAGGGGAGGCGGGTGGGTGTACGTCTCGCACGACCCGGCCGACCCTGAGGCCGTGGTGGAGGTGCTGTTCGGTGGGAGGGGAGAGGGAGGCGGAAGCGGTGGTGATGAGCTTGTGTTCAGGTTCGAGCCGATGATAGTGGCCGTGGAGTGCAGGGACGCGGCGGCGGCAGCGGCGCTCGTGGCCGCCGCGGTCGGTGCGGGGTTCCGGGAGTCAGGTGAGTAATGTGGGATTTGTATCTAGTATCTTTTTCTCTGAAATTATGAACAAAATTTTCAGTTAGCTTGCCGGATAGTTGGGTTTGGTTGGGTTGTATGTATAGTTTGTGTGGAAAAACTCGCTGGTTGATTTTGTTAATTCTACTGTACACCATTTCCATTCGGATGTGCAGTAATTTATTGGGTTTCACTGCATTAAGTTCCCTTTTATGGATTTAAAGCCCGATTGTCTTTGACATTTTGAGTGATTAGTATGATTTGATAGAGTCGGCCTGAAATGAACTGGACAATTAAATCACAGGTTGAATGATAACAGTTAATTTGATTTATTATTTTATAAATGGAGATAGCGTCATGTATATTATCTATCAACCCGCTTGATGTGCTTTTCAAAATTTCTGATCAAGTTAAGTTTTATTTCATTGGTACCATTTTTAGGCATCACAAGCTTGCAGAAACGTGTAATGGTAGCATTGAGGTGCTCAATTCGGATGGAGGTGCCACTTGGGCAGACTGAAGAGCTTGTTGTCTCTCCTGATTACATTCGGTACCTTGTTAGAATCGCCAACAGTAAAATGGAGGCAAACCAGAAGCGAATGGATGGTTTTCTGGATCTTTTGCAGACTAAGGTATTGGTTAACTTTCATACCAGTAGGCAGTAGAGACTGCATATTCTCTGTACTTTTCCAGCATTAGTGCTCATTTTTTAATAACTGGGCGTAATAAGCATGTGAGATCATGCAAAGTCGAAGCATATATTTCCTGAATATCGGTTAGATGAAAGAGACAATTATCTCTTTTTCCTGGATAGTTTATTTGTTGGTCCTGGCACTTCTCTGCTAAAGGTTGTTGCCCAGAAGGCAGCAAAGGTTATTGTGAGCTACAAAATTAATACATTAATGGTATGTAGGCAGTTTTTTTTTCAACTTTGTCAGTTAAAATAGAAACATCTATACTGGTCACGGAAAATACATCCATAATCCATCGACTTCTTTTTCCTAGTATATTATAAAACTGATGGCCAAACATGTGAGGCTGTGAGCTGCATATGAAGCCTACCTTTCCTAATGTACATAATAATTTTGGTGGCCTAAGTTATTATGATGCCATTCTTTTAGGAAAAATACATTCACCTAGCATTTACTAAAAAATAGACAGTCTTGCAGAAGCAAGAGGTAAATAGGATTACAGGGCTGACCAGCTTTTGATGGAATATCAAATTATCAATGTGGTAGATGTAAATACAACAACAGTAAAATTCCCCAAAAATCCGTGTTGCTATTGAGCACATTTGTATGCTAAAAAAGTGACAGCCTGGCACTTAACAAGAACTGAGCACATGATCAGAAACTGAGAAAATAGTGTCACTTAGTTATTATGCTCCACACTCTTTTTAAACTTCAGGTTATTGTCACTTATTCAGCCCTTCAGATCTCTGCTTACCTCCTCAGTTCTACCAAACACTTGATTTTGTCCACAGTGAAAGGCTTATTGAAGAATGTTTAGACATGGAAAGCTTTTATTCCTCAATTTACTTATTGATTATCTTCTTTCATAGTTCCATATACCGCACCAACAGACAAATACAGAGTAGCAATTGCTTTAGTGCTATTACTTTGCTCCGTCTGTTCTTTATAACTTAAGTTTTAATACATTGGTTCCCTTCAGGGTCTCCTAGGTTCGTCAGGATTATCAAGCCATTGTAACCAAACTGATGTTCAGTCTGTTCATCATGATACTTCCTTGGGTTCTGAACTTAAGATACCGATCAAGGGAAGTATGAATGCAAATAATGAATCTGATGTTGCAAAGAAGAGCAGTGGGAACTATGATTGTGATGCTGATGATAACTGTGGCAGTGGATTTGGGGATAGTTCGCTAGAAGCTTCATATTTGGAGGGTCAAGATCCTGTATTTCAAAACGGTGCCAAGCATGGTTTTGGTAATGCTAAACGGCATGTTCTCATATCTCCTTTTTATCTTGGTCTTATCTGGTTTTGGTAAATCTATTGGCCTGTTGGGCTGGAGTGTTTATCTGGCATTGTTTTGATTTGTCTTAGAGAATATTACCATCGATACATGTGTGTATGTTAGGCATCTTGATTCAGTTCTTCCTTGTGTTAATGTACAATAATAAAAAGAAATTTTTGTGATGCTAGCTCTGGCTGAAATAGAGAGATAACAATTTCTCAGGTTTTGTGATTCTGTCTACTTGTAACAGGACTACAGGAGGGCAGGACAGTGAGTTGTGCTAAATTAGAAGTATTGCCTTTTGAATTGGCCATATAGTCTTCTGAGTTCTTACTCATAACCCAGCAGATCCTATATGTTTATCCTAAATAAAGTTCTCTTTTTATATTATTGAACACCTTTTATCCCTCTTATTTTCTTCTGCAGATTAACACAGGAGGAAACATCACCAGCATTATCAGGGAATACAAGTCATTATATTTCTACTGCTGCATTGGAGATTAGTGGCGAACCAATTGAGAAGCTCTTCTTATGGGGACAATCTGCTTGTGCATTAATTGTTGGAACAGAGCACCACGTTCTAACTTTTGGTGGTTTTGGAGGACCAGGAAGGCATGCGAGAAGAAATTATGCTCTTCTGCTTAATCATAGGTCAGGATTGCTGACAGAAATAAAGGTTACCGAGTCACCTTCACCACGGATGGGTCATACAGTAACTGTAGTAGGCAATGATATTTATGTTGTTGGAGGTAGAGGGGGCCCTTCAGAAATTCTTGATGATGTCTGGGTTTTGCAAAACTCCAAGAATAGATGGTCAAGAGTAGACTGCAGCGGTGATTTTTTCCGTCCAAGGTATTGTTTACACTGAATTCTTGATGATCTCCAATTCTCCATTTTGTTTTTTACTTTTTCTACATTTCGGCTTACCAAGCCAACATGCTAAGGAATCATGGTAACTAGCTATGCTGTCCAATAGTGGCAATACAGATATTCTTGGAAATAATATCAATCCATTTGCTTCATGGAGGGCTTGTGTTTTTTAATGCAGGCACCGGCATGCTGCTGCGGCAGTAGCTCGCAAAGTATATGTGTTTGGTGGACTAAGTGATGAAGGCATATGTTCTTGCATGAACATCATGGACACAGAAAGTAACCAATGGAATGTGATATCTTCTGACGAAGAATGGCCATGTGCTCGCCACTCACATTCTCTAGTGTCTTATGGTTCAAAGCTGTTTATGTTTGGAGGTCATGATGGTCAGAGAGCACTGAATGATTTATATAGTTTTGATACAACAACACTTAGATGGAACAAAGAAAACACTAATGGGAGATCTCCATCCCCTAGATTTTCACATTGCATGTTCATCTACAAAGATTACCTTGGGATACTTGGGGGTTGTCCTATTAGAGAAAGTAGTCAAGAAGTTGCATTACTAAATTTAAAGCACAAAATCTGGTTTTATGTATCAATTCCATCATTAAGCCAATGCCTCTGTGTCCGTAGCTCATCAGTCATCATTGGTGATGATCTTGTCGTTGTTGGTGGCGGTGCATCTTGCTATGCTTTTGGAACCAGATTTAGTCAGCCAATAAGAATTGATCTGCATTTGCTGGTGTCAATATTTAAACTTGCATACAAGAAGGAAAAAGAAATGGCTATACAAAGTGATTCAACGTCTAATGTAGACTTTGAAGGACATGAGAAAAGTTGCATCCCAAGTGATAATGTGAAGACTATGATTGATAGTGATGCTTCAGGTTCTGCTCTTCTGGTCTTTCAACTGGAAAAGAAGTATGCCAAATTAGCGAAGGACATTCTAAAAAGGTTTGGATGGTTGGATCTTACTAGAAAAGCTCGAATGAGCCAGGATAACATCCATGTTCTCTTTCCTGTTAGTAAAACTTTTCATGCCCTAATCACTGATAAGCATATCAAGGTACAACCTGATGGTTCATCTATCTCTGAAGAACTATTGCCATTTTCTGAGAATAAACTTGTTGAGGCCAGCATTTCTCTTCATAAAGCACTAGAAATTTTGTTGTCATACCGTGGTTCCTTTTTGAAAGATGAACAAGCCCTCAGCCGTAGAACTTCTAAAACTCCTCAAATCATCATGAGAGAGCTTGTGTCTGCTCTATTGGAAAGAAAAGGATTGCCCTGCCGGTTATTGGAGCAGCTGCCAACTAGGTTTGGTCTCTCTGATCTATTAATCAAATGAAGTATGGAGCATAATCTAGTAACACATTTTCGGCCTGTTTCTTATGTTTTGTCTAGGTGGGAAACCCTTGGTGATATAACTGTGCTTCCAAAGACATGCTTTAAGGATCCTCTGTGGGAATCAATTAGAGAAGGACTTTGGCCATTAGTTGCCAAGTCACTTGGGGCACAACGCCTTGCACGTCAAGTAAGTTATGGCTGAACTTGCAAGTCACAGCTGTTAAATGGTAGGAAAATGACTGTAAAGAATATTTACATACCATTTATTAAAAAAGACACCTTTTTTGTGTAACTGAATGAAAAGTGTTACTTGCTATAAACCTGTGATATAGAATATCATCATGTCTTGTTACTGAGATGGTGACCTATTATGTTCAAAGTATTTTCTTTTGAGGATGCTCTTTTCAACTGAACCCACCTCTTTTTAACAGGGTAAAATCACACCAAATGGCACAAGAGATAGTACTCTAGAAATTCTTGTGGGCAACAGCGGGTGGTTGACTCACCATGAAAATGGCATCTGTTACTCGCTTGATGCAACAAAATGCATGTTTTCTTCTGGCAATCGCTCTGAGAAGCTTCGCATGGGAAAGCTTGATTGTAGGGATGAAGTTGTGGTCGACTTGTTTTCTGGAATTGGATATTTTGTTCTCCCATTTCTTGTGAAGTATGTTATATATGATAGCCCTTAACTGTTAAATGCTAAGTGATTTTACAGAAAAAATTGATCCCTTTTTTTATGATAGGGCTAATGCTAAGTTAGTTTATGCGTGTGAATGGAATCCACATGCTCTGGAGGCTCTTCGACGTAATGTCATGGACAACCATGTGGCAGATCGATGTATTATACTTGAAGGAGATAACCGTATGACAGCACCTAAGGTAATATTGTTAGTTTGTTACCAAATTTCACCTGTCAATCTAATGCCTGTCCTAGGATGGCAGCTGACACTTTACTTCTTTGACTTATTTTAGGGGATTGCTGACCGTGTTTGTCTTGGGTTGTTGCCCTCAAGTGAATGTAGCTGGGACACTGCTGTGAGGGCTTTAAGGTAAACCTCCCCACCACTGACTGTCACCTGCTTTGGGGCTGTTTCACATGTTATATAGACTATAGAGAGACCTAGCTCAGGTTTGCCAAGCTTGATTTGGTCACCTCCAGTGGAATTTCGGTTTGTTTTTTCCTTTTTAATGTAAGATTGTTTGAGATTCCCCGAGATGAGCTCAAGCCACATCATGTTCAAGTTCGCAATGGCTTGTAAACTTTGAAGAAAGGAAAATAAACATGTTTTGAATAGTTCAAAGGATTTGCGAACGAAAAATTTCCATAAGCCAGCTGTACCCTGCCACCTATCAGGATCCGACTAGTGGCCCATAAAACATGAATATAGGCTGGAAAGTAGTGCTCCTATTGTCTCATGAATATATAATTATACATTGGTTGTTGCTAACTAGGCCATCTTTAGTTAGGTTGTTTGTCAATTGACACTCTGGAAGTGCCTGCGTAGGGGGTCTTTCAGTGTGCTTAGCATTAACATTCAGAGCTAGTGTTATTTTTTAGGGACATAGCCACATTTCCGAAGTTCTCTTTGGCTCTTCTGTGCATTGACATTTGAGGCATTCGGAGTAGTAGAATAACTTTGCAATAGATACTTTAGAAACGATCTTGGGGATAAAATACAGGGCACTAAAAGCCACTGAACATGCCCTCAATTATACATGGTGACCTTGTTTTGGAAGGCGTGTCAATGTGCTGGATGCACAATGAACATCTCGAGTTTTGACTCTGTTGTCTTACTAAATGTAGGGCTGAAGGTGGCATGTTGCATATACATGGGAATGTCAACGACTCGGATGAGACACTCTGGCTGGACAATGTTGTTGAATCTATCAATAATATTGCAAAAACATATGGTACAGTTGTGATTTTTATACAGAGTTGCGAAGCATTCTATAGGGTTAAATTTTCATCTTATGAGCTACTCCTTGTCATTTGTCTTCAGGGCTGTCTTGGAACGTTTCGGTCGAGCATGTCGAACGTGTCAAATGGTACGGGCCACATGTTCGACATCTCGTAGTTGATGTCAAATGCCGGCCAGCCTGAAAAAGCGAACACTTGAAAATTTAGCGAATGACAATTTTGCTCCCTCCATTCTCTGGTTAAGCTAGGGAATTAAATTATCTGTTGTAAACTGAGAAGGAAGCCTGCCCAGATTCTGAGAACAAAGAAATATTTCTGATAATTTGCAGTCACACTGATAATTAGCACCTGTGCTTCAGTCTTTTTGCAGCGAATGTTTCTGAATCTGATGAAGGAAATCGTTGTTAGCTGCTAAAAAACACTTGGGGATCTTTAGATCATAGGAATTTTACAGAAATTGGTTCAATTACTCCAAAAATCCTATAAATTTTCTCCAATCCGAAGTAGGCCTCAAAAGGTGATCTAGCTGCAGGCTTGAATGAATGTGCTTCGCTATGGATTAAGAAACTGAACTGCCCTAGCTGAGCACACTCGTTGCTACTGCTGCTGTGCTTGGCCTCCATCATGTGTTGATGGCCAACGGCAAATAGTCTTAGGAACAGCAATGTCATGCACACAAATTCAACAGGAAAATGAGGTGCAAAACTGCTCTTATTGTGCGTACTTGCATAAACAACTTACAAAGGGAGGGCATTCAAATTACTACAGCAACACCATACACGAACAAAGCAAGAAAATATGCACAATCATCTCAACAATTCAAAAGATGCGTCCAGAGTAAACTTTTATCTGTCGGCTAAGCAGGTGACAGTCGAACCACCAACCATGAAAAAAGAACGAAAACAGCTACTGATGTAATGGTGCACCATTTCTACGAGGAAACGGACTACTTGAGCCTCATAGGCTGCTGCATCCCTCCTCTCATCATAGCACAGAATTCCTCGTAGTTGATCCTCCCATCCTGTTTTACCCAAAACAACCACCGTTGTGACGGAACGAAATAGTAATGCAGCTTGAAAACCCGATAAATTTGGAGAGAAAAGTTACATTATCCGTGTCGACTTCTGATATGATCTCCTTTATAGTACTCGTGTCACCCATCTCATGCTCGATCAAAGCAGATTCCAGTTCATCTCTTGTGATGAAGCTGCATAAAATTAAGGTAATCTTTGAATCAAATCAACCATGGGGAGTTTGATGAGCAGATGGCCTTGTACAATTGTTCCTTTTCCTACTGTTTTTCGCTTAGCTAGCCATAGCCATACCTAATACTGTGACTTGTGACATTATTTTTTGTGGCAATTTAGAATACTCACCCACTGCTGTCTTTATCAAAATACTGGAATGCCTTAAACAAATGTTCATCCCTTTCGAGCTTGTGTCGATGCATTGTGGCTGTGATAAATTCAACATAGTCAATGGATCCATTGCCGTCCACATCAGCCTGAAATGATTCAGAAGGTAAGCATAGAAGTCAAGAAAATCATGGTTCAAGCAAATACTTTAACAGCCCAGGATTGGTGCATACAGCATCCATCAACTGCTTTACTTCAGCTTCTGACAGCTTTGATCCAAGTTTGGCTAATCCTGCTTTGAGTTCTTCATATGTGATGGTACCACTGTTGTCAGTGTCCATGTTTGTGAACATTTGCTTCAGGCCCTTGATCTCATCCTCATTAAGATTTGAAGCAATAACCTGCATAGACATATATTTATAAGCAAGGGAGAAAAAAAGAAAACTAATATTACTATGATAATAATAACCTTCAGAGCCATCTTTTTCAGCTTATTCATTGCTCTGAATTGCTTCATCCTAGAAAGAACAGCACTGTCAATAGGCTTATCAGATGCTTCTCCTTCTCTGAGCCATGGATGTTCTGATAAAGCATTTAACACACAAAACATCATTGTTTTGCCATTGGAACTAAAATTTGGAGGTCAGCATGTGGTCAAGACTCAAGAAGCTTACGAAGAACTTGGGCTGAAGTAATTCTTTTCTTTGGATCCTGTGTCAACATCTTTCTAACAAGGTCTTTAGCACTCTCGGAAATCGATGGCCATGGCTGACTTTCGAAGTCAATGTCCCCATGAAGAATAGCATCAAATATCCCCTTTTCAGTTTCTAGAAAGCAAAACAGAATATGAATATCATTGCTTCGTGGCATACATGGATTGATGAACTGGAAGTAAAAAAGGAATTGTCGTTGCAAATGTACCAGCCCAGAACGGAGGAACACCACTAAGAAGAATGTACAGAATAACACCTGCACTCCAGACATCTATCTCTTTACCATAATTTCGCCTAAGGACTTCAGGAGCAACATAATAAGCACTTCCAACGATGTCCCTATACATTTTTCCTGATATTTGAAGGCACTTAATATGCATGAACAAAAGGTCATATCATATGATTTATGAGAAAATTACTGTTCAAATAGTAATAATGCCAGAAATGTTGGAAACTCGGGATCTTGTAATATTGATCATATAAAATTCAATATATAGTTTTGTCACATTAAGTTCTCTTTGGTTAATGAAACAGACAAAAGAAAGCTTTTCAAATTGAAGAAGGCTGGTGCTTGCGTTTTGTAAAAAAATATAATAAACTATCAAGATAAACAATACGTGACAGAAAGCAGTAAAACAAATCAGGACAGCATTTTAGCATTCAGTATAGGAGATGCACACTGGGAGTGATGAGAATGTACAAGGAAAAAGTGAACATAGGAACTGTGGGCGTCCATCACATCGTCACCACTGCTAACACCACCAAAGAAACATCATTATTTGGTGTATTAGTTATGTGGAAGAGCTTCCGTACTCTCACCAAATGTGAAAAGCACATTGAGGCCTGATTTGCAACTACCCATCACCCACTACCAGCATCTGCAACCCCACCACTAAAACATAATACTTCAAAATTTCAACTTGGTTTTCAGGTAGCAAAAAAGCACTGCTATATTTGTCAAGGTGCAGGACAGTGGATCCCTCTCCAAATGTAACAGCCAATCACAATGAATTTGCTATTTTTTAACATTCCACTACTAGGTGTCAATAACAAATCAATGGTCAAGCAGTCATAAACTCAGTGGGTGGGAAGGACTTTCTCCCATGAGCCACAAGCAAAGGATGGTATTTACAATATCACCCTGACATTGAACAATGAATACTTTGGTATGGCACTATGACAGTTTAAATGCCCCTTGAATATTTCCTTGGCATGATTGTTTTATCATTCAACGCTCAACAGTAGCTAGCCATTCTTTGCGTGCTAATATGTACATTTACCAATAAATTTTGTGGAAACCATGACTACATTTCTAGAAACAGTTGGCTCGTACTAAAAGATGCAAAAATTAGACTGCAGGATACAAGGATCAATATTGATGTTAATTGTTAATGATCATCCCAGGATCAGCAATTTAGCTGGCTCTGTGAATCCCAGGTAGTTTTATCAGTGTAGAAAACTTCTTATTCTACTTATAAAAAGTATTATGGTATGGTTCCATTACAGATTTACAGTCACAAAAGATTGGCAAATAACATTCTGAAATGGGTGAATTCTCCATAATTTGGGATAAACAGAGCCAAAAACTTTCAAACCTCGAGAGAAGACCATATATGAAAGTCTAGTTCAGTAAAAGGTATGTTCTCAAGCATATGCAACTTTTATATTATTCATATAATCATATTACCTTCTTCAATGAAAACTGAGAGCCCAAAATCAGTGGCTTTGAGCATCGCATTTTCTTCCTTGGTTGCAAGTAAGAAGTTTTCTGGTTTTAGATCACGGTGCATCACTCCCATAAAATGGCAAATGTTGACAACATTCACCACTGCCCTGCAGATGGTAGCAGCCGCGCGCTCTGAGTAATGCCCCTTGGCAATGATCCGATCAAACAGCTCCCCACCTGCACAAAGCTCCATAACAACATGGACATTGCTCTTGTCCTCATATGCTCCCCGGAACTCGACTATGTTTTGTTGTCCAGAAAGGTGTTGCATGATCTGGATCTCCCGACGAATGTCCTCCTTGTCAGCCTTGCTCACAAGCTTGCGTTTGGAGATGGACTTGCAAGCATACTGCTTACCAGTGGCAATCTCTGTACAAAGGTATGTCACCCCAAACTGCCCTCGGCCAAGTTCCTTTCCAAGGGAGTAAACCGAGCGCACATCCTCATACGACTTGCCAAGAATTGTGTCTGGTGTGGGCTTTGGTGGGGCAACCACAGGCGGGACTACCGGAGGGTTCATCGCTGGCGGTGTGTATCTCACCTCTGCTGGTGGTGGTGGCTGAGGATGGTTATAGCTAGGAGGTGTTTGAGCAGGTTTTGCCTGGTGAGAATAGCCATAACCGTTGACTCCTCGATCCGAATCAGGAGACGTAGCTCTGCTGCAACACTGCCCCATTTTTGGTCAAATTCTTTCTAGCAGTTGGATAAGTTTGCAATATTGTTGCTGAGCAAACGAGTTCAATCACGAGCAGAACCTGCAAACAAGACCCAAGAACACTTGTGTCAAAACTAAGCAAATCAATCAACGACGATCTGTGCCGAACCAAAGGACGTGTCAAAATTAAGGGAAAACCAACAAAGATTTAAACTCAATCAGTTATGGTTTTTCTTCACTTATAATCTAGGAATCCACAAACTCAGTGGATGGGGACTGGGGAATAACCGAGTAACTCAGCAGAAGCAAGGAAGAAAGGAAAAGGAATCCAATACTGGATCTACAAGCAAAACAAACAATAAACTCAAAATAGAACATCAGAAGAGGGGAGAAGCAGCGCAGAAAAAGAAAAGAAATGCCTTTGACAGAAAGTTGACCTCTCTCTACTCTCAATCGAGCCTAGGAACGCATGAATTGCGAGACGAGGTAGATGGCCGGTCCCTTTGGTGATACTGGAAGCAATCAGAGGAGATAAGGGCACAAGCAAACAAGGTAAAAGGAGACAAAGGAAAGCACCATCCGAAAGCAACAGGACCAGCGAGGCACCCGCACCCAAGGGGCAAAATGGAGAAGGAGCTACATCACTCAGCATCGCTACCGTAAAAATGGATCTTTTACACCGATTCAGACAAGAGGAAGCGATAAATGAGTATAGTAAACCCCTAAACTTTACTGTTTTTTGTCCTGTAGAAATTACTGTCAGTATCAGAAATCTACTGAATCCAAGAACATAACCACGAAATTGGTAAAATTATAACTGCAGAAGTAGAGCGCTTGTGAGATGTGAGCTCCCATAGGTTACTCATCGAGCACTGCTGCACCACTCCAGATCCAAACGACCACAGATTTTCACAGCTAGATCAAATTCTCAACCCCCCACCAAAAGAACACGAGACAAATCCGCAAAGCGCAACACACTGAGCTAGCCTCTCCACCCAAGAAAGCCAAGAACGGAGGCGGAGGCGTACCGGCGGCGAGCAAGATCCCGAAAGCCCAGAGCAGCAAAGGAGACGCCTTTCCAGCCGATCCCCAAGAGCACAGCAACCTCGCAGAGGGGAGGGGGGCGAGGGTTTCAGCTACAAGTATCTCGGCGGCCGCAAGAACACGCGTGTTTACGGAATCAAATCTTGGAGGAGGAGGAGGACAGCTCAGCGCGTCGACCGCGGGAGTGGATTAGAGGTGGTGATGCCCACCGCCACAGGGCGCGCCCCCTCCCTCGATCGTGACAACGACTAATACTGCACGCGGCGCACGAATTGAAGACCACGCGAGGAAAACAACGAGAGGAAAAGTTGGTGAGGAGAAGGAAAAGATGAGAGCCGGTAGTAGTTTGCGTGAGAAAGAAGAGAGCTTGCCGCTTTGAAGCTCTTGTGTGTGTTCTGGATATGGAGAATGTGGAATGCCAGGCTTTCCATAAAAGCCCCTCCCATTTGATGGAATACAATGAAAACTAGTCAAAATTCTCGTTTACGGTAAAATCGTCCGAAAAAATAGCTAGGTCATAGGACGATACGAAATATTTAATGATCTGATATTTAAAAGTGACTTCAATTAGTTGTATTTAGGTCATAGTCATACAATTAGATAGTCGGTCATAGTCATACAATTAGATAGTCATATATGTCATTGATAAGTAGCAAATATAGTGATTTTTAAATGATAACTTATTAATGTCTATTTATTTATTTCAATTGAAGATTCTTAGTAGCTAGTTGATCTGAGTATCTAGCTGGATGGTCTAAGTATCTAGTTGAATGGTGTGAGTAGCTAGCTGATCTGAGTATCTCTAGTTAGTAAGAATTTGGAGAATATAGTGTTTGTCAGTTTTTGGATTCTAATTTATTTTTAAATTCTGTAGTTACTTACAGATTCTTATAATCTAAATCTATTCGAACCGTTTGTTTCAATTTTAGATTTTAAAAATAGTTACAACTACCGAAGCCAAAACAAAAGGGACTTAAATCTTTTCAATCCTCTCATGATTATATATGTACCTTTAAATTAACATCGTGCACCTTAGTCCAAACCTAGTTCCTGTTGACAAGGGTGTCCACCACTCCACCCTCTTTCTTTAGGAGTACATACGTGTGTTTGCTCAGTAGCGATCATGACGACTTCTTCTCTTTAACATTTGTCACCAATTGCAATTTAACTATATAAGCACATTCGTGATTTAGACGATTAATATAGTAATTTGTGGACTACTGTGGCTGCCGAGGCATGTTTTTCTTTTGTTCTAACTTTGTAGATGCAATCTTTTTCCAACTGATTTTGAATGCATGGAGTTGATTTTTTTTTTTTTTTTTTGCCAAGAGGTCTAAAACAGCGAGCACTTTCTTCTTCTTCTAACAGAATTAGTCACAAAGCAGCATGATTATTATTATATTCCAGGCTGATCTTTTGGTCTTGGTCTGGGAAAACTAGATTGGTCTAAAACATGCTCATTGCTTTCTTTCTGGTGTGTATTATAAAACACAATATCTTTGAAAAAAATAGAACTTGGGAATAAGTAGGACAGGGGTGGGGTCACACAAGAGTTTTTATACCTGTATTTTCTACCTTTACTTAAAACATTCTTCAACAATATAGTTGTCTCACATTATTCTTGGGCCCCAAAACATATGTGTGTGTGTGTGTATATATTCCAAGGTAGAGAATAGACCTTTTAAGATTAAATTATAATTTGCACCGGGTAAAGTGCACTATTTTTCATTTTGCACCAGGTTTTGTGCTTGTTTTCACTTTGCACCGGAGTATATTAAAATATGATTCACTTTGCAACATATTGTGTCATAAATTTAGAGAGAAATCTTTTAGATACAAGTCAAACTTATGAGACTTCCGCAATTCAGACCATGTTTCATGATGCATAATTCAGATTGTATGATTTTTCATGAAAATTCAATAGGTTTGATGATATTTCATAGTTTAAGTGTGAAAGGATCTTGATGTTGTCTAGAGAGGTGAATATGTGCTTCTTACCAGTTTATCTCTCTACCCGTCTACTTCTAGATTGTACTAGAATTTTTGGATTAAACCCGACGTTTGTATCATTTAATTCTGACGCAAGTGTTGATTTTGTAGAAACGGCTATTCACCCCTCTAGACGGCATCGAGATACTTTGAAACAACTTCTCGTGCGCTTAATAAACTTACTTAGATAGTGTTTGGTTTAAGAGCAAGTATAGATAGATTATGGTCATCTATATATTTAGGGATAGATGACACATGTTAGATGTTTGGTTGGATTGATGAGATGAGATAATTTTTTGTTTAGTTGGATGGATGGATATAACTTAGATAGGTAAAGCCTAAATTTAGTGGTGTCCGCTTGTCATATATATTTTTTAACTAAAATATAATCATATAAAATTTTATTTTATAAATTAAATTATAATAAATATAACAGTGTAATCGGATCACAAAATAAATAAATGATTTAGGAGGAGAAATCATTTAAATATTTGTGAAAAAAATTAAAGTCACCCCAACCAATTAGAAGACGAGACATTATATCATCCAAGCTCAGATGAACTCATCCATTAAATTTGTCTAGATCTCTCTATCCAGTATACTATACTGAATAAATATTCTCTCTAGATGGTCATCCTATCCATTTTATCCTCTAACCAAATAGCTGACTGGATAGAATAATTTCATCATCTAGGAATATCCACGTAACTGAACACTACCTTATTCAATGCACCCTAATGCAAAGTAAAAGTATGTGCAAAATCTAGTGTAAAGTGAAATAAGATATATTTTACACTGTGCAAAGGGTAATTTATTTTTTAATTATCAGTTTCTTACCGTTTTGTTTAGTCAATTCGACGCGCTTTTGGAGCTCGCAGTTCATGATTAAGCTCCTTAATTAATTCACCAACAAACCAGTGCGTTTAAGCATAACATAATTAAATTATTTTATTGGGTGGCAAGTGGCATCTTTGATGCTACTGTCTGCAAAAACCATTACTTAATTCCTCGCAAAGAAAACGTATTAGTTAATCACAACTCAAATTTTTCTAATTTTTAGGCGAACTGATGGAGTTGTACTACTTATTAACCATAACCCATTAATTATATATATTAACTAAAAAGATAAAAATCAAATTTTTATGACAGTTTTTGAATGTTAAATATAAAATCCGATTAGACGGAGAAGTACCAGTACAATGTTCTACTTAGTTGACTGCGTGTTGTGGTTTAAACGAAGATTTTATCTGAGCACCGAAGATTGTAGATCACATAAAAAGATAAAAGATAAGAGAATGTTTTGGTTCTACGATGTAGACGTAAAAAAAATCTACACATTCTCCATTTCTTTTTCATGTGGGGAACTTACATGTAACAGAAGATATACGTGGTAGCCAATTTGACATTTTGACTACATTAAGTAAGTTTTAAGCTTCTAAATACATATATACAGATGTCGTAGATCTCCATGGTATTAGTAGACAAGTTTAAGTACCTTGGCGTATTTCCCTCCATAAAAAGAACGCTAACAATGAAAGATCACGCGAATTGTACGTCTGTACCTTAATATAAAATATAAGCTGCTTTAGAAATTTCAATATACTTTTTTATTTCTTCTTCTATATTTGTATTTGTCAAATAAATAATAACTCTCTCATAAATAATTCACTCTTTAAGAAACAACATAACTAGGGTAACAAAGTTATTTAAGTTGCTATTTTTATTCTTGTGTATAAGTCTAAAAACAACTTATATAAAAAATCATTGAAAACATATATGATCCTTCTTATCTATAGGCCTTGTTTTGAGAGCTTCTACCAGTAATGGATACTACCAGGATCTCTAATTTCTTGAACAGTCTAGATTTCCTGATTATAAAATTTAATCGTTATAAAATCTAGAAATAAATTGTTGTATTATGACTTAAAAGAGATAAACTCAAAGATATAGAGTTATAATCAAATAAGTTTATTATAGTCTCACTCTAATACGATGTCTAAAAATACCTATGAATATAAGTCTTTTATGTATACAATCCCATGACAATTATTATGATTTATCTTCTGTGTTTTTTTTTCTTGTAGAAGATTTTTTCATGTAAATTTTTATCCAATATTTTTTATCTATGTGTTCTTTAATCCTAATATGAACTAATATACAGAAACTATAAAACATTAGCTTCTCTAGATTTTCACCAATAGATCCTTAGTAGTTGTTTCTTGAACTCTTAAACTCTCAAACAAACGTATAGACTGTAGCAAGCATTTTGCATCAACAAAATGCCTTAAACGGATGCAAAGTTGTGCAGGTGGAGGCCAGGAGAGGAGGGTTAGGCCGGTGGGGGCGAGGAGGCGAAGGCGACAACGGCGATAATTCGGACGCTGGTTAGGCGCACATGACGCACGTTGCTTACTTGGCCCATGCTGTCATGTAGTATATAACTATACATCTGTCATCGATGATCCACACATGCCATGAAATATCCTACCAACCCCAACGATCTCACCTTAATTAACAGTTTGTTTTTCCGAATTATTACAGGGGCACATAACCACTACGTTGTCCTGTTTATGGTGGCCATTACTTCCTTTTTTTCGATTGTCGATGATTTACGCTGAAAGAGAGGTGCCTATCGGCTATCGCCGATGCAAAATCAACTGGCCCTGGATGCCGTCGTGGCCTTGTATACATTAACTGATAATAAATCTCCGAGCTCTTCGAGCCTAATTTGTCCTGCCCGCTAAAATTATTAGCATGTTTGTTTAAGCGGAGGAGCCGGTGTTGTTTACCGGCGCGCGACGTGCGGCGCATCAGGTTTCGCGCCGCGATTTGGTGCCAAGATTGATTTTTTTTAGAATTCGTGCAGTTTGAATACAAATTTTGAGTGTATAAAAATGACATTGTCAGGTTCACTCTAACCGAAGCTTTCATAATATCATACTTCGCAATTTCTTTTGAATTTACCAAAAAAGTTGAGTAGTCAAAGCGTTTCTAATCAAATAGTTAGAACTACGTCTCGATGATTTAGATAGTAAAAAAATTCCTTTTATGTACGCATATGATTGAGGGCTCAGGAATTTTCATTTGTATCGTCGACAAGTGGCCACGGTCAGTAAAACACTAAAACCGTATAACTATCCCTATTACTACGTTTTTATTTTTATCATTTACTATTGTGGGGGATAGCCCTCCCGGGTAGGCCACATGGCCATTTCCTGGCCACGTGGCGCGCGGGCAGGTGGCTGCGCGGCCCACCCCTGGGCGCAACGCCAGACGGGGGACCCATCGCACGCACGCGCGCCAGCAGGAGTCAAACTCGGTCGAAAGGGGTAGGAACGCATTAAATGCGACTGGACTGAAAGCGGACAGGAGG
>KE372654.1:367118-383520 GCA_000418225.1 Zizania latifolia
GGGGGCCGAACCACTCTAAAACCTCGAGTCACCTCCGGCCAGTTCTATTCATACGAGCTGTGCAACCATCGGATCTTGAGTACAGCGCTTCCCTGCCATCACAAATCACCCCCTCGGACCACCCCCGAGGAGGATTGTCCGACCACCCGTCGACAACTATAGTATATTATTACCGGTCTAATTTAATAGTAAAAACAGATTAGTTCACTTGACCGGTTTTGTAAACCAAGGATTAGCTAATAATTTCGAGTTATATTTTTAACCTCACTATCGAAATACAGTATTGTATTCGATTTTTTTAAATAATATATTTTTTATTCAAAATTTCAAATCTGGTACACGGATTTCAGAATTTATAAAAATGACCTTCTATCAGTATTTGGTCTGCCAATAGATCGATCGGCCCTAGATCGGCATACCATATGCCGATCTAGGCCGATCGGCCAGATCGAGCAGCGGCGGGCTTCTGTCAGTGGTTCAAATACCGATCTAGGCCGACCGGCCCTAGATCGGTAGATGGTCTGTCGATCTAGACCGAATCAATCTAGATCAGCACATGAAGCACCGATAGAAGTCGGGCCCTAGCAGATCTAGGGCGATCGGCCTAGATCGGCAGACCAAATACCGACAGAAGGCTATTTTTGTAAATTTTGAAATCCACGCACCAGATTTGAAATTTTGAATAAAAATGTATTATTTAAAAAAATCGTATTGTATTCAGCCAAGACTTGTCACTGGGGCAGCGGCGATAGTGTTTAACGAGCCCGGCCCAACTCCGTTGCACGTGTGAAGCGACCTGCTTCCGCTTTCGCTGCAGGATTTACGTACGCAGAAGCTTTCCGCCTCACCTTCATCGTTGGCGGGGGCAAGAGAAACACCACCAGCCCCGGGCGGCGGGCGGCCTCGGCTCGCCGCAGCGGCGGCCAACTTCCCTGAGCTCCTCCTCCGGCGCCACTCAAAGATCTGCGCCTGCGTGGTAGGCATCCATCTCCCCGCTTCAGATGCGTGCTTAGACTTTAATTTCTGCTGCTGGGCGTCGGCCTCACCTTGGTGAAGCGCGTATGGCGTCCGCCTCAGGCTCGATATGGCGTCGGCTGGACGCCCAGCGTCCTGGGGCGAGCGCCATACGGGTGTCGGGGATGGTTGGCGCGCGCGGGAGGGGAAAACGCACAAGAGATAAGGCCGAGGAAAAAGAGAGGAACCATGGTTGTTCGGTTCGACTTAGAAACGAATAACAAAGCTTACACAATGATTGTTACTTTTCTAGCTACAGGGTAGTGTTAAGCTGCTAGAAGTTTAATGGAATGTTCTTTTCTTTTTCCTACATGGATCATGAATCTGAATGTCTGAACTGACCATTCCTCCATTTATGTGGATGCCAACTTGCTGAAGATGCCGCGAGTTGAGCATGTTCGTATTGTGCACGTAGTTTGTATTTACCCCTTTTTGTACAATAAATTTATGTGCTTTGCATTTATATATGATCTGCCTTTACCTGTAAGTGCAACCTAAATGATCTCCTGTGTTAGCTAACGTTTTGTCGCTATCATTGCAGACGATGCTGCTCACCTTTGCTGATCAGAGCAAAAGACAGTGGATATGGAAGATCACAGCATGCATACTGTTACTATCCTTGATTCTCTTTGGTTTTTATGCGCTACAGCCACCTTCCTTCAACAACTATTTCAACATTGTAGTACCATCATCGAGTCTGTCACATGGTGGCATCAGCACCAACTCAACTCTGATTCAAGGGTAATATCAAGATTAGCTTTTCCACAGCCCCAGTAATTCAGATTTCGAATTTTATAGGTTTAAAGGCATAAGTACTCATTCCAGGAGCTTGTTGCTCAGCTAAAAGTTGCAGGGAGCCAGGAGAACAGGTTGGGATTGTCACATATAACATGAACAGGAGTAAAAATACGATGTCCGGTTGGAGCATTGTAAAGGAGGATTTCACATTTCAAGCAGGAAGTGCCCCTTTCAATAACTGCCGTGCCTCCACAATTGTGCAGGTATATTTTATTTTTCACCTTCCTTAACTAAAAACAGGTATATTTTCTTATCTCTTTTTTGGTACACACAACATTTCATAAAATGTAGCCATGCTCACTCTGATTTGAACTTTGTAATTTTTAGATTCATAAAGACAACGTTTTGGTGTCCTATTTTGGGGGATCCATGGAAGGGGCTCCTGATGTCAAAACATGGCTACAGAGATGTAGTGTGGGTTCATCACTTCAGCCATGCATAAATTTCTTTCCATGCTTTCTGACAAAGATCCTTGCTAAGAACTTTGGTTTGTTCATAGGATGGTTATTGGCATCCTCCAGAAGTTGTTGGTGAATAAGATGGGGTTTCCATGTGGAATCCTGTTTTATTCCATCTCCCCTCTCGTGTGTTGCTTCTCTTCTACAAGATCGGTCAAGATTCACAAATGTAAGAACATATATCTCTGGTGTTGCCTCCTATATATGATACAAGTCAACAAGAAGATGGCACAAGTCACAAGATAAATAGGAGGTACTAAATAAAAAAAGGCACAACATGCTTTGATGAAAAATGAACATGATAATATGAAGTTATTTCTTAATTAGAAATTTTATTTAGGTTTCTAGGCCTCCTGTTTCTAATTACAATAACATATTTAACTTCAATATGGAGCTGGTAGTCAGGTTGCGAAAAACTGAGAGATTATAAATAAAGTCTTTTTGATACAGGGAATATAATTTTAGTTGAGCTGTTGCTCTTCTTTCTTGTGACTTATGAGTGTTCCGGAACACTTTTGCAGCATGTGATTCTTCGGCCCAGCCTGAAACAACTGCCCAAGTGATGCCTGGAGATTGCTAATCAAGCTAACTAGAGTCATCAAGGCTCTGCTGTTTTTTTTCTGTTCTTTTTATTTCCCCTCTCAATTCTTGGCTGCTCCTCAGGATCAGGGAAGAAGAATCATTCCCTCTGTAAGACAAACCCACCTAACAACTTTTCCCATTCTCCTCTTGATGTAGATTTGAAATGGATCTTGATATATATTTGATTTGAAATACTAAAATCTTCTGTCTTTTTCTTGTGTTGTATTGCGCCTTTTTCTTGTGTTGTATTTTCCAGACTTGTTTTTAGCTTATCAATATAAAAGTCTTACTCTCAAACTAGTTTGGTTGCTAATTTACGTGTTTTTGGCCTATAATCCACGACCAGATCATAGCTCATCCCATTAGTCTTGATAAAATGAATTAGCTTGATCAGTAGGGATAAGATAAATGATATAAAGAGTAAATTACACTTTCTATCAGGTAGGGTGTATCTTGTTCCACTTTGCACCGAATTTCATTTTGCACCATATTTTACCATAAAATCGTTGGAAAATCATAAAATTTGAGTAAACTTTATGGAATTTCATTTGGATTATATACAATTTTATAAGATTTAAATACATTTGATGATGCGTCATGGTGTGAAGTGCAACTTATTTTAATGCACCATGGTGGTGTAAAACGAAAATATATGCTAAACCTGATGTAAATTTAAACAAGATACACTCTAACAGTTGCAAAAATGTAATTTACGCTAATATAAATGATAATGGGAAGCTTGACAGCTAGGGTGCACAGGGCACGTGGTGGACCAGAACCACCTTCCCTCCCTCCACAATCGGGCAAGCGGACAGCAGCCGCAGGGAGCGTCCCCGCTGACGTGTGGGCCCCCCCACACCCGTGCACCGCGACCGCGTTGGACACAGGTAGACCGCTCACTGGCCGTTCTGTCACTCTCGCTCTGTCGACCTCCTCCTCATCCTCGTGATCTCGTCGTCGTCGTCCTCCTCCTCCTCCTCCTTCTGCTGCTGCTGCGCGCGCAAGCACCTTCAGGTCAGCGCGGCTCGTCTCGTCTTGCTCCCGGAGTCTCGGGTGGTTTTTTTGCAGTACGAGGTGGAACACTCGCCGCTTGCGCTCCCGCTTGGTTCTCTTCTGGCAACTCCGCAACGGTGAGCCGGCGAATCAAGGGGGCAGTCCGGTTGTGGGTTCGCCGTGATTGGTGGATCCTGGGGTGGGTGGAGTAGCCAAAGGGTCGAAGATTTCTGTGAACTAGAAGTGTGCGTACTTGTAGAAAACAAGCCACGCCTTCTGAGGGATTTGCATCGGTCTAGTGGTGTCGTGGCGATGAGCTCTTGCAGATTGGAGGAAGGAGAGGTCCACGCTTCTGTCGAAGTACACTTGAATCTCCGTATAATGAATTGTTGCACATGGCGTGGACCGTGTGAGGAAGAGAGTAATCCAATGAACTGATTTCTTCTGAAGTATTTTTTCCTCTCATTTTTAGTGATGGATGTGATGTGCCCAGCAAGGAATACATGGTTACGTACTGTTCCTCCTTCTGCCAATTGCAAGTTTGTACTGTAGTCTGTAGACTAGACCAGACCAGGAAGTGCATCAGCGCATGCCATTTTTTCTCTTGATTTCTCGGAATGTTGAGGGGGAAAACCCCAATAGAATCCGTACAAATTCCTTCTCATTGAACATTTTGTGCTTCATGTTTCTCTTTGGTGCAGCTATCTTGCTTTGTTTTCTGTACAATGCCCTGTAATCTTACCTGTTTCAATTCCATTTTGTAGATTTGATTGGACTATAATTACTGAAACCTTATGATTTAAGCTTCTGCAGGGCTCACCAGCTGAACGTGATGATCACCATTCACCAATGCAGCAGACGAAAATTTGCTTGGAACGCTACAGGCTGTATACTTTTGATTTCCCTTCTCTTCTTCATCTTTGATTCACCACATGGGATCCTCTTGAACAAGCTCAGTTTCACAATAGCATCATCTAGATCTTTGCTTGAGATTAGCGTCAGTTCAAGGCATGTTCAGAGGTAAGTTCTAAATTGTGTTTCTGTGGCCTCGTGAACGATTACAATCTAGAGTTCTTATCTTATGTGTTTAAATAGGCTTCAAAATTCATCCACAGAGTTTGTTGCAAACCTGAATGACCGTAATGTAGACATTGCACAGCATGTGGAAGATAGTGCTCATAACATCATCAACACAACAGCAAATCTGACCTCTGGTTGGAGCATTGTCAAGGAGGAATTCATATTTCCAGCTGGAAGTGTGCCTTTCAATAGTTGTCATGCTTCTACTATTGTAGAGGTATATGGCTTTTGGATACAAGTGCATTTTTTGATGAACATATATAAGTTACTTATGAGTGAGTTTTTTCTTGTTAGACTGAGAAAGACGGTTTTTTAGTGGCTTATTTTGGTGGGTCCATGGAAGGTGCTCCCGATGTGAAGATCTGGTTGCAGAGATACAGTGTCAGTTCAATCCATCCAGGATACTTCTGTTTTTGTTTCTTTACCTAGAAAAGTGGTTCTTCTTAAGAACCTTACCTTTATAGGGTGGCTACTGGCATACTCCACAAGTGGCTGATGAACAAGATGAGGTACCCATGTGGAATCCTGTTCTATTTCAGCTCCCTTCTCGTGAGTTGCTTCTCTTCTATAAGATTGGCCAAGAAGTCCAGAAGTAAGAACATTTTTTTGTGTTATTTGTCATCTTATCTCTGATTCAAATGATAAGAGAACCATAAGATGGAGCAAAAGTTGAATGTGATTATATGATGGTATGATATTCTGATGCTAAATATAATATGTTCAGGTGGAGTGGTGCCATGAAAAGATCTCTGGATGGTGGCATAACCTGGTCAGAGAGAGAGCAGCTACCACCTGGCATCCTTGGCCCTATTAAGAATAAGGCATGTCTAAGTTTATGGTACTTTGTGTTGCCTTACATCTTAGCACAGCATATTGTAATCATAAAAGGAAAATTTTACGGTATATCTAAATCAATATGGACTGTCCATTTATCTTGATCTAATGGATAATATAGTCTTTCTAGTTGCTTTAGATAAGGAAACAAATGATATCATCATTAAAACATAGCAGTAATTATGGAAATACATGTATGCACGCACATAAAAAGAGAGATTATATGTGATAAATTTCAGTTGAGTTGGTTACAGTAAATATAATTTGTATTTTTCAAATTTCCTCTGAAAACAAGTATTTTTTTCAACGTTCGATTTGTATGAACAGCAAAACATAAAAATATACAATGGAGTACGTGCAGTATATGTATCCAGGAAGGAATCTGTTTGTATTGGAAAGTGTCAAGAAAATTATTAAATTTTGATGGAGTATTCTATTTTAGCGTCACTATTAATTAAGTTGCTATCTATAAAATGCTTTATAGCCAAATATACCCTCGATCAATGGAAGACTGAGATTAAATACTTCTCTTACCTCTCAACAGGTAAGTGGGGCACTGTAACAGAACCCTCATAAAATAAGGAATGGGTTATCAACCTAAACACATTTGGCAACAAAGTAGCAGTTTACTGGCCTTTCCATCGTGATACTATATTTTCTGCATAAGTTTATTGAATTGATTTCTGAATGGAATTTTATTCAATGTAGCCTTTCTTGCTTGAAGATGGGAACCTGCTATGTGGGTCATCCGTTGAAAGCTGGAACTCTTGGGGTGCATGGCTGGAGGTATCCTTTACATTGTCACTTTTGGCCAAAAACAGTAGACTGAAATCAAGCATTTCTCATCACAAAAAAGAAGAAAGAAACCAAACGTTCCTCACATGATACACAGTGGAAGTTCTAAGCTCTTTATCAACTTAGGTCACAAAAGATGCCGGAAGGACATGGCGGAAGTATGGCCCTATATATATTGAAGGAGAAACACTTGGGGTGATTCAGCCAGTTCCCTACCAGACTTCCAATGGGACCATTCGAATGTTACTGCGATCTTTTGAGACAATTGGTCATGTCTGCTTGGCCGATTCCATTGATGGGGGTGTAACATGGAGTTATGTGCACGAGACTGAGCTTCCTAACCCAAATTCAGGTTTGTTCATCTTCCAACTAAATTAGTTTTCTCTTTGCTTCAGTACTCTTTTTATAGCATCACAATTCACAAGTGTTGAAATGATCTATAGTGACCACTGAGGCAATGAACATCTGCTGTTGCTGGGAGCATATTAATAAATAGTTCGAAGCTTCCAAAAATTTTAAGATATACTGATGGATTTCTGAAGAATATTTTGTAACTCTCTTTGCATCACTGGACTTCAAACCTGAAGGTATTGACGGAGTTAAGATGAAAGATGGGAGAGTACTACTTGCGTACAACACCTTCTCCAGAGGAACACTAAAAGTTGCGGTCTCCTTGGATGACGGTGATTCATGGAACGTAGTAATGGCATTGGAGGATACCGATGGTATGGAGTTTTCATATCCTGCAGTGATCCAGACCATGGATGAGCTCATACATATCACATACACGTACAACCGAACACAGATTAAGGTAATCTTTCCGATGCATGCATACAAAAGAAAATATTGATCTTGTTTTCCACCTCTCAGTTAGCACATCTTTTAATATTATTATTGAATGTTTCGCAGCATGTTGTTCTTCAACCTAGTGGGATAGTGAGGTTGTGAGTCTGCAACTATTGGGAGAGCTATCGCTGGCAATTGCAAGGCGCATAAGTTTCTCGATGTGTTGACCATCACATCGTATTGGATGGACTCTGCTGATGAATTCATTCATCCTCAATGCATATTTTGTATGTCTGGCCAATTGAACAATTTCTTGCAACTGCAACCTAATTGATAATCTCACTGGTTCCATGTTAATAAAGATATTTTACATTTGTACATATGCATAAGGTATTTCAGATATGGTTATTTCTATGTTGTAACAATCAAACATTCAAACATATTATTCCTTGAACTAAGAAGTTGAGATGCGTCTTTTTGCGGTCATGCAACTTCCAGCAAATAAATTATGGTTATCAAGATATAATATTATAGCTGTCATGTTTGTATTGTTGGCATCGATATTATAAAAAAGTCAAACTTCATGTATTAAAAGTATGCAACTATTGGTAAATTATCAAGTCTAAACTGCGGGGGAAAAGAGAAAGAAACTAATGAGTATACGTGAAGGGAAAAAGAAAAATATACAGTTTCTCGTGAATAGTAAGTAATATCGTCTTTTTTGCACTACTTGTCGCTGCAGAATATCGTCTTTTTTTAGAGGGATAGATGCCAATGTTTTGTACCGACACTAACTATCCGCCACAAGTTTGTGTTCTATTTCTTCAGTCCCAAAAATATTTTATTTTAGATTTTTAATTTTATCAAAAAGAAACTCATTTTATCTACTGACTTACATTCGATTTGCAAATCACGAAGTTTTAGTTCTTTAATATTTCTTACTTATCACTTATCTATTATGTAGCAATAGTATTTCTTATTAAAGAATGATACTTTAATTCCGTATTCTTAGTAATGATTTATTAATTTTATCTTAAAATAAATTGTTTCTACAACAAGTGAGTATTTAGTGGAAGCAAGAGATGAACACAACCTAAAATAAAAGGAGACTTAAAAGAAAAAAGAGATTAAATCCAGGCCCAAAGAATGGGCTCACTTCAGGCCCACCGCCCATAACTCTAGGCGATAACGCCCACCAAATCCAACCGGCAGAAGTGTAGAGGAAGACGACGGACGGCGGCGTCGCTTTCGTCAGTGAGTCACGAGACCACTTCGCGACTCGTGCTCGCGCTCGTGGTGGTTAGGGGACACTGCTAGGGTTTTGGGCCATGGCGTGGAGCGCCGCCGCATCCGTCAGCAGGGCCGCCGCCGCACCGGCCGCGGAGCTCCGCCTCCCGCTCGCCGCCGGGTTTGCTCGCGCTTCCTTCTCGGGCAGCACCCGTTTCCTCGCCGTCTCCGCATCTCTCTCCACAGCCGCGGCCGCCGGTAAGCGCCCTGTCTGTTTCGGAACTCTACTGGGTCTCCGCTTCCTCCGGGCAAGAAGCGCGCGGAGTAATTGGGGATTCCTATTCCAGTTTTCATCTGTAAACCGTTTTGATTGTGGCGTTTCTAGATTTTTATGTAAATCCATTTGAGGTAACCTTCCGAGATTCCTTCCAGGAAAGTTCTTAGATTTCACTCGTTTTTTTATTGGCAAAAGGAAAAGCCATTACGGAAATATAGTACTAGTGTAGTAAAAACAGGGTACCTTCTTATTCGCTTTGTTCTAACACCGTATACAACAACGTAATTGCTAGTTCACTATCTGTCACACCCTGATTTTCACTATTGAAATAATAAATAAAATGAAGTGAATTTCTAGAAATTACAAATATTTCGTTGATATATGGACCAAAACGCTATTACGATAGTTGGGATACTGGTTTTTCTATATACAGAGAATGCCAGAAATGCACTATGGTTCCTCTTATGAAAGCAAGTGCGATTGGTGAATGCAATGGAGGTGATTGGCAACCTCAAAACATTGTATAATCATGAATCACTGGTTTGGCTGGATTGTAATACGTCTGACGGGAGCAATAGCCAAACAAGTATTGATTAAGAGAGCCGCACAAAAAATGTTCCTTGCATTGATTTTGTTCTGGTTCTTGCTCGCAGGTTGCTTACTAAGGCTATTTGATAGGAAATATTTGATGATTTGCCACTCATAAAAAGTAACTTCAATTATTTGTCACTTTGACCCACAGTCATATAGACTTAGATAATCCCATATGTCATCTACATAAGTGGTAAGCAATCAAATAGTCCAAACTTTTTAGTGGCAAATCCTTAAATCTCTCATTTGATAGTGTTTGTGTTATGCAAAAGTGTTAAATTACTTTGAAATGCATCAATTTTGAACAATCAGAATCAGTGGTCGCAGCTCACATGATATGATTAAGTCATTGAATATCGACACTTATATAAATTACAATATTGGGGATTAATATCAAGAAGCAATGCCCAAGTTAACTAAGGTTGTTCAGCAGTCAATCTTGATTAGTTGTTGGATCAAATTGCTGAAATGGTGTTTGCCCTAGCCGATTAGTGCATTACATAGAATTGGATTTTTCAGACATGCTATAACAATGGATCTCAAATGTTCTGATTAGTTAAAAAGGAGGCTGTTCAGACAGAGAAGGCACCAGCAGCATTAGGCCCGTATTCTCAGGCCATCAAAGCAAACAATCTTGTGTTTGTCTCTGGAGTTCTTGGCCTAAATCCTGAGGTTTGCCCTTGAGATTATGTTTTCTGATCCTTAGTGTTTCTCTACAGCATGAATGTCTGCCACTTTACTGGTTTTCAGTGCCAGTATAACTGATACGGAGTCTTCTGTTTCCAGACTGGGAAGTTTGTATCTGAAAATGTGGACGAGCAAACTGAGCAGGTTAATACTTTGATCTTAGTGGATGTTGCATATAATTTTGAGCCCCTGCAAAGTTCTTGCATAATGTGGATACAATAGTGTACCACATGTGAATTTTCTTAGCTATTCTCATTACCCACTATTTCTTTGTGGATAGTTCCATACTTTACAAGCTTGTCCTTTGTTGTAGTGCAAATGTGTTATTTGTTTTGGTGATCTCTATGGAAAGACTTGTCATGTTTGGTTAGTGTTTATATGAAAGTATATGTAAGTATGTCACGATGTTCAATGGTGATCCAGAGTCAATAGGGGGGAGGGGGGCAATCACAAACCCTGTTTTTCCTGTATGCCTAGTTTCCTTTGCAGTCAGTAAATGATAGTACTGTACTACTGTATTGATGCAGTTTGCAACGTGCTCTACTCTGACATTTTGTTTATGTTTCTATTTTGTCACAGGTAATGAAGAATATGGGTGAAATATTGAAAGCAAGTGGTGCTAGCTACTCTTCAGTTGTCAAGACAACGATCATGTATTTACTTAATCTTTACATGAAACTCTGTTTTGCCCTAAGATATTATGATCTCTATTACTAAAATGCTGTTTTACCTGCAGGTTGGCTGATCTACAGGATTTCAAGAAAGTGAATGAGATTTATGCCAAATGTAAGTAAACACGCTTCTCATTGCAGTAACTTATGCTTGAAACATATCCCTGCCTATGTTCATTTGTTCAATGCTCTTGCCATAATATCTCTTGCTTAATTTGCTTATGAAGATTTTCACATTTCTTACTGCAGATTTTCCGTGTCCTGCACCGGCACGTTCAACTTACCAGGTAGCAGCTCTGCCGTTAAACGCCAGAATCGAGATCGAGTGCATTGCTGCTCTCTAGTTCGTGTTACTGCCCATCAAACTGCCAATAAGCATTCCATGCCGTTCTAGTTGTTCACTGTCCTGGAATGCACTACCTTTCTGAACTGATGGCGCAAATACACTCGAAGGCCACCCTGATCTTGTACCAATCAACGTTTGGAACTGACTGCAATAAATATTGATTCCCAGGAAAGGCTGCATCTAATGTCCAAGGGTATTGTTTTAACTTTCATCATGAATTCATCATCTCCAAAATTCGAATTGCTGGTAGTGCACTGTATTTTATACCTTTTGACAGAGCAGAGCACCATAAGCTGTGCTACACTCATCTCACATTGCCGTGGCTACAAGAATGAATTGGGCTTAGCGTTCTTATAAGAGAAACTATATCAGAATACTGTAGTAACCATAGCCATTTTATTGTAGCAAAAAGTATCATAGCAAATTTATGCACAGTTGAGTATGGTAGTAGTTGATCTGAGCCATCTGTTTTAGATCGGACGGTAGATAAAAGGGTTAATGTTCATGTACTATGTTCTGTATTAGCTCACGCTAATATCCATTTCCCACATATTGACACCCACTGAATCTGACCGGCCATCCATCATTATATTTCACTCAACAATTCGCTTGTATTGTTCGTGACATGATGCAAGTTGAGTGGATAAGATAACGTACCAAGATAAGTTTACACTAGCTCTCTTCCATTAAGAAATATGACTAGCAAAACCTATAGTTCCTTTGTTTATCCTAGCAACTCAATCTTTCACCGATGTTTTTCACAATTCTGCATGCAACCAGAATCTCGAAGTACTCTTAATCAAACATGCTCTTAAATCTTGTCATCCTTTCAACCAAACACATCGTTATATCTCGATCTTTGCGCCGTCCTATTCCTTATTCTATCAGAAAAAAGATAGGGGAGGATGCTTCAAACATTTCGTGCCCGTCTCAATCTCATCCTAGGATGCACGATAGCAACATACGAGTCAAGGAGAGATCTAATGAATAAACAGTTTCAGCAGCGAGCTTGTTGGCTTAACTGCTCGTCATTATGAATTTTCTTTTTTTCCCATGATTTGTACTAAAGTAATTAACTTTGCTTTGGCAGCTTGATTTTCAGTATATATTATTATCACGCAACTCCATCGACACAAGAAACACGTGAGAACTGAGACGGCGCTAGCTCGCTTCTGAGAAGGTTATGTGAAGCTTCCTGTTTACTCCTGCGTTGCAGGGGCGGCTCGCTGCTCGTACGTGACAAAACAGTGACGCTTTGTTGGAAACGATAATGTTGACATCTTAATGACATTTTTTACTGGTTTAATTCTTCTTCTGAGCAGCAGTTTTTCTCCTGAGTAGCACTGCTGCCATAATTCCCAGGTGAAGACAAGTGCTTCATTTCTCGGGCTCGTTTAAAACGCATAAATTTCTTTTATAGTAATTGGGAAAAAATCTCCATAAGGAGCCCTTGTTTTTGTAGATTTTATTATATATGGTTTTTCACAACAGCCAATGTATACCTAAAAAGACCATGATACCGGCCTGGTCCAAATTAAGCATGCATATTACATTTGAGAGAGAAGTATCATTCAACTGTTTATTACCCACTCATTTTTTTTTCATATTATAAGTCATTTATTTTTTATGAATCAAATTTCTCTAACTTTAACTGATTTTATATAAAATATACCAACAACTATAATATCAATTCAGTTTCATTAAATTCACCATAAAATATATTTTAATAATATTTTTTTAAAAAATTTGAGCGAAGCCAAAAGTTCAACTTAAAAAAAAATAAAACAAACAATCTATAATATGAAGTTGGTTGCAAGCTTATCCTTTTCTTTGAAGAAAATTAGGCTAGCTGGCGTGGCTGAGTGGCACAAATTAATAATGGATCAATTCAAGACTTGTCCGATGCCAAGTCAAGGTCGTTAATTCCATTTGCAATTTTGCATCATATTGATCGGGAAACCATGTGCATGCATGCCCATATGTACAAGTCCAAGCTGTGTAAACTACTTAAATTGATCAATCCAAGAGTTTGGGAGTGGTCAAAATCAACGTGGATGGAGCTAATCTCCTCGCTCCTCGTGACAGTTTATTAACAGTTGACCTTAATTTCACATATACTAATACCTTTTGTTTATTTGTTTCGGCTCTCCTTTGCTGTAACTTCACTGACAGTACACGTCAGTTTTAATTAGATATAATTTAGTTTCACTTTCAGTTTTTAATTAATAGAAAAACAATTAGCTACTACGGATTCAGCTGTGCCAAGGTTATGTTACATAATTTGATAATCTGATAAATATTTTTGGTCAAAACTTGACTTGTCAAAGCAAAAACCGATGATTATTCGTGAAAAGAGGGAGGAACATATTAATGCAATGTATTTGGTCGCCTAATCTCCCCAAATGGCGTGGTTTCTCATGTCTTTAGGTAATTAAACATAAGCTGAAACCCTTTGATTTCCTCCAACTTAACTTCTCAAGCCTGCTTTTTTTCTTTAAAAAAGGGACTTCTGAAGCTGGTGTTGTGCGCGACCTCCATATTCTACATACATATGTAGTAGTTTTTGTTTGTCAAAAGTAAAGTATTCATGTGCCTATCTAAAAGGATATTTTCTTATATCGGGAGTTGTGGGTGTATTAAAAATATTTAGTTAAATAATCTACTATTTTTTATTTTAGACTAAAAATAGAAGTTTAAACTCCTTTATTCTATCCTCTAAATTTTAGATTTAGTATAAATCTCAGGGTTGCGGTTGCACCAAACAAGCTCTAAGAACCTAGAGTATTTGATATAACTCTAAATCTGAAATACATCTAGAGTTATAAAGTGAAATGAGTTATCTCCACTTTTGTAAAACAGATCCATCTGTTGTGCTATTAAAAATTAAAAATATAATAATATTTAGTTCAGATCCAACTCTATCGAAAAAATTCAGAAACTGGATTAGTGCCATAGAGAGGACCTAACACATCCATCTTTGCAGATCCGGTGAGATCACATCTTACTTTACACAATTTAATCAAATTGTGCGCTACTACTCATTAATTACTCCTTGCTTCCAAAAGAATGGCCACAAGCATCCTATCTTGTTGACTAAATGAAGAATACCAGGCATCCTTAATTAATCCATCAAACCAAATTAGGGAACAATACAATCTCTTTGAAAAGGAGCTTGGGAAAGCTAGATTATGTTTTTTTTTCATATATATACACCATAGCTTTCCATGCTGATTATGTTTTTTCAATGTTCATATATATATTCGTCCTGTGTTTTGTCAGGAAAAGGGAGGCTTCACATGGGAAATATATGGCCCAAGGGGACAAAGATGACTCAGACACTCTCATAGTGCGCCGTCCAATTAAACATGAGCAGATGGCCATCATTTTGCCCCCACCATATGCATATCAGTTCATATCAATTAGCTCAATAATGTCCTCCTGTGAGGGAAAAAGGGAGGTTGGAGAAAGGAGGAGGCATATAAAAGACACAACTAGTGTTGCAATCAGCTGGAATCTTCCATACAGTATGCTCCATGAAAAATGATGAGTTCATTATCAAACATACCTAAATTAAAAATGTAATACTAAATGAGATGTACCATTATCAGGGTTAACCAAACCATCGGCCAGCTGAAAAGCGGTACCGTATCGATTACGATGGTAATTGATTATGTTACCGGTTACCATTAATCGTCTGCTAGCAGTTAACCTAAAAATTATGGTTATTGGACGGTTTTGTTACCCTGACTATTATCAATCACTTAGGATTGGATGAAGTAACTAAGGGTGTGCTTGGTTGATCTGTAGATTCTAAAAAATATATTATGTGTTGTAAAAAAGTTAATGTAAGCTATGATCTGTAAAAAATTATAAAATTATTTGGTTAAAATAGTTGTAGATCGGTGATAGGACAATTCTATAAAATTTAATGATAAGAAATGATGATTCTATACCTCAATTATCAATAAATGTAATAAGTTCATTTGAATTGGCTAAGGGATCAAACTGTATAAACCGTAAAATTATTAAACATAGAGGGTGAATAATTTCACTTTATACTAGAAAAAACTAATTCAAATGAAAAATCTAATTTTATCTTATACTAATTAAAAAAATTGAATCAAACAAAAAAGAGAAACACCATAATTTTAGTGTAAATTTTAGTATTTATCGATATCTTAGTACTAAAGATACCAAAATTAAGATAACTATTTACATCTCATCGGAAACAGTAAAATCAGTCGACAAAAAACCTACGTCGCGATATGCGTAGCATCATGGAACATATAAACAGCCTATAATCGAGAAGCTTTTTTGCCGGTGTCACTATCAGCAAATCACGTCACCTTTAGTCTCCATGTGTCACGGGCTGCAACCCAATATAAAATTAAAATGCCCGTGATATATACATCCTACACGCATTAACAGCCCCATATACGTACGTACGTAGCTAGCTTGGCCCTGCATATAAATATATGCAGATGAACGGCCTGACAGCGGCCATGTGTACTACTTACTTAGCTTACGTAAGTTTCACAAGCTCGATCAAGCAAGACGACAACTTTATCATAGAATTGGACCCAGCGTGCTATCCCCACCTAGCTTAATTAATTTTGGTCCCATTTTCTTTACAGAAAATTCGAGCATGTAATGTGCATAGTAGCATCAAAAAAAATCAATCATTGATAATTCGTGCAAAAGTTAGTATGTTTGTTTCAGCTTCTGACAACTACAGCTACTTTAGAATCAAAAACTAAAACAAACGGTTCAGATTCTAGACTTAGATTGTGAGAATCAATAACTTCAGAATCTTGAAATGAACTAAATTATAGAAGCTCGAAAACATCAGCTTCTCTAAATTCTCAATAGATAGATACTCAGATTATTTAACTATTTAGACTAGCTAGCTACTAAAAAACTCTAGTTATCAGAAGCTGAAATAAACATACCATTAAAATTATAGTGATTAATAATTTGTGCAAAGTATGTAGGTTCATCGTTAGATGAAAAAAGTAGTTATTGATATTTATGTTTATGTTTATATTCCTCTTTATTTAAACTCGTATACTTTCTGTTAAATTTGGACCCACCAAAAATGTGATATTACATTTGTTTTCTTTTCTCTGACAATCGTGATAATTTATACGCCGTCCCGTCTCTCTCCCCCGTCCGAACTCGCGCGCAAGGCTCCAACGGCAGACGGTGGTGGTGGCCGCGCGTCCCATCCTACCGGTCGGTGTCGGCGGCTGGACCGCCGGCGGCC
>KE372654.1:390330-403930 GCA_000418225.1 Zizania latifolia
GCCCCTGCCCACCTCGAGCCCTCCACCGCCGCCCCACCCATCCGCCGCAGCCCCCTCTGACGACAGCGAGTACCACACGTCAGCCTCCGCCAGGTCCGGCAGGTCGTCGTCGTAGGCCGGCGCCCCTCCTCCGGGCCCAGCGCGGTGGTGGAAACCGAGGAACCTTTCCGCCGACGCGGCCGCGAACGGCGCCTGCGGCGGCCTCCTCGCCTTGGCCATCGGTCGACCGGTCCACGACGTCGCCGTCGGGAGGAAAGCTGGAGCCGCACGAGACCTGCTCCTTCGAGGCGAGGTGAGACGAGAGAAGGGGACTACTACCACAGTACCACCACCACCAGTCGACGAAAGGTTCGGCGCATGGGGCAACCTGCCGCCAATTTATAGGCCGCCGCGCGTTGGGCGGTGGGCCCCGCACCCTAGGCGCGAGCTGTTTCGTCGTAACCACTTTCACGTTACGCTCCGGCTCACGCTATACCTCCGACCTCTCCCTTGCATTGCCACGGTTTATTCCGTTTTAAACGTAAAAATTAAAAAAATCATTAATAAAAAAAATATTATAAAGGGATAGTTATAAACCTTAAAAGAAATAAATTTCTTAATTTGTGGATACAAAATAATTAAATAAATAAACTCAAATAACTGAATTGACTCTCGAATATCTTTTATTTTTAGAGAGACGAAATATTTTTTAAGATGCACACGTACATATACTACATGCCTATTTGTTTTAGCTTCTGACAACTGCAGGTATTTTTAAAAACTGAAACTGAAATAAACGGTTAAATCCAGATTCTAGACTTATTTTATGTTTGCTATGAAATAAACTAGAATTCAGAAGCTGAGATTCTTATCAACTAGATACTCAGACTATCTAAATGCTCAGACCAACCAGCTAGCTACTAAAAAATCTATAGCTAAAATAAACAAGCCGGTAACACACTTCATATTTACACATCACTAAAACCCTATTACAATTGTGTGATCGCATCAATAATCTCCCCTGTTCGTGCAGACGGTCAATGCGGCCGAGTGGTTCATCATTATCCTCTGCGTGTTACGTGTATATATACTCATCAAGACGCGGTTTATGTGTATTAATTGCACAAAAACGCGCGTAATCCACCAGCCAGCTAGAGTAATAACAGTGTGCGTCATCTTCCTATCGTCGTAACATCTACGTTAATCCAGGTTATATCTGGAGGAGGAGCTAACATCTAAGTACCTTTCATGGGCTCAAAGATATATAATCACGTAGTAATGAGTACTGCCTAAACTAGCAAAAATATAAACAAGTCTGTGAGTAGACACGGTCTCACACACGTACAACTATATCCAGATGCAGGACAAGTGATCGACATGACGCAGTCATGCAGAACAGCTAGCACTGGGCACTACCACCCAGCAGTAACCAGCTTCTTGGAAGCTTCCTGCTTTTATACTTCAGTCCCATAAAACTAGGAGGCAATACCAGATTTGATATTTTATTATACAATAAATTTAGACATATTACTCTAGATTGTTATATTATGAAACAGATAGAATATTTTATTTAGAGCTTATTTAAAATACATAAATTTTATGAGATTTTTATATGTTTTTATTTATTTCCTGTTTTAAAAAACTGCAAAATTTTAAATGATTTTTACATGGTTTAGTTTGAGTCCTCTGTTTTTTAATAAAATAATCACGGCACGCCACGGTGGCGAAACGCGAGCATATTCTTATCCCCTGCTGGCCCTGCACCGCTGCACGTGCGTTGGCTGTACTGTATACCAATGGGTCTACGAGGACCGGGTCCACGGAGATGGATGGATCGGCCGGGTGGGCCAGCCGCCCACGTGGACGCGTACTCGTGCGGTCACGGAGCGCTCTGACCCCACCAGCTCGCGGGCTGCGGCGCGGGGGCCCCACCCCACCCTCACCTGTGGGCCCGCCGAGCTGGCGGGCGGTGACGTCATCGACCCCGTGTGTAGCGCCGGGCCGCCTCGTGCGCGCGAGCTTCCGGTTGGCAATTCGCCCGTGCCGGCGCGCGGGAGCCCCGTGATTAGACTAGCGTTTAATGAGAATGGGAAAAGTAGTTATTGATCGGTTCGTTGTACCTGGACGTAATTACGAACAGGTTTAGGTGGATGGGTGTTGGGTATATGTGCATGCTACTGCCTACTGGATGCTTTTAACGGCAAGTGAGTGTTTGTGAATGTACGTGTACGAGCGTGGCTGCGTACCTTATAAGTGGGAGGATAATCTGCGAGGTCAATTTTGAGCTAAAACAAGAAAAAATGGTCCATGTTCATTGAACCTGTGGGGTATAATGGCAGGCTGAAACCAAGGGGCGTGACCGCGTGAGCGACTGAGCGGCAAACTTGGCTGCCAAGTCTTTGTAACCTCTGAAACTTAAATGCGCGCAGCAGAGCTGCCGAGGGGAGAGATGAGTCTTACAGGATGGCTCTGTATAGGGAGATTTTAACTGCTCTAGTTATTTTCAAAATATTAATCTTCTAAATAACTACAGTAATGATGTAAAAATAAATTAATTTTCGAAAGCTAAAAAATCAGTTTGTTCATAGTTTTACCTTCTCAGAATATTAACCCCTCCCTGCTGAGCCAAATCTTGCTGACAATTTACAAGATCTGATAGGAAAAGATTCAGATCTGATAAATTGGAGATAGCCCATTTGCATCATATGGCAGGGAATGGGCCTCCCGATCGACTGGTCTGCATGTATGGCTCACTAATCCTCTCTTATGCTGGATGCGAACATGAATCACTCTGATTAATAGCAACAATCTTTAATTTTACTCTTAAAGAATTTGATCGAGTAGTGAACTTGTAGATGAACAACGTGGTCCCTATGCATAGTTGCCCTTGTGAAAACCATCGGGTTAACGCATGCAGCTCGCAGGGCGCAGAACGTGGCCACCGAACTTGGCTGCCAAGCATGAACGCGAGCATATCAGCTGATGAGCACGAAGCGAAGAGGAAGAAAAGGAAATAGAAGAAAGTTCGAAGCCTGAGTCAGATCATACGTGGAGCCCCATCGTTTCTGAATTGGACAGCAGGTAGCCCACTGGCAGGACACGGGCAATGAGCCTTCAATAAGCCCATGCGTAAAATTCGGTGTGTCGCGTGAGTCCCAAGACGAAAAGCTGGAGCGGAGCGTGCGGTGAAACGCTACGTCTGGTGTGGTTGGGCTGGACGAAGGAAGTGGGCCCGAATGCGTCTTCTACGAAAATGCGCATTCGCAATAAAGGAGGAGGAACAAAGCCCATGAGAACCTGTGTTTTCGGCCCAGGAGAGGAGGAGGATTGGTGATGTTTTTCCCTTGGTAGGGGCGGCAGCCTCAGCGGACAGGTCCCCGCCCTCCCCCCCGCCATCTAGATTTTTTTCCGTTTTACATCTCTGTTCCCACTAGGTTGACATGAACTCGCGAAAATCTGCATGAACATTACAATATAGAGCTCTATTTCTGATCGTCATCCGTAGCCTATAGACTATAGTATCGCTACTCGCCGATTTTACCTTAGAAACACTTGATCTATGAGCTAATGTTATAGAGCAAGGTATTTGCGCAAGGTGGCTAGGGGTTATTCTCTATTCCTATCTCCCGATAGGGAAAATCTCCACCAAGAATGGGGAATAGGCTCATTATCATCATCCCTATGCGAGGAGAATTGTTGTTATTTGTGATTTTTTTTGCAAATAATCGAAGAAAAGTTTTTTTTTTTCATTTACTATATGTAAGTAGTTAGTTACTACCTCCGTTTCAGAATGTAAGTTATTCTGGCTCTGTCTAGATTCATCTATATCTAGATTCGTTGGTCTATAGATGAATCTAGACAGAGCCAAGATAACTTACATTCTGAAACGGATGAAATTCAAAAAACAATCATCAATTGCTATACTAGGATGTATAGGGAATCCAAGATATTAATTTTCAAAAAAAAAACTTTGTAAGGATTTTTAAAATTCCCACAAGCACTCTAGAATTTCATGGAAAAAATCTCCCATTTTTTAAAATTAAGTAAAAATCTGTTAACAACATTCTAGATCACTCTAATTCGAGTAGTCAACGGAAATTTGTGATGTTAAGTTCGAAGGACGAAATTCAAATTTTGACTTTGGCAGCCATTATCCACCCTCTGTAGCTTTGGCCATGGCAGCTCATACAGCACAAGTGTGACGCAATTAGTAACATACGTAGTAGCTAGCAGCTAGTCAAACTAAGCTTAGCTGCTCGCTTGCCTCCGCCTCCACGGGAAGACAGCCGGCGGCGACGGCGACCGGCCAACGCCACTGCGGCGATGTGGGGTCCACATCAATCAGGTGATGATTGAAACCAACCCGGCATATATGCCCCTCCAACCGAAATTGTTGACCTAGATAGATTTCATCGGTTGCCGTTGGGATATATATAGTGTGCAACTATCAGAAGCAGCTTTACCTAATTAAAAAGAAAAACTACAGGAATGCATCAGTATACCTTTCCATAATTGTTTAAGAACACCAGCATCCTTTTCATATTTCCAGAAAATTTAACCTAGAGCATTGCTACTATTATTTATATCGAGTTAGTTTGGAAGCTGCCGGCTAATTAGGCCTCGTTTGGGACAGCTCCAGATCCAAAAAAATTTAGAACTAGTCCAATCTAGCTCCAAATGAATTAAGTGTATTTAGCTAAGTAATTTAGTTTTTATTTTAAACTAAAAATAGAAGTTTAAACTATTTTATTATACTATACCAACTCTAGATCAATATGAATTTCGAAGTTAGAGTTGTACCATTTATTATTCCGAAGGATGCAATGCAGTGTATTTTTGAATGAGATCAGTTGGGACAATCCAAAAAGTCGCAATATCTAGGAATGCGTAGGTCGGATTTATATGTTGAGATGTACATTTCCATGTAGCGTATATACGATGCTGAATTGCTAATCATTTGTTCAGTTGAGATACGCGCTTAATCATTAGAGGTCAGGTACTCAGGTCAGCCTAATTAGCTGGATACCGAGAGAATGCAAAGAATATTCAGAGATCACACCAGAAATTGAAATGGCGGATTAGTCATCGCCGTCAGTTGAAGTCTCCCTCCCTGGCGGTTTCTTTAATTGGGATTTCTAATTGTAAATAAAATTAGAGCTAATGTTTTATTGTATGCAGTAGTTAGTATGATTTGGGAGATACATGGATCATATTCTTGCCAAAGCCTAGCTAATCACTTAATCATCATAAGTCTAAACACCTGCATGTGATTGTTCCATCTCGGAGGAAATGTAGGGCTCGACGACAGATTCACTGATTGAATGGTTGGGGCTCATGGTTTCTTCTGTGATCAGATTAACTTTGAGTGAAGAAAGATGAGAGAATCTGAAGTTAACTCTGAGATGAGCTGGTGTTTCTTCCCTCTCGCCATCAGAATTCAGAGACCTGTATCTTCTTTGCTCTCTTTCTTTTCTTACGAGTTATTACGAGTGTACCAGCTGCATTATGGTGCTTCTAAGATGAGCTGGTGCTTCTTCCCTCTTGCCATCTTATGTCTTATGCTACTTGGATTTCTTATGCCAATTAGGTTTGGGCAAATCTGCGACTACTTGTGTTCGAAACTAGACAGTCGATCGACAACTACGGTGTTAGAAACCTAAGGCGACACATGGAAAAATGGAGGTAGAGGAGGTGAGCGATAGAAACAACCAATT
Source organism: Zizania latifolia (assembly GCA_000418225.1). Lineage (NCBI taxonomy): Eukaryota > Viridiplantae > Streptophyta > Magnoliopsida > Poales > Poaceae > Zizania > Zizania latifolia. The sequence continues at coordinate 396,024 of KE372654.1, forward strand.
TGGGGATAAGAAGGTAGCAGAATTAGGGCCAGGATTAACAACAATTAGCAGAATTAACATGGGTACAATAGTGTGAACATTGGACCAATAGATTCTCACGACTTTCCACAAAAGCTGTAGTTAGTGAAAACACATATGTACTTCACCCACTCGTCATGAAAATATTTTACTTCTATCTCATCTACCTTATTTTAAAAACTATATTTATCTCTTTCTGTACTGTAAATTATGAAGTTTTATTCCTTCACTGTCTCCTATGGCTTCATAATACCACACTCATCTTCTTATTAACGAGAAATAATTTATCATTTTACTCTTATAACTGATTTATTAACTTTATTACATTTTAGAACCAATGGTCGATCAACGTTGGGTGGATATAAATTACGTGCCACCTAAAAGTCCACAAGTAACATTACACTGGTTTTTTAGCAACAGTATTTCTTAAGGCCATTTAGAACATGGAATTTTAAAGGGATTTTTTAGGAGTTAAATTAAATTCTATGTAAATTATGTAAGTTTCTATGTTAAGGCTTCTTTTTTAACACATGAACTGTACAATAATTTTTATAGAAATTAAACTAAATTAATCAACATTACTATTAAAATAAACCGTTCAAAAGTCAGTTGGAAACAAATCCTGCGAGAGTGCGAGCCTCCAGAAGCGCCAACAGCGGACACGTTTACTGCTTACACGGCGCCAGGGCCCCACCGCGCTTTTATACACACGATTCCGCTTTCCTACCCGTTTCACACCTCGCGCCACCGCCCAGGCCGCATCAGGCCCGTCCAATTCCTCCTTGCACGAATCTCCTCGCACCGGCTGCAACGCGGTCGGCCAGTGAGGCGGGCCCGGCCGGCAGCCTAGGCTCGATCCCAGCCATCCACGTGTCCACGCGCGGCCTATAAATACGCCCACGCGGTCGCCGCCTCAGGAGATCGATCTCTCCCGTTTCCATTTCGAATTTCGATTCTCTTCTCCCGAACGAATTCAAAATTTCAAATCGCTCGCGGATTTTTGCTCGCTTTCGATCTAATCCTTCTGCGTCTCGGCTGTTCCCACCGCCGGGATGGGCAACTGTCTCGAGAGGTCGCGCGGCGCCGTCGTCGACGACGCCGTGCATTGCGCCGCCGCCACGAAGAAGCGCGCGGCGCAGCTGGTGGAAGAGGAGGAGGCGGAGGAGGAGGAGATGCTGAACAAGGGCGAGAGGCCGCCGGCGGTGACGGAGGTGAAGATCCGGATCACGAGGAAGCAGCTGGAGGGGCTGCTGCGAGGCCTGGAGGCGGCCGGGAATGACGGCGGCGGCGGCGGCGCCATCTCGGAGCTCCTGTGCAAGACGAGCAGCTGCAACTTCCGGCACAGGCCGCCGCAATGGAGTCCGTCCCTGCAAAGCATACCGGAGTAATTAAAAACTGTCACGGTACCAACCGATCATATCATGCGGCTGTTGCTACTTGCTAGATACGGCTAGCTAATTACTACACGGATTGCTAGCTCATGCTTGATGCATGTGATTAGTTGGTAGTAAACACGTTATTAATTAGCTTTTGTTAAGTTAATAGTATATGCCATGGTGTGCGTAGAGCGGGGTTTGCAAAACCGTCTGCTGTCCGGCTACAGGCGATGACCGAATAGCGGTAACCGATCTGGTTTCTACCGTTATCGATCTAATTTAGTAGTAAACAAACTAGTTACTGCTAATGATTAGTCTAAAAATTATGGTTACCAGATCTGTAGCTATGATTTCGTTAGACATGGTATACATTTGTTAGGTATTTCTTAGGTTTGAGAGGCTGAGAGAATGAGCTTGAGCTAGCTATGTAGGAGGGTTAATTAATAATATTGGTGCACATCTAGATGAGGGAGATGTAATAATTTTGTAAATACATAGATATATAGTGAGTGTGAATTGACATTGTAAAAAGCCTCCTCCGTTTTGGACATATATTGGGTTTGTACAATATATATACAGTTTGGACATATATTGGGTTTGTACAATATATATACAGTTGTGTATGATGAGTGATAGAGTTACTATTCGTTAACACCGTAACTCAGCTATTTAATTTGTATTTCCAATATCTAAGACAGATTATTTGTAATTAATCCTCGTGTATTTATAAGAGAGATGGATAGATTAACAGAAGAAATATATAGCACAATCACGTACTTTCGATTTGGAGGAAATTATTAAGGAATTAACATAAACTCGAGCACGTGGCCTTCAATTTCTCTAGAAAGATCAGGGTTCAGTGGCCAATATTCAACTGGCCATGCATGCATGCGCTAGGTGAAGCATGAGAAAGTAACAAACATGTGGCAGACTGGCAGTTTGATCCATATATGTTGTCATATGGGTTTGTCACTGTTGTAATGTATTAGGCATTTAGCACTTGTTGGCGATATAGATACGGACTACCCTAAAACCGTATTAATGAATATAATTATTAGATGAGCACATGCATTGATTCATGATCGTGTCTCATTGATCACGCTATGGATATACCAAATCAAAAAATAATGATGTTGTTTGACTTATTGGATCGGAGAACGTACTATTTCATAGGCCCATCATGAAACATTGTTGAGATTATAATATATCATTAGTTAGTCTCATATAGTGTGGACGTAGAGTCATTAGACCCAATATCATCGTAATTCTCAATATGTGTGATAGTTCACTTAGAGACTACCAAACGTTATTACGTAAATGGGTAGTTACATAGGTAGTCTTCGAATTTACTATAAAACATGTAATGTAATGTGAGCCTCCTCCTTTCAAAAAAATATGATCCTCTTGATATAATGGATTATAAAAGTGTATGATCACGCCAATGTACTTGAGGAGTCAATCACGAGTTAAGCAAACCAATATATGATTGAATGAATGATTGAGCTATTAAAAAGATGTCTTAAACCTTATTTTATGCTTAATCGACACCATGAGACAAAGGAATTCATACATGAATACACTATAGCTATGTTTAGTCGATATAATCTTTACATAGATCTTAGGGTCAATATGCCCTGTTAGGGGGTGTTGTTGACACATCAACTCAAATGTATTTTCGGGTTGCAACCAAATATACTTGAACATATGGGGTTGCATATTCACTGGGTTAGAACGACTTATTTAGATATAATTCGAATATGACTTGATTTGGATAGGAATCTGAATAGGAACCTAATGAGTCTTGGCCCACATGATTTGATCAAGAAGCTATATAAATAGATTGATGGAGCGTTGAGGGATATACATCATATCCACCTCAAGCTAAACACTAGTTGTTCCACCCCTATATATATGATATTAGTACAAGGGATGTTGCGTTGTGACGTTCCTCAGCAAGGAGGATATGATCGGCTCGGTGCAAAGAGGTGATCATGCTATGAGGAGATGATCGGATCATTGTGATCAACTACCTTTGCTACTTCATCGATGCACAGATAGTTAGACCGACTTCTCTAATCATCTTCTGTTACACTGTATATCTAATGATAACAAAACATGATGGACCCTTACTCATATAAATTCCTAGAGTGTAGGGTAGAAATATTTTATTTATGCTATAATAGCTTACCCATACTCTCGTACTCCTGCAATGATCATATTTAATTTCACAGTTAATGATGATTTGCATTTTTCCTTGTTTTGACTTCTCTCTTGAGATATATATCTTTCAGTTCAATTCTGATGTTGTCGGCACCATGTTCGCTTACTTCTTCATGTAGCGTATTTTAGCTTGGTATTTTAGAGAGGTTGATTTTTTTAGGCCATGCATTGCTTTGTCAACAGATTCAGCCATTCAGGGAGTGGACTTTTGGTTGTCCAGCTAATATCTTCTGTATATTCCATCAACTGTACTGATCTTTGGGTTCAGACTTCAGAGTTCAGACTGTGCTCTTTTCAAAATAAAACTTTACTCTTATATTTGTTTTGTCAAGTATTGACCAAAACCAGCAAAGGCACATTCATGCTGAAAATTTAGAAGAGCTTGAACATGAAAAATATCTGAAATTAATTATACATGTTCCACGGTAAGAGTAGGATCTGACAGAGGAACTGTTTATCAAGCCCAGGTCTTGTCAACGATCGTTCAAGATTAAAATCATATCCTGCTCACACGTCTCACTCCTTTGATCTGATCAAAACCTGTGCGATTGGTTTGAGAAAAATAAATCGTTTCTTTGGATAGATTTTGGTCCAAATTCCTAGCTATGCATGGACCTGACTACTGGCGGCACAAGAAAAAAAATCAACCGAACTTACCATCTCTTTGGAGACATTCTTGGGTCAAGTGATCGCTGAGCAGGGCAGTTGACAAGTTCATGCTGTTAATTACCACCAGTAAAGCGTTATCTTAGATAAATTTTAAGATACATTAAATTAAAAAGTAGCATTTATTTGTATAGATCTAATAGCTATAATTAAAAAAAGTCGATGTCTTACCTCCTAGAAAATAATAAATCACCTAATATAACGATCACGATTAAAATAAGTCAACGTTTTACTTCCTAAAAAAGATAATACGTCACCTTATTTTTTCTAATCAATGATTAAGATTAATTCTATTTCTTACCATTTCTTACTTATTCAAGAGGTAAGAAATGTACTGTAAAAAGCCCTTGTTTTATCAGAGATATTTTTTAAAATTTTGAAACACTTGTGCAAATTTATCTCCAATACTATTTTGTGGAAGATTGCAATGACAACAGGGTGCGGATTGGACTGATTGACCTGATCCAAACTTGCAAAGTCCTCGGAGAATTTCGTCCATGCAAGCTTATCCTGCCTACGTACGTAGCAGCGAGTTGAAGAACAAGCCCAATGCTGACACATCTGCGTGTAGAAGATTGCATAAGCGCTTCGGTAAACTGTGGAATCAACTCGATGCAATGACGAACTATAATCGATCATTCACAACTAACTACAAATCGATGATGTTACTGCCGCGCTCAAAGTCAGCTAGCCAGCTAGGTCAGTAACGACGAAGCCAGCGAGACGGCATTAAGGGATGTGAAGCCAGAGGATGCAAACCCTAAAAACTCCTGCAGTCCGGCTACATAAATCTGCAAAATATAGGTTCTGTTTGGGAGAGTTTATGGCAACTGTAGCTACTCATAAATTCTATTTCATATTATAAAACACAATAGTTGTATAATCTATAAATAAACTGGAATCCATAAAACATCAGTTTTCTATATTTTTATCAGTCAGGTACTCACTAGTCGTTTCTTTAAACCTAAAGCTCTTCAAACAGAGCATAATATTCTTTCGAGGAATAGTTTTGTGTGGCGTAGAGCAATCACTCTAGCTTCCAGTGGTGTGTGAGGATCCTTTGTTTTTCCGAGTTGCAATCTTTGGTTACAATTTTAACAGCATTTTACAGAGGTGGACAACTGGACATGCGTATGTCTTCCAGAAACTGAAGCCCGCTGTCCAGTGTCCAGGTTCATTGTATATTGGCAACTGCATGTCTGCATTAACCAGTCCCAACTTGTCAGGGGCAACAAGACCATCTTTTTACATGGAAAAAAAACTGAAGTTAAAGCAAAACGTAGGAACTTGCAAACCAAAGGGTTAAAAAACATAGGAATCAGGTGTTAGGACTGGTTTTAGGAAAACGCAGTAATTTTGAGCTTACTGTCAGTTATGCTTGTATTATACTCCGTAGCATTATTTATATGGGTAGCAGCTCACCTCTGTTCTGGTTTTTATTAGATAGTTCATCTACACCAGGTTACTCCGTCTTTTCTTCTCCATTTTAGTAATTAGTATCTCCCTGTTCCTCAATTCATGAATGCATGGACATGCCATCAAAGGAAAATCTACAAAGGATCTAAGGTCTTTTTTTTGTTTAGGAGACCAATCCTTCAGAGTTCAGAATACGAAAAGCTTTCGGAGATCCCACCATTCCAAACATGTTGAAGTGAATTACTGAATTTTCATATGGATTATTGAATCCTGTTTTCCTTCAATCGCCAGCAGATTAATTCCCTGCAAGTTGTTGCCGTGATTTACAGAAACATGTGCTATTTCGGAAGGAAATAACTGAAAATAGAAGGCATTACATATTTACATTTGAGCTGAAAGGAGTATAGTTACTTTCAGAGTTAGCAACTAGTACCATGTAAAACTTGTGCCGTGCATTGTTTTAACCATGTAAAACAGGAGCAAATCTCGAGTCCGATTTAGCCAATCTAGATTGGACCCGTTGCCACTGCATTTGTTAGCATTTTGATATAACTAGCTGAGTGTCCGTGCATTACAACGAGAAAAAATTTAAAAGAACGTCATGACACCACGTGTCAATGATAATAAATATCACGTGTCAATGAAAAAGATTATGGTGTTCTAGCTACTTTTAAAGTAGTATAGATAATCGCTAATCGTATAGTCTGTTGTTGTTATTGTCGGCCTCATCTGAAAATGATGGCCTTTTTAATCTCTGGAGAGGGTGAACATGTAGTAGCCCACATGGAACTAAGCCCTGGAGTTTGTAAGAAGAGATGGCCCAAGCAAACAAAACAGGCCACCAAAAGCACAGGCCTTTATCAATTTCAGTAAGGTCAGCTGAGCGTTAGGCCAACTGGCCTAATGTAACATGCTTCTTACTAATAAAGTAATGAAACAGAATTAAATGACTAGAAATAAAGCTTTTTTTGGAATTGTGAGGTTTGGGAACGATGGCTTTTTGCCCCCAGAAATTAACGGATAGTAGTACAGTCAATCAGAGTAGATGAAACAGAGGAGCCCAGCACAAAAACATTAGGTCAGATTAGTCTGAAAAGTATGTACTCCTTGGGCTCCCAAGGAACATGAGTTCAGAGAATTTTTTTTGAAGTTACAAACAATTCACATATATCTAGTTATAAAAGATCTTTGTGGGGATAAGTGTAGACAAAATCACTCCCGAAATCTATTTGTAAGTAGCAGAGATGTGTGTGGAGTGGAGAGGAAACGTGCTTCATAGTTCACCTGATGCGTCACAGTGGAGCCTAATAATAACTATTGTGTCTCCTTTTATTAAGGAGCTGTTTTGTAAGAGAAACAGAGCTTCACACTTCCTATCTGTCATTTCTATATATTTCCTAAATTAAATTAATCTACTTCACACTAAAAATATTAAGAACCTAATATCGTCTGATTTTATTTAACTCTACCAAACAAGATCTAAGAGCTAGATCTCTGTGCAGCGCCTGATTGCCTGAATGTAAGCAACATCGTCGATCCTAACTCAATTGCAGCTCTATATAACCTGAGTGGCTTCAGTTTGTTCGATCAAATCGTCTGATATCACGTCCACCGCAGAGGATCAAACACAGAGAGAAACTGCAGCACTAGAAGTTAAAGTCTCCTTGTCCAGTAGCCAATGCACTGCGCGATAGGATTTTTCCGGAGAAACAACATTCAGATGTAGAACTGCAGCGATCTTAGCCGTCAGATTTTGATCGGAAGGCCATGCTTTGGTTCTGATAGCCCGTCCACCGCAGAGGATCCTCCACTGGAAAGGATCTCTGTCCACGTATAACTTTGACACGTGTGCAACTTAATTTGACCCCAGTGACGCGGCAACAATGAGTGAGAAGTGCAAAACGACAGAAACATTCGAGAAACGAGGAGATGTCGAGATGAAAACGACAAAAAGGTGGCACAGGTTTAGGTGCGCCGTGTCGGCCCTCGGACCGTGACAGTGCCACTTCACCTAACTCCAGCTACAGCGCTCGCCGCACCGGAAGATATTTGGGAGCTCCGCTGCGACTCTGGGCTCTGGCCGCGGAGAGGAAACCGATCGGTCGGTCACCGATGGGGCACGCCGTGGACGGCCGGCTGGAGGCGCTGCTCTCCGGCGCCGGCGCCGGCGGCGGAGGCGGAGTCGTCCTGGCGCCGTGGGCGAGGCGGATG
>KE372654.1:461872-472821 GCA_000418225.1 Zizania latifolia
AAGGCAGCCCAAATACAAATCCGCCCCACGTGGCCTAATCTGGTGTGGGCCTAATGCAATTTTAGCCCATCATCCAAATTATAATTACATTTTCTGTAATTATTTTACCAGTACTTTTTTAATTTAGCCCTTGCGCTTTATATTATTTAGTACTGCTATTTAAACAGTCTATGCAGTTTTATATTTAAACTAGACTGTTCTTAATTATTGTACAAATGTGTTTATACCATTATTAAATAATTTCCAAATTGTCTTCAAATTACAATCCATTTGCAAAAATAACTGTCATAATCCGTTAGCTCATTTTTAAGCTATACATATGTTTCATGCCAATGCAAATTAATTTTCATTTTGAAATAACTAATACATCATATTCTTTGATGTTGACTATATATGAATAGTACTCACATACTATAGTAGGATCTACACTCTGCTTCATGCATAGTGATTATCCTCAAAATACAAATACATCCAAATTTTGGATAAAGGTCTACACCTTTTTAGGTGATTACCATAAATCCATTCTCATGTTTAATATGCATAAGGTGATACATCTATATTACTAGGGGATTTACACCTTATTATTCATATGGTGATTATCTCTCATGAGCATACTCAATACATATTCGGACTCAATTAGGCTTACACTAATTACGAGATTACCTGATTCATTTCCCAAAATTGATCATACACAAGGTAATATATCTGTATTACTGTGGGAACTTCACTATGTTAAACATAGTAATATTCCTCAACGTGAGTATCCAATTTATAAAATGAATTTTTAAAGGGTCTACTCTATATTAGTAAATTGCCTTCTTATCGTTATTTCAAATTCACATATTGTAATACAATTTGCCATTTCCCCCCAAATTTATGGCATCAAAGATGTAGGCTCAATGGTCCAAAAAGAGTTTGAGCATCTCACTTTTAATGGATCCAATTTTTCTACATTGGCTATGGACATCATAATGAGTCTATCAACTCACGGATTTATTTTTAACGCTCTCACTGAATTTAATCCAGATAATGAGCTTATTGTAGATACATATATATATTTGGTGTCTCATTATAAGGAACCATATTCACCTAGACCTCAAGTTTGAATAGGCATCAGAACAAAATCCACATAAAATATGACTTACTCTTAAACAACGCTATGAACATAGAAATCAATAGTCTTCTCTAAGGCTATCTATGATTGGAATCATCTATGTCTATAGTATTTAAAAACTATAGATGAGTTCAACCATGTTTATAAAATTTGCTCAAAACCTCAATAGCAGAGTCGGGCAAATACAAGCGTAAAGAGATACCACAAGCCATGTGGACACTTCAACAAAATGAAGATCATTTCTTAGTCTAAATATGACAACAATGTAGTCATAATCATACTTCTAAGAAATGCAAGGCCCTAGATAATTGGTGAATTTATATCTTATCCGTGGAACATGGACACACCATTAAAGAGAGAAAATATAAAGCACACTTCATCTCCCGTATGTATGATGTAAGTGGTTCGAACTCTCACATGGAAGATCCAAATACCACTTAAACTATACATCAGGGGAAGAATCTCTCGGACAATAACATGATCGTGGAACATACCACCAACGATCTATATGGAGACTTTAATTAGGATCCATACAAATATATATTTAGATACTTTGCTATCTATCTATTTGTGAGGGATAATTTGTATTAAAGACAAGAAACTATCATGAATTGGTTCAAATAAACACCATTGGTACATAATAGATATGTAAAGATTCTATATATTTATAGAATTTTCATACAAAAAATTCTTACATATAGACTCTACGGGCATTGGTACAATAAGGGAAGAGATGTATTTTATGGACAATGTTACCACAAACTATATACTTAGTGAAACAAAAAATTCCTAAGGTCTCACCAAAAGACAAGGAAATATTGTAACAATCGCATGACGCGATGCAATATTCGTTGGCTTAAATAATACCATAAATTATTCTATCTATGAGTACTCAAGTTATAATATTGGATACAATAAATTATCCAGATTCAACTCGTACTTCACTAAGTCATAAAAATATCCGTCAAAATGGTTTCTATATTGAAACCCATACAAACAATAAAAGAAACTTCTCTTTATCAAAAATAACGGATATAACAAGTGATACTTCAATAAGTATCCTCTCTCCTATATAATTGTACTACATATTTATTAAACCCGTACCACATGTTGCATATCAAGTATTTTTTTAGAATGTCAATGCATTCTAGACTAGACATGGTCGCCTTGATCATCCTAACATAGGATGATGCAAAAATTACTAGCAATTCTATTGGTCGTAATTTAAATAATACTGCATTTCCTCAACTATTAATTTTTTTTGTGCATTGCATGTGCCATAGGGAAAATAATTCTAAGGCCATCAAACTAAAACTTCATCAAGAACCACTCAAATTCCTTGAACACATTCAAGGACATATATGTGGTCATATACAACTATTTATCGGTCTATTCTGGTATTTCATGGTTTTAATAGATTCATCTACTATATGATCTCACATGTGTCTATTATACACATAAACCATGTATTTGCCACAATTATGGCAAAATTTATTGTGAATTCATTACTTAAAATATTGAATTCAATCAATTCGAATGGACAACGCTACAAAAATTTTCCTTGCGTGCCTTCAATCATTATTGTAAGGCCCTGGGAATTCAAATAATTTTGTCCTGTATGTTCACACTCAAAATGGCCAAAGAGGATTAAGCATAGTACTAGACCATCATTACAGAATTGCAATTCACCAACTTAATGTTAGATTATATAGTTTTACACGCCGCATAATTAATTCAGTTACAACTAACTGAATATCAAACTTTCCCTCTACAAATAGTATGTGGAAATTCACTAAGTATTTTCCATCTGCATAAGTTTGGTTGCGCTGCAAACGCACCATTCTCACCACCATAGCATATATCAATGGGTCTACACAAGAATTTGGGATCTATATTGAGATATCAATATCCATCAATCATAATGTATCTCAGACCCATCACAGGGGATATATTTATTTCCCAGTATGCCTATATTCAATGAGGTACATTTCCAGGCATTAGGGGGAGGTTTCAAGTATCAATAAGAATGCCAGGAAATCAATTATAATGTCCAAATACATTATCACATTGATGCCTCAAATCCACGTACTCATAAATCTGAAATTCAAATTCAGAAAATCATTAATTTGCAACACATTACAAATAACCTGCCAAATACATTTACTAATGACAGAAATGTCACAAAATCCTATCACCTTGCTAGGAATATACCAGAAAGAATAGAGATACCAAATAAAACTATTCAACTCCCTAATCAAACCGATAAAGGGTGAAGTATGGTTACTTACAAGTGTGAAGCTTCTTGCAAGTATAAAGAAACCCTTTGAATGAAAGGTCCAATCATAAATTGAGACTAATTCTATGGGTAATACTTCTCGTAGACGTACGGGAAAATAGAAGGATAAAACTTCTAAACTAGTAAATACAACTCAACCTAGCATTGAGAAACACCAAGTGGATTAACCACATCCACCTCCCGTATCAACAGTGCACTCAATATCTGATACTGGGACATCGGAACACCATGACGTCCTCATATTGGGAAATATAAAAACGTCAACTAAGGTGTAAGAGATTTCATCAATTATCTCGAGTCTGGAGAAATATATAATCAAAAGACTACGATTGTCGACACATAATTCTCTGTATTAATTACTAAAAACCTCTAAAAAGATCCAGATCCCGAATCCATGGTCAAGTGCAAAAACGTACTCGGACTAGAACAAATAAAGAGGTATTTCAAGCAGAGTTAGCCTCCCTCACAAAAGAAAGGTATTATCATCAGTAATACCTACACCTCCAAAACCTTCCCTGTGGGTTTCAAATATGTTTTTATTTGAAAATGGTATGAAAACCGTAATGTGGTGAGACATAAGGTGAGGCTCGTAGCACGAGGGTTCACGCAGAGACCCGAATTGATTTCAATCAAACATTCTCTCCAGAAATAAGTGAAATCATTTTCCGATAAATTATATCTTTTGGCAGTATAAGAATCGTCTTTCTAAACAATTGATGGACGTAGTGACTAATCCCTATGAGTCACTTGATTCGGACATAAAGGTTCCCATTGGAATCCAAAATTCTGAATCCAAATACTAATGCAGCATATATTGTGTAAAACTCAATAAGTCATTACATGGCTTAAAACGGTCGGATAGAATTTGGTACAACCGACTCAATGAGTTCCTTATAAAGAGGGCTAGTCAAATAACGATGGTTGCCCATATATATTCATCAAGAAATCCTCAATGGGATTTTACATTATATCTATATATGTTGACATCATCAACGACACTAATGATATCGATGAAGCATGCAATCATTCAATGACAGAATTCGAGACAAAGGATTTGGTCAAAACCAAATTTTGTTTAGGTCTACAACTTAAACACCTTTCCTCGAGTATTTTAAAACACTAAATCGCCTATATCTAGAAAACACATATGGTCATTCGATCTCTACATTTAGAGAAAGATCAATTGAGACTTTAGGAAGAGATACAAGGATTGGAGGTTCCATATCTCAACATTGTTGGAACACTTATGTAATTTGCAAATTGCACTAGGCCTCATATCGCATTTGCAAAGAAATTACTAGCTAGATATAGTGTTAATCCAACTAAATAATATTGGATTGGAGTCAAAATATCTCCAAAAGCACCAAAGATCTTGATATTTTCTTTCAATAATAAAGAAATCAAAATCCAAATATAATTGGATATACAGATATTGGCTACTTACTAGATCCCCATAAGCCAGATCTCAAATAAGGTTTTGTGTTCTCACATGATGGGACAACCAACTCATAGAAGTTTACCTAGTAAACTCTAGTGGCTACATCCACCAATCATTCTGAAATAATTTCATTATATGAAGCATCACGTGAATGTGTATGACTTCACAGAATGATAAACCACATACAAAAATCTTATGTTATTGATTCCATTGAATCACCTACTATTATCTTTTAAGATAATGGTGCTTGCATAGCATAAATGTAGACAGTTTTATAATTTACAAGCCTTAGGGGGAGGGTCTCCTTAAAGGTTTAAACTGTACATACATCATATTATACTTTTTTCTTTTATGAGTTTTATATATTTTCTCATAAAAGTTTTTAATGAGGTAATATCTACACAAGATCATTTATACCATATTCCTATTTTTCCCTAAAATGATTTTTATAAGGAATATATATACGGTATATTAACAATTCACTTATAATTTTCCTCAAAATGTTTTTATTATAAGTACAAATCATATGTTGTATCATTTTCAACATATCATATCATATTCCTTCCTATTTTTTCCACGTAATTTTTGGAGGAATATTCAAATAAGGTTTAGGGAGAGAATCCTCTCATAGTATGCCTTATTAAAACATCATATTGTTCTCTTTTCTTTCTATGAGTTTTTTCTTTTCAAGGTTTCTCATATAAAGTTTTAATGAGACAATATTGAACATAAATATATGTCATATTTCTAGTTCATCTCCATTGAAGTTTTAGGAAAATATCAAAGACATATAATTGCTTATAAACTCTTTAGAGTATATGATAAAGCAATAATTCTATGTATTATTCCTCATATTTTTCCATAGGGTTTTTGGAGGAATAATACATACATTAATCTTTATAATGGATTCGATTAAGGGAGAGTGTTGGAGTTAATCTCTCCATCGCAACGCTCCAGGCGGAACGACACGGCAGCTGGCAATCAACGCCAAGCAAAGCAACGCGTCCGCATGCACTAACAGGCGTCCGCCGTTTGGCTCTTGCACTGTTTCACATCTATATAAACCTGTAATCAATCATCAATAAAGCACTTATTCGTTTTGGCATTCACTGTGTTTTCTCATTTGTATTTACTGTTCTTCGTTCTACTCAAAACACAGAGCTCACGGTGTTTGGGCCTAGAAAAGTGAAAAGCAGCTGTCCGTGTGTGTGCTTTAGCTGTGCGTTCACTACGTGAGATGAGAGGGTGGCTTCAGCTGTGCGTTCACTACGTTGGATGAGAGGGTGGCTTCAGCTACGTGTTGCTTTGCTTTCAATTTGAAGCCATGGCTACATTGTAAATGTTCTTAAGACTTGATGTCTAGTCATGTCTCGCTTTTTTGCACGTGAGAAAGCTAAAAGTGCACCTCTCTTTTCTAGCATCATGAATCTCCTTCATAAAACTGGTTAAATTTCAAAAGTTTGATTTTTAAAATAGTTAAACAACATATAATAATACCATAAAATTTTGATCTAGAATTTAAATTTTCTAGTACTCTCTCCTTTCCATAATAAGATCATATTTGATATTTTATAGTGTAACGTATCTGGACAGTGTTGGTGAATCACCGATCAGTCCATTCAAGGAGTACCCGAGGTAGTGATTAAATGTGTGTAAGAAAAGCGCAACGCCTTCGAACCCGATAATCGACTCTGAAACACAAGAGCCAATATTTATACTGGTTCAGGTCTCTCGGAGGATTATAGCCCTACGTCTAGTGTTTGGGTGTGTACTATAATGATGGATTTTATAATATGACGTAATCAAGCTATGAAGGCTTGAGGCGTCGAAAGCAAGAAAAATATGGTGGTGCTAGATGACTAGATGATGTGTATTAATGAGATTGGATTAGATGCCTCTAAGGGTTCTCGCCTCTTTTATATACTTAAGAGGTGAGCCCAACAACCTAGGACTCTATCCCGAATAGAACTTAGATTGTCTACCAAACTCGGGTGCTAAATCCCTAATTACAAAGATTCTGATATAAATGAATTTCTTGATATCATATCCGGGGCTAAACTATCCGATAAAGACTTAACTTTTCTTCTCAGAATCAAATCCTTATTCACGAGCCATACCAGACGGTGGTCTTGACCTGCCCTTGGTCTAGTCTGATAAGCCCAACTATAGAGTACCCGGAGTCATATACCTGACAGACAGTGTACTGTAGATTTTCTATCTTACAATATTATAAGAAGGAGAAAATACCTTTTATGCTATAGCAGAAACAAGCAGCCAGTTGGACAAATCATTTCGTGTGGACATCAGTTGAGCTGTGCAGATCGAGACTTTAGATCGATCACGTTTGAAACGTAGAAATTTGAAGAAAATTATTCGTTTCTTGTGGGAAAAAAATCAAATTCCTGATCGGGCCAACCAGCAAGCCCGGTTTGTTACCCAGGCCCATGACCACACATGGGCCCATACGATCCAAGCCCAAATGGGCCGGGCTGAGATGGGCTCTAGAGGCCCTGCAGCTTGGCAGGTCTACTCAACCACCGCGAGGAGGAGTCGCCGGAGAAGACGGCTTCTCCTCGACTCAGGCGAGGCGAGGCGAGGGGTCCTACCAACCGCCGGGACTCCGGGAGGGGCTTGGAAGTTGGAAGGAAGAGGCATGGAGGATTTCTACGTCACCATCCCGTACGGCCTCGCGGTCCTCGGCGGGGGCGTCGCCGGCTACGTGAAGAGGGGGAGCACGGCGTCCCTTGCCGCAGGCTCCGGATTCGGCGGAGCGCTCCTCCTCGCCGGGGCACTCAGCGTCTGGGCCTTCGCGCGCGGCCACTCCGGCTCCCTCTTCGCCACCGTGCTCCAGACCGGTCCATTACTGCTACTCCTATACTCTCCATCCTCCATTGCTCCGTTTTATTGGTGGTTCATTTCGCAATGGAGCTATCGATTATGCCATGCTCGTAAATTCTTGCGTTTTCAGTGAATTTAACGATAATCTGGGGCTCTAGGGGAATTGATGCTGTTGACTGACGCTGGAATTACAATTGCAAGAACCCTGTCTAGTGTATAATTGCACATTGGGTGATTGTTTCACCATTGTATTTACAGAAACCTGCTATTGCAGAGAAGGGATGTGTCCTCCGTTTATGTTGGAATTTCGGCAAGATGTTGATCAGTATATGTTGAAAACGCTGCAATATATTTTTTAGGAAACAAATTCATCATACTCAAATTTGCACCATTTCCAGTTCAGAATATGACAGATTAACAAAAAACATGTACAACTCCCAAGACTGAACAACAAATCTCCTACGAGCTTGTTTGCCACAATTGGAGCCTTGGAGGCAACTCATTTATTTACAGTAACAAAAAGGACTTGGGAGAAGTTTTAGCACATTTTAGGAAACAGGAGTCACCCAGCTTCTTGTTGAAGTGTCATAATGAGGTTCAAGTTACAGTGTAACCAAAAACTGGGGTTACCAGTTAAACAATACAGCATTCTGTAAACAAAACAACTCTGACCTTCACACCAACAACACTTATATCCCAGCTAACGAAACAAAAGAAACCCTGTGCAGGATTATATAATTTATCTGCAATTCCTGGAATTATGTAATTTCATCAAACCCTGTGCAGTGTCCCATGAAACAGCACAGCTGCACAGAGTATGCCACATATAAAAATTAAAAAACCTTCAACAAACCTTTACACATAACTATATATTATTTTTATAATATCTTATAGTTACCTATTTTGTCATATGAGCATGCAGTACAAATTCATGTGACACTACAATTGGTCTTTTGGTTAGATTCATTTCAGTGTATGAATGGAAATCGAAAAAACAACTAATCTAATCTTGTTTAAAAAGCTTTTCTTGGGAATGCTGTGTTGTCTTGTTCCTGGAATTTAGTACAACTGTAGGGCCATTTTGTTCAAGTCCTGCTAGCAAATGCTCTAGCTGATTGAGGGGCATGTGTATTACTATGAACTTCATATGATAATTTATGCCCATTTCCTAATCTGATGTTTTGACCATGTTTGAAGAAATGGAATTATTGTTTGTATTCTTGGTTAAGGCTTTATCTTATAGGATTTTATTGTTGAACAGTTTGTGCTGTAGCATTAACAGTCATTATGGGAATAAGATACATCAAAACAAGAAAGGTAATGCCAGCTGGAGTAATTGCTACCATCAGGTTTGCCTCCCTCCCTCCCTCTGCGCACGTGCACTAATGTTTCTCGCTTATGTGCTTCTGTTCCTTTTTCCAAGTAGTGATTTTCCTAACAGTGCCTTTAAAGCCTTTTGTCTCATTTGGATATTTCGACATGCCTTACAAACCCTAGTAAGCATAGCTGTAGTCAGCAAAGAGTGCTCATATGAGTTAATTAGTCCTTTGGCTTTTCTCTCTCATTTAAAAATATTTATTGTAATATATCATCAACAACTACAAAATTAGCATCATATGGAAGTACTTTCAAATATGAATCTAGCGGTGTCATTTGTGTGAAACTAAACATATACATTGTTAGTGCAATTATTAATCAAAAGTTAGAAATGTTGATTTCACTAAAAATATAGGCACCTTATATTTGGAGTACTATCTATAGTACTATGTTTACACTGTTTCTCTTGGTTACTTTTCTTTTCTTCATACTAGACTCTATTCCATGAGCTCTCATTATTCCCATGCTGGATTTTTGTCTTGCTGTTAAAGTGTTAAGTGAACACTAAACTAAGTATACAATAACATGTTCTCTATCTGTATTCTTTTGCAGTGCCCTTGTATTAATATTCTACGTGTACAAGATCTCAAACGGCGGCAACATGGTCTATGTCCCAGTGAACGCCGAGTGATATCTGATGCCAGACCAGGGTGTTATGGTGTGCATGCTGCTGTGTTTCTTTGGACAAATAATTGTGAATCGACCAATTTGTTGTAAATTTGTGTTCTGCCATCCTGGTGATGCGAACACTGTTCTACATCATGTGAAATAGCATGGCACATGAAACATCATGACAGTTTAGACACTGGTTCAACTACAAATTCTTGTGCAATTGTGCCTTTTGTTCCACTTCTCTTGTGTGCAAACAACATTGTCACTGTAATCATCTTATTATAGCCTGGCTCTGCAATGCAACCATCATATTGTGATTACTAACTGTTGGCCGTTTTTGCTTCTGATCAACGAGAAGTCCTGTGCTGAATTTGGATGGGCAGACCATGCAGTGGCATCGGCATGGGGTCTCTCACAAAGATGTCTTCCTTGCATTTGATAATTTGCCTTCATTACTTTAGGAAGTGGCTTTACTCTTTTTGTTATTTTGGCTTACATGTAATTGATATAAATGGTTTCATATGTTATATTGTCTTGAAGTGATATCATAATTAAATGGATGATATTAGAAGTGTCAAATTATTAATTTTTCCCATACGAAGGGCCTCCAACACGATGCGCAACGTGTACTTCTTCTTCGTGAGGCCCTCCCATCCCATGTCAGGGCCTCGCCGTCCTCCTTGCTCTTCGCGACCTCCTCGTGATCTGCATGCATTGGGTTTTTTGTGGCCATGGCGTTGTCAGGGAAGTTCTTGGCAAAACTAAATGGTGGTGTGTTACTTGCCTTGGACCATGGCGGCGAGGGTGGCAGGTTCGTTGGCGAGGTGGCGATCATGAAGGCCATGAGCATGGCGGAGGTGTCGTGGTCGGCGATGAGGGCGACCATGGAGTTGTCTACTATCGCCTGCCTGCTCAGTCCGACCGACGACCGCGCCGAGCAGCTGGTGACCGAGGAACCCGTGCATTGCATAGAAAACCCAAATTTTACATAGGAATTTTTTCGTTTTTCAAGTCCAAAACAACTTTCACATCGCTCTCTTTTGCATTAGCACAGATTCCATGACATCTTTAGTTTCACACATCTTCTGAGCTTGTTTGATAGACCAAAATCCTGATCCATTTTATTTGGATAGATCAGGATTTTAATTTAAAATCTCAATCCGTTCACGAGAAACATCCATAAGAAATATACAGAATTAAAACAAGACCTCTATGATTATCCGGACATGTCAAAACGAACCGTGTTGCCACCGTAGTTCTATTTTGCAACCTTC
>KE372654.1:487510-497892 GCA_000418225.1 Zizania latifolia
GTTGAGCTCTGCATGCAAGGCCGTCCATTTGGCGCCTGCTGGCCATCCACTGCCGTCCAAATCCTCATCAACCTTTTGTCCGTTGATAACGATGGATTGTGCATGTACGTACCGACATACGTACGTGGAATTTATATCTAAATATACACTGGATTGTATTTGGAGATATAACCATAGAGAAATTACTAAATTAGGAGAGGAGAGACCCAACTTGAAGTTGGAGGCATGCTGTGAGAATTTTAAAAACAAATGTTTCTCTTTCTGTATATTAATTTGTTTTTAAACTTTGTAGCTGCTAATATCTCAATTTCTCAATTTTTTGATCGTAAAAATCAAAAAGAGAAAAGCTCATGCATACAGGGCAGCAGGAAGGTACAGTGGTCGCGGAGACGCCAAGAGCATGTGCGACTGTGCGAGTGCGACCACTCACCAGCGATCAGGGGACGAAACGACAGTGCGTAATTTACTTGTTGGGACTTCAGAGTCTTCTTCAAAGTTCAGACTCACGTGCTGTCCTCCTCTGCAGCATAGGATTTTCCCCTGTTTTTGCCGATTTCTACGAGAGTTAAGCGATTGCTGTGAAAACTGGTTTGGAACCCCAGTCCAAGACAGCGGATGTTGAGACGGTAGATGTTCAAACTCATGTGGACCTGAACTCTCTGGTGTGTAAAATAACGAGAAATTTTATATATGATACTAAAAATTCACTAGTTCTCATATATGTTATTAAAAAATTGTTGTTTTCGTATATATCACTACTTTAATTTTTTGTGTCCATATATATTATTGTCGTTAGTCAACGTTAGTTTTTTTCTAAATACGAAAACTACCCTTAACTCACTAAAAATCAATGATGATAAAGCTCGGTGATCAGCTAGCACTCGTTTCAACTGACACGTGCCTACCAATCATTCATCCAATCCCGCACAATTGACATCGGCCAAGAGCAAAGCAAGCTTAGCTTTATGAGCCATGGGCATTTTTGCCATTTAGAAAAAACTAATGTTGACTAACTTTGAAACTGATAATAATAATATATACGGACATAAAAAATTAAAACGGTGATATATATGGGAATAGCAAATTTTCAGTGATATATATAGAAACCGATAAATTTTTAATAGCATATACAAAATTTTCTCTTTAACATTTATTTAGTATATATATATTAGAGTGTAGAAATTAGTTCATAAAATCTAACTTATACCTACTCTATTTTTCGCTAACTTCGTCCTAACGACAATAATAAATGGTTTTCTTCGTGAAGAGGGCGGGACAAGGCAGCTTAAGCAACAACCTGATGATAGGAATATGATACGTTAACATGTCAACTACGAGTACTAACCATTGTCTTCTACTACAAAGTCATCAGTACTGTTCGTTATCACAGACATATTGTTTTCCACATACTTTAGAATTAATAAAATCCCAGTTTCTAACACGTACGTTCTTCAGGAGCACTGATCACTTAATCAGCCACAGGTACTACGGGGAACTCATTAAAAAAATTCTAAGGTAACATGAAGCCATCGTTGACTTGATTGCAAACGACCAAAATAATTATTCGGCAACGTGCAGTTCCAGCGGAACGAAAGCGATAGTGCCGTGTATGATCAACTACAAAAAAACAAAAAAAACTGAACGTCCTGATCGATCTAGTTTGGTTACGTTAATTTACAGATTTAAACTACCAAATCTACAGATTTACAGGATGAGCTGCACGTACGGTACTCTCCTTTGGTGCCGGACAACACGGTGCAAGAAACTGACAAAAAAAATATTACCGATTTTTTCTTTGGGAGTCCCTATTTCACACTCTAAAATTTTATCACGTCATAAACTTGATGTATAATACGATTTTTTTAAAAACATAATATAGACATAGCATTTACATCTCATAACATCGTAAATCTACTAAATAATACTTAAATCCAAAATTTATAAAATTATAACATAAATAGTCTCGCACAATTTAAATAAAATATTATTCAATGTAACTTAAATTAGAAAGTAATTGATCACATTGAACAAAGACAAAATCAAAAGCATCAACAAACCCTAACATTGTGGGATTCATAGCTTCATGCGCAGCTAGCCCTGCTCAACATGAGTCCTATAGATTTTTTCTTTGGAAATTAACTACTACTAGTACTCCACTCAGAAAAAAAATCCAAAAAAACTAATGGGCCAAAACAATTTTTAATATACTAGAGTATAATAGGCTAGATTGTAGGGTGATCTAGGACCCAACTGGACGACCCTCTAGAACCGTCCATGGTGATGATTTGCTCGTAATTGTGTTTTAGCATGCCATTAATCTGCACGGATCATGAGGCAAACCCTTAAGGGCTCCTTTGAATTGAAAGAATTTTGAGGGAATTTGAAAGTATTAAAATCTTTCAAAAAAAATCATATCTAGATTATTTGAAACATATGGTTGAAGCTTCAAAATTTCTTATGATTGTTTTTCTCCAACCCATTTCGTACGAAACCGTTACATGAGCTTGAAAATCTTCTCTTTTATCTCTCTTCTCTCACTACAAACTTCTATTTATTTCCTATAAATCATCCAAATACATCATTTTTTAAGTTCTTGTGCTATAAATTTATGTGGGATTTTCCTATATAAGACATTCTAATTCTATGTTTTTCCTATTTTTATGTTTCTTAAATCCTAACTGTTCCGTGTATGGATCTTCTCCTGGAAAATGTTACGAATCTTCCTTGCTCGAGGGGCTCAATTTTGCCGTCACATTTTTTCGGTTATTTCTACTGATTTGAGAGGTGACCATGTATTGATGTATATGAATTTTAATGCGACAATTTATCGCCTCTTTGGCATAGCCTGTTTCATAAAAAAACCGAAACTAGTGTTAAAATTTAAAATTTGATTTTAGAATTAATTTCAGAGGTTTTCCCTACTTTCGTTTTCCAGCTCTCGCCTAAGAACGCAAGTAAAAAATACATAAAATTATTCTTAAAACCATCTTTCAAATTCGGAATTAGCTTCAGCTCGCACATCGTACATTTCACCGCGGTAGATTCTCCCAGCAAGTTAATTATCAGGAAAAGTTGATCTGATTAACATTCAAATATGAAACCAATCATAAACATCTCGCATCCCATTTGAGAAGCAAAAAAATGCAAAAAATGGTCCACAATTCCATACATGTTTGACTGCTGCCTTTCTACGCTCTCAAGTATAGTTTTTGCGTATTTTAATCAAACTTTCCTCTCTTCAAGCGAGGGCACTTTCTTTTAGACTATTTTTTTGGGTCTTTTGATATCCATACAAAATTTTAATAATCAACTTGCCCGGAAATCAAACTTTGGGAATAATGCACAAATGCCCTGTGAAAATCTTCGATTTGAAAACAGCACGTTGGCGGCCGGGAGGCTCTTTTTTTCCCCCTGTTTTGAGCTGAGTTCATGGCATGCTCGTCTCCTCGTTAGCTGAATTTTAGGCAAAATTTGAAGAATAAAGATCCGTCCCAGTTTGCCTACATGAAAATTTCTTTTGAAAACATACCAAAACTGTTGAGTCAACATCAAGTAAAACTAATGGGTCGGACTCCTTTTGGAACACGAAAATTTTACATGATTTTTATATAATTTAGTTTAAATCTTTTATTTTTTAAAGAAGTTTCACCATTCCAAAGAAGACTTCATAGTATTATTTGGATGGGATGTGGAAGGCTCAATGCCATTTAAGAGTTTAGAGTGCTAGGTAGACTCTCATAAAGTTCGTGTACCATATGGAACCAACCATTGTACTGCACTGTGTTTATAATGATTCATCAATTACATTCTACCAAAATATACAAATTATTTGAAAAAAGAACGCATGTATGGTTTATTGCATAGTATAACAAATACTCCTTCCATTTTAAAATAATATTTGACCGTACATACTCCTAATATATAGCTGAAATGTTGTAGAATTACATTTACTACGCATAACTAGAGGGCAGCAAATGAAATTATGAAAATATTGCAAATCTACACTATTGAATTACTCAAAGGATAAACAATTAGGGCACGCTCCATTCTAAGTAGAGTGCTTGTTTCTACTTATTAGAAAAGGGAGAAACACCACTTCTTTACAAATTTTTTTAAGATAAAGATATTTCTATTTCTATTCGTAATGGTCCTAAGTTTAAGTAAAAAGACAAAAAAAACCATAATTTAATATTTACAATTTGATTCAAAAATTTAAATTTAGCTATAACTTTTTGGGAAGTAAAAAAAGCACCCTGACAACTTGTAAAATGAAAAGTAACATCCTTAAGAGACCATTTAGAAAGTTTTTTCTTAGCCGAACCAATAAGCAGCATGGCATTTGGTGTTTTGATTGGGTTTGATTGGATAAGCTATAATCTGATCATGGATTATAAACCTAACACATGTAAACTAGCAATAAAAATTAATTTAAGAGCAAGACTTTTATACTTATATTCTTAACGGTCTAAGATAAGGCTAGAAAATAGAAAACAACGAAAAAACTTCTAAATCAATTTCAAAATCAATTTCTAAAATTCAAATTTGGCTGCAGATTATAAGTTGCAGCCTAAGTCAATACACATAGGCACATATAACTGGACCGAAATTTCAACTTACTCGTGTGGAGAGCTTAAAATAAACCTTGTGTGTCACCGAGGTGGCATCTGTCCAAAACCCCAAACAGCTCCAAGTTCACAATTCTTAATTTCAAGAAAGCCCAATATGCACGCAGCCCCTTCACACATGGAGTATTCCTTTCTTGAAACTAGTTAAGTACCGTGTGTTGCAACATGCATAAGGAGGCCGAGGGGTGAAGATAAGCAGAAGAACATCTATGCTAGTTTCAAAAATAGCATATATTTTACTGATAATAAAAATCTACGTGTCAATGGAAAAAAAAATATGGTAGTGGTAGATTCATCATCATTAGTTATTTTTAAAGTAGTAGTATAAAATCTGGCTTAAAAATAAAAAAGAGGAATTAAAATTGTTCATCCACACAGAGATGAGTAGATGACAATTGGCAGAGAAGAGAGGGAAGAAGAAGCAGCAGCAGCAGGCAGCCAATAAATGGGGAGAGGTTTGTAAGTTGCACCCTCCTCAAGACACACAGGTCATTTCATTTGAGTGTGACCTACTTCCCTCAACCTCCTTCAATTCGGCTCAGAGCCTGTCCTCATCTCGATTTTGCTTCCCCCCTCTCTCTGGTGGTGTGTAAAAGCTTCAAGAAGTGGTTCAAGATCGAAAAGATTGGCTGGTATGTCCCTGACCCCTGTTTCTTGCTTGCTCTGTATGCTGGAGACTGGAGATTTGCTTGCTCTGGTGGTGGAAGCTCCATTGATTAGGGATTCAGAGGTTCTGGTTTTGCTGGATCCTCTCACCATTTCTGGGGATAGCTCTGCTTGATGCTGCTTCTCTCGAATCATGCTCACGCTTCGTGTTCTTGATGGCGAATCCATGGTCTGGTTTTCAGCTGTTTCTGCTCTATTTCCCCCCTCAAATTGTCCTCTGCTTGTAAAGCAGAGTACTTTATGCCCTTTTTTCTGGTTCTTCTCTTGCCTGCTTTTCAAATCAGATTGTCACCTTCTGTTCTCTGTCCATGGCCATGCTTCTTTTGGGCTTTGACTTGCCAGGTTGTGGTTCTAAGCATTAAAATCTGCATAAAAAAACTGTATGCTGTCCTACATACAGGAATGGAAATGTGAGCTGTTCTTTAATGCTGCTCATTTCCTGGCTGTTCTCAAGAAAATATGTTCAGTTAATCAGTTGTGTGGTTTAATTCTTGTTTCTTCCATCCCCATATTAGATAAGGAGTTTGGTAGGCACTGTCACATGATTTGGTGATGTAATTGATTGTTCATTGGATTAGTAACCTAAGGAATCCAAGAGCATTAGGATACGTAAAAAATTGCAAAGAAACAGGGGGCAGAAGAAAGTAGGTTCTTTACTTTGCCCAGTTGGCATCCCATGAAGTGATGCTTGATGCTTCCTTCTGTTTGCTTATCTCTTGCAGCTGTTGGTGGTAAATCATTGTTATTAGTACTAAGGGCCTATTCGGGGAGTCTCAGTTTCTAAGAAACATGGCGAGAATATGGAGAAACTGATGTTTCTGAGCTTCTATATTTTAGTTTATTTTTAGATTTTATAACAATTGATTCTTGTAACATGAGTTTAGAATCTAAACCTCTTCCAAACAGATCCTAGATTTTTTCCTGGAAGAAAAGAAACAAGCTAGTGTGGCCTACATAATATATGGTCCAAAAAGTTGGCATGAGTAGGGAGGAAATTAAGGCAGAAAGAAAGGGATGGAAAAGGGGCTAGAGAAATGCATGAGCATAGGGCATCTTTACACCTTAGTTTGTTGGTCAAATTGTCCTTGAAATCCTTGTATCACACAGACGGCATATCCTTTTCGCCATTGGCTCTCATAAATCCTGTAATAATTGGACCACAACTTTGACAATAAACAGCTTGGTGAGATTTCTTAATCCATGTGTTATTTGTCAATATTGCATTCATTGTAGTATTATGCAATTGTTTTATGAGAAAATCGGATATTTGCAAGCCAAAGAGTGACACAGTTATGTATGTCAGTACTCAGTTATGTATTTTCTCTGAAAAGTAAATTTTTTTGTTCTGTATCTGGTCATCTGGTGTCATTCTTAAATATCACAATTCTTGGCTTAGGAGAATTAATAGTTGGGTTTGTTTTTTTGGATATCATAATTCTTGAATTAGGAGCACATATTAGTTGGATTTGCTGTGTGTATAATTGTATATCAAAACTATTGAATTAGGACAACAAATTGGTTGGGTTTGTTTTGTGGATATCATAATTATTGAATCAGGAGAGCAAATTGGTTGTGCTTGTTGTGTTCATGAACTTGATATCATAACTTCTTGAACCAGGAACATTTTTTTTCATGGATTAGGAATACATACAGGTTGATGCCATGTTACTATGGTGGCAATCATGGTGGCAAGCGCCTGCTATTATGCACCTCTCATAGTCTCATATACTACAATCTTGCATGCCGAAAAAAACATCATGATTTTATTCTTGTTGTCACGCATCTTTTTCCTGACTTTTTTTCACCCTTGCAGCACACTGCTAGCTGCTTTAGTTTCCTCCTGTCAGTAGATCGAGCAGCCAAGCCAAGCTTCTTAATTTGTGATAGAAATTTCTTCTTTTTGATAAACAGATCATGCCTTGTGCTGCCGAGCTTGCCAATGGCGAGGCAGGCGCAGTCAAGGTCGGCACGACCGGCACCATTGGCTCACTCATGACGAGGGAGCTGGAAGCCATCAAAGCCGCGCCGCCGCCGCCGCAGGTCGGTGCCGCGACGACGACGCCGCGCCTGAGACGCCAGAGCAGCCCGGTGTCCATGCCGTGCGGTGCCAGCCCGAGGAAGATCATCGCCCTGAGGAAGAGCTCGTCCAACGTCTCCAGCGGCAGCAGTAATGGAAGCAGCAATGGCAGCAGCCATGGGAGGACTGACCGTGTGAGCGCCGAAGAGGAGGCGTCCTGCAACGGCAAGCCGAGGAGGAGCTCTCAGCGGAGCACGAAGCCCAGCTCGCCGATGCTGCGCTCCGACGGCGTGGTCGTGGACCGGAGCGTCAAGGCGAAGAAGAAGGCGACCGCGGCGTGCTGCCTCGGCGCCGGCGGCGTGGAGGTGGTGGACGTCAGGTGCGGCAACCCGATGAGCAGCCGGCTCAGGAGGCTGGGGTTCTCCAAGCTGTCGGAGACGTTCGCCTAGCCTGAAGCCCTGAACTTTGGGTGAGCAGATCATCTTCTCAATGGCAGTTGGCATCTATGTACTCTTGCTAGTAAATTTTTCTTACTGGTTTCTCTCATGTATGACAATTGACAGTTAATTTTATGAGAAGCATTTCCCATCAGAAATTCAGAATGCAAGTTCATTGTGATGTATGCTGTGCCACAATTGCGCATTTTTTGCGCCGATGAACTGGTGGGTTTACAGCCACTGGATCTCGATTCAATGCTCCAGATCTTGTACAGATGAACAAGCCTGGAAGGGTTTTTTGTCTTCTGGAAATGCAGACTTGATGGGAAACCTTGTTCTGAAATAGCAGTACGGGTTTTAGACTGTTTTGGATTGATTGATGTCTGAAATCAGCTCAATACATCCAAAAAGAGTGGCTATATTTGAGATGTTCATGACTGAACACCATGGTCAGGAGATCACTAGTATTTCCCTCCCTTTTAGAAATCATGTGAAAGAGACAAGAGTGAATATAGCACATCCTGCAGAATCCCAATGAACAGAATGGTGAGAATGGTGAGAACTATCAAGGCCCAAGAGAATTGATTTTGGCTTAGGATTTGGGTGTTGGCATTGATTTGTTGGGCCTCCCAAACAAGAGCTTACTGTTTCTGCCCAGCTTGCTTATTCCAGGAATTGGCTCACAATCTGGAAAATGCCATGAAGCAGAGTAGTCATTCTAGGCTACATTTTTAACATGCAAGTCATCTTGTCCAGGACATTCAGAACTAAAAGCCTAGAACACCTCTAAATCAGCAAAAGGAGGGTGCTAAATGTGATTGACATGGCAAAGCTGCCACCATATGTTTTGCAGAGCTTGCTGCCAAAACTGAGAGCACACAGATTCTCTTTTTCCAGGATAGACAGGAAGCAGTGTGTTACTGCCGTTGTCCCTTCCAGTATGTCACTGAGCAAATCTATCTTCCATCATTTCACCTTCACCTTTTACACTTATCCAATTTTCACCACATTTTTCAGTTGTGCCTGTTTTCACATGGTAAATATCAGGCTAATTCCAAGCTTGGATCCTAGCTTATATTTATCCTGTCACACCAATCCATAACTGTATCTATCTCACACCAACTCTGAACCATATATCTCACAGACTAGCATCCATCAGATCAGATGCACCTTTATCAGATCTCATGCACTTTCTGAATATCTCATGTCCTGTCTTACCCAAAGCAAAAAGTTTCAAGTGAAGAAAGATTCAGAATTAGGCAGTGTGACCACCTAACCTGACAGAAATTCAGTCTTCTCTGAGCTCTGATGCCTAAGTGCCAAACTGTTTGAGATTACTTATATGTTCCCTCCATAGATCTCTCCCCACTTCTCCACCTCTCGCTACTCAAGAAGTCGCAAGAAACCCAACGTAAGAGAAGCCATGGCCTCCGTGCCGTGCACAATCCAGCTGACCGCGAGGTCGTACTCGTCGTCGTCGAGGAGGAGGGCGGGAAGGTGGGCTGAGGGCGCCGCTGCTGGGCGCTGGGCGGCGGCTGGGGTGGCTGCGGCCGTCGCGGCCGAGCGGGGTGGTGCCGGCGAGCGAGAGCGGGAGGGTTGGGCCGACGTGCTTCTTCAAGTTCGGGAGCAAGCCCAGCAGCTGCTTCTTCCTCCTCGTGGCTTTGCTCTTTTGGTTGTCCTAGCAGTAAAAAGCGTTTCTTGATTGCTCAATGGGAAATGTGATTAGCAATTTGGATTCTAATGTGAGAGATGGTTAGTTGCTAATTAATTTGGATCGAGCGCACAAATGGCTCAGGAACTGAGTTGAATTAAAGGCAAAACAAAGATTTAGAATAGCTTCGATTTCTGAAACATGATTCCGAGTGTATCTGAATCTGTGGGCTCGTGAGAGCGTGCAGTACTTCAACTACATGGGGATGCTGGCGGTGGAGGGCACCTACGACAAGATGGAGGCGCTGCTGGACCAGGACATCCACCCCGTCGACATCCTGCTCATGCTGGCCGCCTCCGAGGGCGACAGGCCCAAGATCGAGCCTCGAGGAGCTCATCCGCGCCGGCGCCAAGCACGACGTCAAGGACGTGGACGGCAGGACGGCGCTCGACCGCGCCGCCGACGAGACCAGGGACTTCATCCTCAGCTTCGCCGCCAGCAAGGCCTGATCGGTCGGATCATGATGCCTGGATTGTTTCAGCCGTGTATTTTTCTCTCTTAAAGAGTTTAGCCGGGAGATTCACAAGATGTTCGCATGCATGCAAGAGGTGGTAGCTTCGTCTCTGTGTCTTTTACTGTTTCATTATGAAATCTGAAGTCTGAACACGTTTACATGCCAATGGAATTGGAAGCATGAAATCATTCTATACTTCACATCTACTGCTACACGTGCACATTTCGGCAGCAAGTCGATCAGCAATAGAACTTGAGGCACTATGATATGATCTCGATCGAAGCAAAGCATCACTGCAACAGCAAGCAAAACTTTCTTGCTGAGAAATTTTACAAAACTATAATAGCCTGGGATCTGGAGGCTCAAGGATGACGAGATGACTGCTTTGCTTCAAATGTGTATTTTTAGCATGGGAAAACATAGGACGCACAACGTGACAACTTATTACATGTAGTCATACAAAATTTCAAGT
>KE372654.1:510506-528762 GCA_000418225.1 Zizania latifolia
TCGTTTGGTCCGCTATGTAGTAATTACGTGATCACAACTCACAAGCCGAACGAGATAGATGGGCCGAGCTCTCCCTCCTCGGCCCCAAGACATGGGGTGGGGGAGGAAGCCTCCGTGGCCGCCGGTGAGTGCCGTCGCCCGCTCGGTCGGTGGCGCCTCTGCGCTCCCACGCGTCGGTCCACCTCGCCTTCGCCACCTCCAGTAGTAGGAGACCTCCTCGGTTCGTATGCCCCCTCCCCGACGTCCCGCTCTCCGTTCCGTTCCCCGCGAGGGATCGGCGGTTGCTGCCGTAGGTAGGGGCAGACTGCAGAGCGCACCCGGCGCTTCTGCTCCGCAAAGCTTCGTGTATCTAATTAGTTCAAGTGGTTGCCGCCTAATGCTTGCCGTATCTGTCGGTTGCTGCGGTGACGGCCATTTGGGCTGATCACCATTCACCAATGTTGGGGAATACGGCCCGGGCAGGCTTTGACGCCACGAAAATTTCAGGTAACACCTTCCACTGAAACATACAATGTGTCAACAGTGGTTGGGGGAGAGCTGTTCGGGCATTTGGTTGGTGCTAATCTGAACTAGCAGAGTTCATTGGTATTTTTCTTGGGCAGGCTCGATTTTGCCAATTTGTGGTTGCAACAGTAAAGTCCAAGAGATGCTAACTACTGCTTAATGTCGCCTACCTGTTACTTGCTGTGGCTCAAAGGTTTTTTTCAATGCTTCATGACAGGGTCTCATTAGCCGATTTATCCCGTCCGCGAACAAGAGGACAATTAACATACTCAAAGATGTTAATGGCATTCTCAAGCCATCAAGGTACTTTGCAGTTCTTTGAAATTCAGTTATGGAACGTTTTAATCCAATATGTAATCACCTAGTGTTAAATGATATTATGTTTTTAAAGGGATAATTGCAAAAATACTGTGGCTAGACACTTTCTAACTAGTTTAACAAACTATATGCAATTTTATAAGCAGTTGCTAATTCCAAGTGATACAGATACACATCTGAGTACATGGTGTGTGCGTTCATGGGTACTCTGAAATTTAGCCTTTTCCCCCTTGATAATATATTTGAAGCATCAACTGTAACTCTAAAAAATTCTAAAAACAATATATCTTCTTGTTGTAATTGTCTTAGTTCAATAAAAGCTTCCATTTTGTAGACATACTTTAACATGAATTACTTATATATATATATTACAGAAGAGTAAACATTTGCTAATCATGAGTGTAGCTACACCTCCTTCTGAATTTGCATTTTTTGTACTTTACATAGTTCTGAAAATAAATGTAGATGTAGAGCCTGTTGAAGTGTGTCTATATACAGAATTTCATGTACAAATATGGTACTATAACAAAACGATAAATAACTTTCATATGTTTTTGACAAATTAACTGTGTGTAAATATACTTTAATATTATTATATCTATGTATTTTTAAGAATTTTGTAGATTACACAAAATCATAATTCCAAAAGGGATGTAGCTACACCAGGGACAAGATGGAACTTCCTGAACTTCTAGTGCACAATATTTAGTTCTGCTTGTATTTTGGAACAATTGCAGATCATATTTCTGAAGCTATATCTCCCTGTTGTTATAAATATTTTATAAACGAACCACTCTAAAGTTTGAGTATGGTCACATTTTCGGTCGTGCTTTTATCCCTGTAGGATTCTGGTCACTAATAAATCAATTTAATATTAGTGAACAACTAATGGTTTCTGTTCTGTTAGCCATTCTTTTTCCCATTAGTAACAAAATTAACTATCTCATATATATCACATTGGTTCCAATTTCTTTTTGCTACTGACCTGCCTTATCCACAAACACAATTTTTTTCTCACTATCCCCTTTAGTATTCTTGTTCTTTTTAATTATTGCATTAAACTACTTGTGTCAGGATGACTCTTCTTCTTGGACCTCCATCGTCTGGAAAAAGCACACTTATGCGAGCATTAACTGGCAAGCCTGATAAAAATCTCAAGGTTACAAATTTTACTTATTTAGTTTAATTTAGACAGTTATGATGCTAAGGCCTACCACATGTCTAATGACTCAATGGCTACAGGTGTCTGGTGAGATCACATACTGTGGTCATACATTTTCGGAGTTCTATCCTGAGAGGACTAGTGCATATGTCAGTCAGTATGATCTACACAATCCAGAGATGACAGTAAGAGAGACATTGGACTTCTCGAGACAATGTCTTGGAGTTGGTGCCAGATATGATATGCTCTCAGAATTAGCAAGACGGGAACGTAATGCAGGCATTAAGCCTGACCCTGAGATTGATGCTTTCATGAAGGCGACTGCAGTAGAAGGAAAACAGAACAATATTGTCACGGATCTTATTCTCAAGGTAATAATGTATAGCTTTTTACAAGTTAAAACAAGGAATTCCTTAAAACAACATTGTTTAGGCTGTCTAGAATCTAGATTCAATTTAGCCAAACGTTTCTTCTTTATGTTGATATGTTAAAAGGAAGTTCTGTGAGAATCTGTTTTCTGGTCCACCTTTTTGTACAGGAAGTAATACACATGAATGTATTTACTTTGACTAGGAGACATAAGTGAAAGCTTAATACTTCTGTTTATGATGCAAACGGAGCATGGATAGTCAGTCATAATTTACTGTGCTTATTGAGTTTATAAATATCGGCAGGTGCTTGGGCTTGACATTTGTGCTGATATTATTGTTGGCGGTGCTATGATAAGAGGCATTTCTGGTGGTCAAAAGAAACGTGTGACTACTGGTATGCACACATATTACATACATTAAATATACCATAAGTAATTAGTCATTTTCTGCATGAAATTTAATTCAATTACTACATTGTAATAATAACAGTTACAACCTAAATGTAGAGAAAATGGATTTTCTGAATAATTTGGTAGTTATCTGTCTCAATTAACATTGTTTTTGTTTGGAAGTCACACGTGTTCCTTTTCTCCTGTGGTGGAGCCCTGATCTTACCCTGTGGGATGTAATTCAACATGACACAACCATGTGGGGTTTACTCCTTACCCCTTTCCAGTTTCCAGCCAAATCATTAGATTTATCAATATACTATAACTAAGAAATCCAAAAGTCAATTGGGAGCAGAATACAAGGCAACTCAGCTGCTGCTTTTCTCTTTAATTTTTTTACCCTACAAGGTGGACAAAATTTTCGCAAATGCACATATAACAAACATGTTTTACATCTATGTTTCTTCTTAAAAAATATGTTACATATGCACAAACCTAAATGGGTGTAGTCGTGTAGATGCATCATTGTCTAGCACTTTATGGAATTCTTAGTTACACATTGTTAAACTATTCAAGAGTCAGGAATTTGTATTGGCATAGAAAAGGGAAAACATTTTGCCTCTAGATAAAATGTTCATGAGATCCTGGTAGGAAACTTTTTTTGCCAGGTCCATCATATAATATAGTTACTCCTGTACTCTAAGCATGCAATCCTGTGCACTCCTGTGAATTTAGGCCACACACACACACCCCACTAGCCCCATGGGGCATATATTAAACACAAATAGCAAAGAGATCATGTCAGGAGTAGGCATATGGGTAACAAGCAGGCACATAAATCTATTACAGTTCATGCTTGATGAATAGTGATTGATATTAGAGTCAGGTTGTAATGCAGAGCACAAATATCAATGATCCTGTGAATCCACAATAATGTTGAGCATGTAATAATTTACAACTACATGAAGTTGATATTAAGAACTGATTGGACATCTGTAAATGCTCTGTTACAGGGGAGATGCTCACTGGACCAGCAACAGCTTTGTTCATGGATGAAATATCTACCGGGCTTGATAGTTCTAGCACATTTCAGATTGTCAAATACATCAGACAGGTGACTCATGTGATGAATGCTACAGTGATGATGTCTCTCCTGCAGCCTCCACCTGAGACCTATGCACTATTTGATGACATCATTCTGATATCAGAAGGTTACATAGTCTACCATGGACCACGAGAGCACATCCTCGAATTCTTCGAGAGAGCTGGTTTCCGGTGCCCTGAACGGAAAGGTGTGGCAGACTTTCTTCAAGAGGTGACTTCTAGGAAAGATCAACAGCAGTATTGGTTCCGTGACCAGGATAATTATCATTATGTGTCAGTGGCAGAGTTTGCTCAGCTTTTCAAGACATTTCATGTTGGGCAAAAGCTCCAGAAAGAACTGCAAGTTCCCTATGACAAATCTAAGACACATCCTGCTGCATTGACTACTAAGAAATATGGATTATCTAGCCAGGAGTCCCTCAAAGTAGTGATGTCAAGAGAATGGTTGCTCATGAAGCGGAACTCATTCCTCTTCATATTCAAAGCCTTTCAATTGTTTGTCCTTGGATTTGTGGCCATGACTCTGTTTTTGAGAACAAAGATGCCTCACGAGAAATTTTCTGATACTTCTAAATTTGTCGGTGCTTTAACCTCTTCATTGATTACAATCATGTTTAACGGATTTGCTGAACTTCAAATGACTATAGAGAAGCTTCCAGTATTCTATAAACAGAGAGACTACCTGTTCTTTCCAGCGTGGACCTATGGAATTGCAAACATCATTCTAAAGGTGCCTTTATCCCTTATGGAATCATCTATTTGGATCATCTTGACATATTATGTCATTGGTTTTGCACCTGCTGCAGAAAGGTAGCATTTCTATTTTTTGCTTGCTTCAATTTATCATCCTTAACATTTTCTATAAATAAAAATTTCTACTAGTGATTGACTTGGTGGGTTTGTCTGTGATCTATCTACTGATTTCAGGTTCTTTAAGCAGTTTCTAGCATACTTTTGCACACACCAGATGGCTTTGGCCTTGTTCCGCTTTCTAGGTGCAATTTTAAGATCAATGGTGGTAGCTAATACATTTGGCATGTTTGTGCTGCTTCTTGTTTTCCTCTTTGGAGGATTTCTCATCGCCAGAAGTAAGTATATAGTTGTGGGAAGTGTATTTTAATTCTTTTGTTCACATGATTAGTTAGAAGCATTTTGTCACCCTGGAAGATTTTGCTGAACTTTATGTCTTATTTTTTCTGAATATTCCACTGTGAATTACTAACATTTGTTTCTTACTTCGTTTTTTATATTTGTGTTAAAAGAGGATATTAAACCATGGTGGATATGGGCCTACTGGACGTCTCCCATGATGTATAGCAATAATGCCTTATCAGTTAATGAATTCCTTGCCAGTAGATGGGCCATTGTAAGTTTTCTGTCAACACAACCTTTTTCTTTCTAGAAACATTGTATTTTCTTTGCATAGAGAAAACAGTTGGTTTCATCTGCAACTCTAGATTTTTAATGGATATTTTCAACATCAACACTTCAAAGAAAATAATCTTAATAAGTTTGATCACCTCTAATTTCTAGAATGTGAATATATTATTTCTAGACATTTAACATCACTTTTAACTGTAGCCAAACAATGACACAAGCATCGATGCACCAACGATAGGGAAGGCTTTCCTTAAATCCAAAGGCTACTTTACAGGAGAATGGGGGTATTGGCTTTCCATTGGGGCCATGATAGGTTTTATGATTATTTTTAACATCCTCTATCTTTGTGCTCTTACATTCCTAAACAGTAAGCACTTCCCCTAACCGAGTATTGGCACTTGTATAATGCCTAGATTTAGCACTTACACAATATTTTTCTTACAGATATTGGTGGTTCAAACGCTGTTGTTTCCGATGATGATACCAAAAATGAGTCGGGAACAGAATCAACAAATCAGGAACAAATGTCAGAGGTTACCAATGGTAATGCAGCAGTAAATGGGCCCTAAAATATGTTATGGATGGATTCCTATACGGAATTCACAGTAGTTAATTCAGCACGAAGCATGCCTATTGATTATTATTTTAATATGTGTTTACCATCTCATAATTTATCCTGCATCCACATCATTATGTTAGGTACGAATGGAGTGGAAAACAGGAGAAGCCAGAAAGGAATGGTCTTGCCATTCCAGCCTCTTTCACTTTCTTTCAACCATATGAACTACTTCGTTGACATGCCTGCTGTAAGTTGATATCCTGGAAATATATCCAACCCTTTTTTTGCATAACCATATCTCACAAAGCTTATGAGACACATCATACGTCAATAATAGTTTTGACTTGATTCCTCTTAAATAATATTACTTGTATGGACCCCACATGTTCTCGCAGTTATTGCTTTTTGCAATTTAGCATCAGAAGTTTGCATTACTACCTTTTCTTTTCTTAGTTATATTGTTTTATAGATATATGTAGTAGGCTCTAGACTGCTTAATTTAATGTTGTCCTTGATCAAATGTTCTAGAATGTATGTCTTTTAAGTGTTTTTCTTGTTATATCATTGGATTGGTATTCATGTACATAGTGATTGTGATGATGTGGATCTCTCTTGTGCCTCCTATTGCACCTAGCTCTTTAGCTTTATTTAGATTAAATATTTGTCTTATTTAGCTGAGAAATTACTAGTTGAGTCATTTGATAACCATTTATTGAACTAAATTATTAGTGATGTCATCTACTTATCTTGAATCAAGGAATGTAGTTCAAGTACGAACTTGAAATTTTAAAATTTAAATTCTTCTTTGTAGGAAATGAAAGCACAAGGATTCACAGAAGATCGCCTCCAACTATTATCTGATATTAGTGGTGCATTCAGACCAGGTGTTCTAACTGCATTAGTTGGTGTCAGTGGAGCTGGAAAGACCACTCTAATGGAT
Source organism: Zizania latifolia (assembly GCA_000418225.1). Taxonomy (NCBI): domain Eukaryota; kingdom Viridiplantae; phylum Streptophyta; class Magnoliopsida; order Poales; family Poaceae; genus Zizania; species Zizania latifolia. The sequence goes on from KE372654.1 coordinate 517,234, forward strand.
GTACTGGCAGGAAGAAAGACTAGTGGAACCATTGAGGGAGATATCAGGCTTTCTGGTTACCCTAAAATTCAAGAAACCTTTGCTCGCATCAGTGGCTATTGTGAACAAACTGATATACATTCACCAAATCTTACTGTATATGAATCCCTTATTTATTCTGCTTGGTTGCGTCTTTCCTCAGAAATCGATGAGAATACTAGGAAGGTATGTGTTTCAGTTATTTTGGGTATATTTTAATTTTAATTAACTCATGATGCTTCTTGGGAGAGATCAGAAAACCATGTTAATTGTAGTTTATTGTGTGTACTGTCCATTAACTTAAATCCGCTTATTGGTCCCTAATTATACATTATCACCTAGCAAAGAGGCCCACATGATTGTGTAGGCTAGTATGCTACCCAGATCTCATTGACATGCAACTACGCAAGCAACAATTATTCATTAAGTTCCCAGGAACTTGCAGAGTTTTACATTTTCATGTTTGGCTTTTTTAGTTTTATATGAGTATGCACAAGGCCTTCTTGACAATCATGATGTTGAACAAAAGATGCACAATTTCTTATCTTGTGTGTTGAAATCACTAATTATTTCTGATGAAATTAATTCCACTATATAGATGTTTGTGGAGGAAGTGATGTCACTAGTTGAGCTTGATGTATTGCGTGATGCTCTGGTTGGTCTCCCTGGTGTTAGTGGTTTATCAACTGAACAAAGGAAGAGGCTGACAATCGCTGTAGAATTAGTTGCAAATCCTTCACTTATCTTCATGGATGAGCCAACTTCAGGTCTTGATGCTAGAGCTGCAGCAATTGTTATGCGTACTGTGAGAAATACAGTTAACACAGGACGAACCGTGGTTTGCACAATCCATCAACCCAGCATTGATATATTTGAGTCTTTTGATGAGGTCCTTGCTACTTTTCTCTTGTTTCTTTTTCTGTTAGTTCTCTGTTTAGCACTGCAAGGTTATATTGAAATGTGGTTGTGGTTTTCAGCTTCTGTTGCTCAAGAGGGGAGGACGGGTTATATATACTGGCCAGCTTGGTCTCCATTCACACATACTAGTTGAATATTTCGAGGTGAACTGCCTTTGATAGTATATTTCAGTCTATGTTAAAAATTTACATTATGTCAACCATCTGTATTGCTAAAATCAGTTAATACTTTGTGCCCATCATGGACCCATGAAATACCGCTGGGCAAACTTGGATGGGATTAGTAGCCCTAAAATATGCACTTTTTTGAACTGAAGATTGAAAGTACACACTTGGGAATTCTACTCAAGGTCTTTTAGACTGCACAAATGTGCAGAGATAATCTCAGTGTTCATGACTGTATGTGTATAGCATACATTTGTTAGTACTCCGTTGTCAAATAGAGGTTATGTTAGAATGTGTGCAGTCAAAACCTTCAAATCTTAACTCACTAATATATGCAAATAGATGCCTTTTTAACTCACTAATATATTTAGATTTGATATATGAAAATAACATTTTTCATGAGAAGTACTTTCATGTAGTTATATTTTCAATGATTTTATGAGTACATGATTAGAAAAGGCAACTATCAAACAAGCGCATTGGAGACAGTGTTAAACTGTTAATGCAGAAGTAAAAATGAAAATAGGGAGTAGAATACTTTGTTCTTGGAACTTGATAGATTTTTGGTTGTAGGACTAAGCTTGATTCTTCAAAACTGCTTAAACAATTTGCAACAACTCATTTTTTCATGACATTGAGCCATTGAGGCAAATGCTTCCCATATGCCACCTCAGAAACTTACTAAGATCTAGGAATAATTTGTTGTTGTAAAAGATATACATTTCTGTCGTCCCTTCTGTTTCCAAATACTGTTTCAGAACGGCTGTAACCAATAATATTTTTTTTTTGAGCAATAATCAACAAAACTTTGAATACCGATATATACCATTGTATATTTTATAGTATTTACTAACATATAATTAGAAAAGTAACGATCAAAGCTTTGTTGGAGACCATCTCAACACTTAAAACAAATGCCTATTAGAAAAACAGTGGGAACATGTATGGAATTAAGAGAACTTGGGTAATTGCATTTAATCTGAGACAAGTGCTACTTGCTTCTAATGTATATCATCCTCCTGCAGGCAATTCCAGGGGTTCCCAAAATCACAGAAGGATATAACCCAGCAACATGGATGCTGGAAGTTAGCTCTCCTCTAGCTGAGGCTCGCATGAACATAGATTTTGCTGAAGTTTATGCCAATTCTGCACTTTACCGGTAAATTTATGCGCAATATTATTATACGAACAATTTGTCGTACAATTATTGTTGCTTTAACACCTAAAAGTTATGATTAAATTCTTTCAATAGTTAAACAAACAAAATAAGCTTTTTTTTTTCCCTTTTTGTATGCTCTTACATTATTTTCATGAATGTGTTCAGGAGCAATCAAGAACTTATTAAGCAGTTAAGCGTTCCACCTCCAGGAAACCAGGATCTCTCGTTTCCTACCAAGTATTCCCAGAATTTCCTAAATCAGTGTGTGGCAAATACATGGAAGCAATTTCGATCTTATTGGAAGGATCCACCCTATAATGTTATGCGATATTTTATGACGCTTCTGTATGGTCTTGTGTTTGGTACAGTCTTTCTGCGCAAGGCAAAGAACGTGTATGCTCCTACTTTTTATTCTACTTTATGTTAAAATTCCACCCATTCATCTACTCTAATTGCAACCATTTCACTGAATGTAGCTTCATTGACACCCAACTCTAATGCCTCTTGGTTGATCTGTTGAATTCTTTCCCATATGTACAGAGAGTCTGTGACTGACCTGCAAAGTTTACTTGGTGCCACCTATGCTGCTGTTTTCTTCCTTGGAGCTGCAAATTTGATCACAATTATGCCTGTGGTGTCAATTGAGAGGACAGTCTTCTATCGTGAAAAGGCAGCAGGGATGTACTCTCCACTTGCCTATGCATTTGCACAAGTAAGTTCTAAACACCTCTTCTGCATTGATTGATATACAATGAACAAGGTAGACATTAAAAATTTTCCAGCCAGAACCTCCCAGTTCAAAGCAGGCCAAGAAAGAGTTAAACAGCAGAGGGCAACTTGTTTCCCTTTTTGTACTTGACATAGCTTTAAGTAGGACATGCTGAAAAGAGTGAATCAATTGTTTAAGAGATTGGATTTAGTTGTCTGTCATTATAAAGGCCCATCAGCATAATCTGGACTGTGAGAAAACTCTCACATTGGGTAAGATAGTCTGATTTCAAAAGTAGAAAGGTCTGGGTATCCGAGTTCGTAGTTTATGGTGGAATGTGGACTTCCGTTGTAGTGAATGCAGCTTATATGGACTTTTCACACCTCTGTGGTTTTTGTAGCTGAACCTATTTTTTGTAGTTGATCTTTTAGAACATGCGTAGGATGCACTTTTCATCATCTTACATGTAAACTCAAGTCTTACATTTACAAAAATAACTGCTGAAGCTCCTCTCCTAAAACTGTGATGTGCACAGGTATTTGTCGAGTTTTGCTACGGCGCAGTTCAAGGGGTTCTCTATACTATACTCATCTATCCCATGGTTGGTTATGAGTGGAAGGCTGACAAGTTCTTCTACTTCCTGTTCTTTATGATTGCGGCCTTCACCTACTTCACATTGTTTAGCATGATGTTGGTTGCATGCACTCCTAATGAAATGCTTGCGAACGTTCTTCTTTCATTCGTGCTCTCTCAGTGGAACAATTTTGCTGGGTTCATTATAGCCCGACCAGTAAGTGCTTTCAATAAGAATCAATGCTGCAGGATTTACATTCTTACTGACTAGGTTCTGAGCTTTGTCATACATCTCTGAAATATTTTGCTCTTGCAGATGATGCCTGTCTGGTGGAGATGGTTCTACTGGGCCAACCCGGTCTCCTGGACCATCTATGGGGTGATTGGGTCGCAGTTTTCGGACATCACCCGCAATGTCACAGTTCCTGGCCAATCTACCACCGTGGTGGTGAAGGATTTCTTGAAAGACAACATGGGCTACAAGCACGACTTCCTTGGCTACGTCGTGCTGGGGCATTTTGCCTACATCATCGTCTTCTTTTTCCTCTTTGGATACGGCATCAAGTACCTCAACTTCCAGAAACGGTAGGAGGGCGGTGTCCAGCAGTACGTATGTGAATCCAAAGTCACGTTTTGGGAGTGTAAATCAAATGCAGTAGCAACCTATCGATGCCTTTTTGTTCTGTTCGAGATCAGCTTGTATTCCATTTATGTAACATTATTACTACTATACTGGTGAATATGAATATGATGATATATTCTTTGCTCACGTTACCGATCGTCCTGTCATGCTTTTTTTATTCCTTGTGAAGTTCTGCATGTTACGCTAACAACTTGATGGCTTGGTACACATGAAAGCCTACAAAGCCAAGTTGCCACCTGGTGCTTCAAGGACTACTATCCAGGTTCCAGGATATCTTGATGCAGGTGAATGAAATGGAGTCTCGTGTCTGTGTTGTCCATGTTAACCCTGACTCTGGTCTGACAGTTTCCTCCACTGCAAAATCTTTGGGGATGATGAGCAGCGGCTACGTATGGATAGCAACGGATTGGCTTTCTGCAGTGTTAGATTCGTATAAGCATGCTAATCCCGATAGAATTGAACTTACTCAGGGGCTTATTATGCTTCGGCAACATGTTGCTGATTCCGACATTCAGCATTCATTGCTTTCCAGATGGAACAATCTGACCAGGAATGGACAGTATTCAAGCTTGAGTTCTTACAGCATGCATGCTGATAATTCTGTATGGCTAGTTGCTCATGCTGTTGAACGATTTTTGAGGGAAGGGAATGTAGTATCTTTTTCTGCGGATCCCAATTTGCGAGATACAAAAGGAAGTAACCTTCAGTTAGGTTCCCTCACTACCTGACTGACATTGCGGGTTGCAGGAGCACCTTGAGAGTATTTTCTCTGAAGCCTGACATGAACACTTTGAATTGTTCCCAACAGTAACATGCCTGGATCTCCTTTCAACAGCAACTTCTGGGAGAAGTAGCATTGGTTGCAAGTTCAGTTTCTGTCAAGTTGTTCCTTTTTTTGTCATTTGGAACCAACCTCTGTCAAGCTCTTGTGGCTACAATCTTAAGCATCTTCCAGATAAGTTGAGAAGCTTGAATCTTTGTTTGGTGTGGTATATGTCTCTGGTTGAGCATTTCCTTTAATTACGATTGCACTCTGCTGAAAAATGTCCTCTCTTTTCGCTCGGCATGGAAGAGGAAACCTACTTCAGCAGATTGGCAATCGTAGCAAATGCAAAACTAGTATATCTTTGTTCTCAAAGAGAGAACATTTTGGACATCAATAGTCTCCAATGAATATTTCTTTACACTACCTTATCTATTTAAATATTTACAATATAATTATATGGAAGTATTTTTCATGGTAAATCTGCTGATACTGCTTTCATATATCAAATCATAATATTTTTAATTCATTAATATTTTAAAATTCTGAGGTTTGATTGCACATATTCTAGTATATAATCTTTTCAAGAACGGAGGTAGTATCATCTTAATTAGCATTTCTTCTCTTTAATTACAGCATTAAAAATCAACAGTTTTTCTTCTCGGTGTACTACTACACGGCAATTGACCATTTGATCTAGCTGCCTCCTCTGCCCAGTCTCCTGCACTGGACAATTCTACACGGCCAGACTTTGCATGTCAGTGTCACTGGCAAATTGAACTGGTCTTAATCTTGATGAAGATTGGCAGGTAGCATGAACACATCTGACACAGCATTTGCTTAGTTCTCCTAATCAATGGCCATAAAATTACCTTTGGCTACCAAGAAATCCAAATCCCCAACCCTCATCATGGTCCTATAGATCATCAGCAACTTGATTATATATGGTAACGCGTTAGCTCCATCCTTCAATCCTTCTCTTCTCTTTCAGAAAAGGAGTCGGCACCAACCCTTGATTGATTTGATTGCATGCATTTCATGGAAAAGTAGCAGATGTTTCTGAACAAGTTTCAGTGCCAACCAAGGTGAGGTCCCAACGTGTCTAGAGATTAAAATGTCATACAAAATGGTGCAGGAAAATCTACATCCTGAATCTGAACCATCTCGTATTTTTGTAGCACCCATGTCTCCTTTGTTTTGACTTCTCTTGCACGACAACATCAGCAAAAATTGCACGTGAAGGTTCGTTACTCCTCACGCCATGGATGCAGCTGCAAGGTATGGTCTAGATAGTAATAACAGATCAATTCAATACCACACAAAATAGCTTTATTACGGTCTGTTTGATTAAGCTATAGATTCTAAAAAATCAGCTGTGAGTTTTGTAAAACCTGTGATGAGCTAAGAAAAAATAATGAACCAATATCACTTATACATGGTACCGTAATTACATATATAATTTTATGATTATATTCGATTATAGTAGGTTAAAAATCTATTAAACTTGGATATTTGCAACTTTCACGAATCAAGATTGATGTATTGAACAGGTTGGTTCAGCTTTTAGATTTTTCAGATGAAAAGTGATAGCTTCGGTTACTGTTAAAGAGGTGTGCTGAGATGATACAAGAAATATTTATCTTGTCAAGGTGCGCAACACATACAGGTCCACTTGTAGATAATGGGGGTGAAAAGTGAGTGGCACGGATCTAAACAAGCTAGCGGCCGACCTTGTGAAAGTGCAGTAATCTGACACGATCTTAATTAGCTAGCTTTTCTTGGCTTTAATTTGCAACAGGTGTGGCCCATTGCATGCAATTAATTAACAGGTGACCAACTTGCATAGCAAACTGCTCTAGTGGCCGTGCTTGATGGTGTACCATACTATCACGGAGTGCTCATGTTGCTTCTCGTTTGCTTGATGCTGATCGCTAGGGTGCATGTCACTATGAAAAAAGTTTTTGAAACACTTTAGTATTTCACTGCAAATCAGCTATAACCATGTGAGCAATTCATTTGATCCTGACATGATTTAGTTATTGTGGCTTATCAATAATTAAAGCAGATGGTCAGAAAGTGTTTTACTAGGAGCACGAATGATCTAACTTCAGAATTGATGGCCGATAGCTCTTGATTCTTTATGTTTGTCTTTTTTTTAAGTGAGTTTTGACTATGCGCATCTTAGTTATGCTGAGGCTGAAAGTGTTTTTAAATAATTGTATCTTCTCGATGTAATCGACTAAGTTCAATAAAAACTTTCATTATAAAAAAAACGGTATTATTGTTACTGTTTCTTTCACCTGTTAGCACTCATCGATCTTGTTCATAGCCATTTCCATGGGCTAGTTTTGTTTTGTACCCTAACAAAAGATTTTATTTCATTGGCAAAGGGGAGATAAAAATTTATAACTAGACCAGAAAAACAGAACTGATACACAGAGTGGTACACCATACGTACGGCTGCAGCCACTATTTACATAAGCAAATTAAGTACTCTTGTACATGGCGGTGCTAAACATGATGGGTATCACATTGTGCTTTAGGGTGTTTCTTATTGCTATATGACGAGGCGATATAAGGAACCAATTAAAATCTTTGATTGGAGCCATCCATGATCCTTGTTTGTTGTGTGTGATCTTGATGGGGTTATGACTAGTTTTTATGCAGTTGTATGGACATAATTAAGCAACGATGTGCTTCAAGGGAAGGCAAATGAGAAAAAAGGTATTCTTTTTGTGTTTGTGGTTTGTGATCCCACTTGAATACTTTTTGATCTTCTCTTTCGGTAGTGGTAGGTCTGTCAAGCATGTTAATTACGCATTTATGAAAAGGGGAAGATGCATGCGGGGTGGTTAATTTTTTCTTGCTAGTTAATCTCTCATCTCCATAATTTTTTGTTTCGAAAGGTTCTTACGTACCATTATATACCAAGAATAAATTAATTAATGTGTTGTAGCTAGCCTACACACTAGCTGCCTTACTGTCTTAGTAGGCCAGAATAAACCTGGTGATCCACACTTGTCTCAAATGTCTGCAATCTTCAATTTTTTTATATATCTGGTGGTTGCAACATCAATTTCTACTCTGCACATAAACCAAACCCTAGAAGATTGTTTAACTTGAGCCATACAAGAATATAAGAAAGTTTCAAGACAATCAAGAGCTGTTTCAGAGCTGAATATGCAGAATCTGATTGAGTGCTGTAATGTCAAGGTGGTCGGTATGGACATTCAGAGTTGGTTGAGTGTTCTAAAATTTAATTACACCTGTCCTAGAACTGTTCGATCATTTCTTGTTTACCTTACAGAGAGTTTATTCCAAAACTAAGTGCATCAATTCTTGTCATGTAAAATTCCGTATATGTCACTAAAAGTTCACCAATTTTCATATATGCCACTGAAAATTTATTGTTTCCTATATATACCACTTCTTCAAATTTTTATATCCATATATGTAATTGTCGTTAGTTTTAATGTTAGTCAACGTTATTTTTTTTTTCTAAATACCAAAACTGCCCTCAACTCACAAAGCTAGATAGCTTGTTTTGTTCCTGGCTAGTCTCAGTTGCGCTGGATTGAATGAGTGATTGGTACGCATGTGTCGGCCTAAGCGAGTGCTAATTGATCACGGAGCTTAAATCATTCTTGTTTTTTAGTAAGCTGAGTACAGTTTTAATATTTAGAAAAAAAAAACTAACGGCAGTAGTATATATGGATATAAAAAATTAAAGCAGTGGTATATATGGGAACAATAAATTTTCATTGATATATATACGAACCGATGAATTTTCAGTGACATATACAAAATTTTCTCTATTTTATATGGATCAGGGATGGAGTTAAAAGATGTAGTCCTTCCTTTAATCCTTTGGTCTTGATCAAAGATCTTATTCTTTGTGATTGATTGACAGTATCATTCCACCTAAAATTTGACATACTTAATTCATGGAATCATTCATGCATACCGGCCGTTAATATCTGTATGCTAGCTGCATGAGAGGGATATTAGGATATGATGGAACCATATTAAAATAAAAACGCAGATCCCTGGTTAAGAAATAAGACTTTAAGAGATGAACAGTGGTTAACTACTTTTGTTGTTGCGTGGTTAATTTAATAAGATTAACTGGGATACATGTGATGGGTAGCTTAGGTAGAAAATTATCAAGGCGTCAAAATTTTGACTTCAGGGCGCATTAAATCTGGAAATTAGCAGAGACGCCTAGCTTCATAAATGGGTCGATGTTCGCAGATAACTCAAACAAATAGGTCAAGATCAGAACTACTGATGAGTCCAGAGCGATCAATTTTCATGTTTGTAATGGGTTATTCAATTGAGATGTTCTTGTCACATTTCAACTAAGTATACTATATATCCAAAACAAGAAAACAACAAAGAGTACTTGTCAAAAGGAGTCACGAACTCATAATCCGATCACTCACTTTCACCTTAATTTTGTGTTCGTTATGGACTAAACTCATCTAGCTCCCCCCCCCCCAAAGAAAACAAATGCATTAATTAGTCATGATAACTTCGTTTGAAATTTTTTTTGGTAAACCATATGCATTAGTCATGAGTTCGTCCCTCCTCTTCATCTTGCTCTCTGCAGTCTGCATCACTCACCTGGAAGGCCCCCCGAAATGGATGGACGGTGCTACGTGTTTTCAGATAAGCTGCATGCCACCAGCTGCAGATTCAAGTCATTCAGATCAGATCAACAGCACATTTGACATTTGCATCGACAACCGTGAGCATAGTACAAGATTCACCAGCCGGCAATGTTTTTGTTTTTGTTTTTGCTTTCCTCTTCTGCTCTGTTTTGACAGGACGCGACAGTTGTACCATTCGCTGCTGCATAGATAACCGGCCATGCAGATCAGCTCAGGTTTCTTCATAATTGGCGCCTGATTAGCTTTCAGACCATCTAGCTAACTAAAATGAACTGGGCACCTAGCTGGTACATAGCATCAAGCCGCCGAGTGACAATCCCACTGTCGCCACGGAAACAGAAAATTCCAGTACTGCGTTTCTTTCTGATTTGAACATCAGTGTGTGCACAAGAGCATCGATCAAGATTGGTGACAAAGTTTTTGACATGCAACCGAAACATACAAGTTTTCTAAACAGATTCGACCAACAATTTATATTATCTACAAACTTCGATTGCACCGGCCGTCGTCCATGGCAACGTCTCGCAAATAATCCATGCACGCACATATTGTAGTCTGCATGTACGTACACGTAGAATTTATCATCGATTCGGTCGATCATCCGCCACGTGATCTGAATCCGGACCGTACGTCCATCCGGGCTCCGAAACGTCTATCATTGGATAACCATTGTACAGATACGTGCATGTTCGTAGCACTCGGCAAAACATAAATCGACAAGATCACCAGAGTAAGTACTCCTCCATAATACAAACCCAAATTTCAAACGATCTCATGCGACCTTTAAGTACCAAGCTAATTGTATATATAATGTACACGTCCCCTTGGAATGATCAGTACTCCCTCCGATTGTATATTTCTTGATATTTTAGATATGTTTTTATATACCAATAATTAGTATACATATTTTCTATTTTGTTTATATTAAATATAGTGACATTATACTTATAATTAATGAGTTTGTATCCATACAGGATGTCAGGGTATAGGATATATGAGTGTAAAGTAATCTCTTAATACTAAAACAACAATAATTAGCTTCCAATAACTTTAAACTAAAAAATTAAAAAAATACGGCTAGAATATAATTACACCAAAAACTCAATCGATAAATAAAATCCATAGCGACTAAAAATTCATGCTCACCTTACACATACTAAGGTTTGTTTGGGAGTTCACAATCCCAGCTCATTCCTCGGGGATGGGTCGGGATTGTGGGCTCGCAAACAAGCTCTGATGGATTGCCATCTTAACTTGTAAGATTTGTATTCTCACACAAACTGACAATACTGTGTTAATTACATAAAAAAGAAAATACGGCTTTAATGATCAGCGAAGAAATGGACCTAGCCGGCGTGTTTGACTCCAACGAGGATGAACTCGATGGAGACGAAGAGGAGCACGTAAGAACTGGCCAGAGGGAGAGACGAGCAAAAACGAAGCGAACCGTATACAAAACTCGCAGCCGTCACGTCACGTCCATATCTCGTAAGACCGCGGGTCAACCACCACCTCCTCCCACCCCGGCCTCCTCCTCCTCCTCTCTGGCGCCACAGCCACGCGCGCCGCTGCCCCTGAACCCGACGGGGAGAGAGAGGGACAGAGGGTGGTTGCCACTTGCCACCGAGAACGCCGTGTTCGCGGCCAAGAAGCTCTTGCGCGCGCATGCGCCTTTCTTTGTTTAGAGCGTCCCGCGCGCCGATAATAACAGGGTGGTGGTGGAGGAGGAGGAGGAAGGGACGGGGCGGCGGTGATCCCGGTGTGTTGTGTCCGTCCGCGGTGAACGCGCCTCGGGTGTGTGTGTGTGTGCATGGCCGCGCCGCCATGACGACGACCACGACGACGACGACGGCCGCCATGAGCGCGACCAAGGCGGTGACGCAGTTCTGCGCCCCGCGGGGGGACGGCGGCG
>KE372655.1:0-17558 GCA_000418225.1 Zizania latifolia
GTGGATGGTTTAGTGTGATGAAAATTTTGGATTCTGGTGAGAGGAGAGAGATGGTGTGGCCGGCCTGGCGGTTGGTGTGATGAACTGAACCCAAGAAATGCAGAAGCAAGATTACCAACAAGCAGATGGTTGCTAGATGAAATGGTACCAGTACTTGTAATATACTACTACGACTCGTCTACTCCGTGATCCATGCCATGGAAGAGAGAGGAGGTGGAAGAAGAGGAGAGAGGCGACTATTGGCAAGTGGAGTAGCGAGATGTAACGAGGCTGCTGCTGCTGCTTTGCATGAATGGAGGTGGAGTTCAAGAAGTCAAGCAAAGAGCACAATTTGGAAAGGGGACAAGTGTAGAAGAAAGGCAGTGGGCAGTGGCAATCTGATTTTTTATTAGGTGGTGGATTACAGAGAGGATTGAGGAGTCCCTACTGACAGTCTGCTGAAAGAGCTGTCATGAGAGAGCATGTTGCACAATTTTATTCTGAGAGAGTTATCACGAGAGTATTATGTTTTGCAGGACACGTGCTTTGGGTCCCCAGGCTTTGTGGCACCTTGTGCTCGTCTTTCTCACTGATAAGAATGACTTGCGACAGCAACAGTAATAGTGAAAAGTTAAAAGACTGGAGTTATCAGCTTGTTTTTTTAGCACCGCTACTTAGCATTATACTATCGGGAGAATCAATATCAGCCATCGATTTTAATAATAAGTTGTAATAAGAAATAAGAAAAATCCCTAGCTTTGTAATATGGTCTAAAAACTTGCTTAAAATCTTAAGCACTCCCTCGTGATCACGTCACACTCAACTGCTACATACTTACATAAGGCGCTGTTTTGAAAATCCTCAATTTCTATTTAGATGTAGAATATATCATCAAATTTTTTTCATATCCACTGCTATAAATCTACTTCATGTTTAGAGTTCTATCAAATATACCGTGGACCGACTAATGCCGAAGCTAATTGTCATCTCCTCTCTCTCACTGAGATGAAATTTACCTGTTTTTTTGTCATGACTGCTGACAAGTTAGAACGGGCTAATAAATCAGAATCCAAGTCAACCGTGTGCTAACTCTACCCCTCTTAAATCCAGGAAAAACTCGGACCACAAAAAACAATTCAATTGCACTATTGCAGGTCCAGATCGAGCGTACTACTGGTACTGAATTTGTTGCAGAAGCATATATTTATAGTGCACCAGGAATTTCTTCATTAATCTCTATAGCATGCATATGGATTAATCAATGTTCCATGCTGTTTGATCAGCAATCCATTCCTGATCTTTCAGCAGCCACCATGCATCGGTTGGTTTCTTCAGGAAAAGGCCACTCAGTACTCACCAACTTATCACTGTTCTTCTGCATCTTTCTTTCTTTCTTTCCAGGCCTTCTGCCTGTACATATTTGTACAGTACTTGAGTTGTGAGAAAAGAACTATTTTCCAACCAAAGATTCAATGTGCAGATTTGTATATATTGATGATGTGGGTACCTAAATTGTTTGTTATTACAATGGTACGTGTATTTTAGTGGTCAAAGATTCAATAGCTGGCTGGGGCATTCTTATGTGAATCAACCACCATACACGTGGTTACAAGACAATAATGTTTTGGTCTAATTATTATTCCCTATAATTTAATGTTGATGATAATAATTTAGTCTGTCTAATGATCTTAATGTTCCACCAATCCTAGATGATAAATTTATGACAACATCATTGATCTAAATTTCTAGATCCGTCGGGTGAGAGCGGAAGAATATGCCCATAAAACAAATAAGGTGGATTTGCTGTTACATGCCAAAGATGCATGTCTACGGTGGTTGGAACGGCGATGTCTGGTTTCTTCAGTACATATTCCTCTGATCGGTCACTAATATTGTTAAGCTCCACCTAGCTAGCTTGCTCATGCACTTGATGTAAAGAAAAATTTACCCAGGATCTTGTGGGTTTGTAGCATCATTTCTCCTCCCCAGCTTCTCTTCCTTTTACATGCATGAACAAATCAAGTATCAAAAGTGCAATTTATATATATCAGGTGAAAATGACGTGGACGACGGTTTAGAACCATTAGTTTTGTTTTTTATTTATTGTTAGCAAGAACGCTTGAGGAGATGACTTTCTTATGGAACTTATGTATTTTCCACACGTCCTACACTCACAGGTATAAAAATTGACGTCCGAAATAAACAGTCTTAACCAAAGTGCTGGTGCATTTCTGGGAACATGAGCTTGCTCACCATGTCAATTGATTAAGTTCAAAATTTGAAATCCTTTTATCTCACATGTTGGAAACTGAGGACATTAATTTCAGGTGATTTCAGAGCACTTTATGAATTTCCGGTGCTCTGAACCAATCTAAAATCTCTAAAAAAGAAATAAATGTTTAGGACCGAACCACAGAAGAACCTAAATTCGATCTACAGAAGAAAAAAGATAGATTCCAGTAACAAAAAGATAATTCTTCGGTGTAATTGTATTCATTTGAAACTTGTTTAATGATGGATGACACTATTACCTCTGCTGTTTTTTTCCTGAAGTTTGTATGACTAATTACGTACATAGTCTTACAAAATGGCGAATTGCCCATATATCGCTGGCAGAGTGACATGATTGCAGTGCAATAAGTGGAAATCATTGTGCGTCATCAGCTGGGCTGGGAACCACTAGAATATGCATATAAATGACCTATCTCAATGTGTATTTTGTCTAACAAATGGTAGGTGAGATAGAAACTGCTACCTGTCTTTTATTAAGTATTTTTAATTTTTTATACGACAGATTTCTTGAATGTTAATTAATTTTATAGAGAAATTATATTGACAACTATACTATCAAATTAGTTTAATTAAATCTAACATAAAATATATCTTAATAGTTTATTTATTTTATATTGTATATGTTAATGTATTTTTTAAACTTGATCGGATTTAGACAATTTTGATTAAAAAGTCAAAAACTTGTACTGAGAGAATAATTAATTTGCTCGTCACACCATCAAGACTCCGTTGTTTGGCTTCATCTTCCGACTGGTCCTTTTCCAAGAAATCAGTTAATTAATGGAGTACGGGCACAGGACCATGCACCGCTGGCGCCTGGAGAAGAGAACGTCGCCTGCCTGCCACTCACGAGGCCGCGAGAGGGCGCCGGCCGCCGGACGGCCGGTATCCGCCGGAGATTGGCCTCTCCGGCAGCGGTCGGCCCATCGACCTGTGCAGCCCAGGTGAGGAGAGGTAAGAGTGTAAGACATTTGCACAGGAGGCCCATCAACTTGTCCGCAGCAGAGGAGAATCGCTCGTCCATTTGCACTTAAGGTCGTCGAACTTGTTTGGCCCAAATGGAGCAAAAAAAAAATGGAGCAACGGGCTGAGCTTGGCCTATATATCGGCGCACAGAAAATGGCCATGTGTACACACTCCTGACGGGATCATGCTGAGGGTTGAGACCAGATTTGCCGTCTCTGTTTGCTATTGCAGTGGATTGTGCTAATCTTGTTTAGTTATATGTTTCGAATATCTACAGCAGATTAAAAAACAAACACAACACAGCACGTCACAATACAACACAAACTGAGCTGCGGCCTTTTGTAGGCTCACAGCGAGTATTGTCACGTTCCATCTGATCTTGATTAGGGACGGCAGTCGGGTATGACGGGTACGGGTAGTGCATATCTATACCCGTACTCGTTTACCCGACGGGTAAAAACTCAAGCCCATACCCGTTATCCGCGGGTGCCGTATACTCGCGGGTATACCCGTTTACCCGTGAAGTGAGGAGGAGGGAGGAAGGGACGACGCCGGCGTGGGATCTTGCACGGGACGACGCAGCACCTCTGGCGTGGGATCTGACGCGGGGCAGCAAGGACGACGGCACGACGCGGAGCCTCCGGCTGAGGCGGCGTGGGGCCTCTAGCAGCCCAGCAGGGGCGGCGCCGCACCTCTAGTGTGGCCATGTGGGGCGACACGGGATCTGGCGCGAGGTGGAGCGGGGCCTCCGCCACGAGGCGTCGCCGGATCTGGCGCGTGGTCTCCGGCGCGGGGCAGGGCGAGGCCTCCGGCACAGGGCGGCGCTGGATCTGGAGCGAGGTCTTTGGCGCAGGACGGAGCGGGGTCTCCGGCGCGGGGCGGCGTCGGATCTGGCACGAGGTCTCCGGCGTGGGGCAGAGTGAGGCGTTCGGCGTGGGACGGCAGGGACGACGGGGAGCCTCCGGCTAGGGTGACGCACGGTCTCCACTCTCGGCCTCTCCGGCAGTGTGTGATGGCGGCTGAGTGAGTGAGATTGAGGGAGGAGAGAGATGAAAGAAATAAGGAGTGCTAGGGTTTAGAACTAGTTTTTATATCTGAATAATCGGGTAAACAGGTATGGGTAGTCAATACCTATATCCGTACCCGTTTACCCGTCGGGTATAAAATTGAGAACAAACCCGACCCTATTAGGGTTTTTATCCGCGGATAAACGGGTAATCGGGTACAACTGCCATCCCTAATCTTGATCGTAGGTTGGGTCAGATTGGGACCAAAGTTGGGGTCATACATGCATTCCCGTCCAATCCAAAATTTCTTTTCATTTTGGAGTCATCCGTTGTTAAATCTGTCTCGCCATTGGCTGTGCCGCTCTGATGAAAAGGCCACGGTTTTAAAACAACTGCTCTAGTTGTTTTGCAAAGCTCCGGTATTGAGCGGAATCTCCTCGCACTCCTACGAGCTATTGCTAGTGCTACTGATGCACTATCAAATCAGACGGTGGCCAGAAACCGTGGTACAGTAAATGGCAAAAGGCTGGGCGGGCCAGGAAAGCAGCAAGAGCCCGGAAGGCAAGTACCGCGACGACCGTCAAACGCCCCGCTCCCTCCCTTGGCGCGGCAGATCCACCGCCGAAACCGAGGGATCGCAGTGCATCCATCGATGGATGGAGGAGACGCACGACGTCAAAAAGCCTGGGCCTCTCCACTCCGGCAACGACAGGTGACCACCGACCAGGCCGCTGCGGCGCTGCCTGCCCAAAACGGAGGGGGCAGCCATCCGCATCTCCTCGGCCCGTCCGGCCGTCCCCTCCCTCGCTCTCTCCTCCGTCTCTTTTCTTTTGATTTCCACCTTTATTTAATTTAAAAACCTTTATTTTTACTTTTTTTAAAAACCCACTATGATTTTCAGCTGGAGCTGAGCGAGGATTTATAAACAACTCTGCACGCATCGGGTGAAATAAAGTCAAAATTAGTTTTATTTTTTAATGTCTATTATTTATTTACTATTTTACAATAATAATAATAATAATAATGAAAGATACTTTGATATTTCACTTTTATTATTAATTTATCAACTTTAATGTTAAGTATGATAATATTTTTTATTTAATTTATCAAATTTACGTATAAATAAAGTTTTGGGGAGTACTGTATCAGCGCACCAACAGGCAACAGGCCCGACGCTGGGCTCGGCTGATCCGTGCAACGCGTGCATGGATGCCGCGGTCGACTTGACGGGCTGATCTGATTGCTCCGATTTGATCTGCGGTCAGCAGTCAACATGGATTCAGAGCCCCAAGAATTACAGAAATTAATAAATAATAAAGGCTAAATATAGAATATTTACTTTACAGATAAAAATAATATTTTATTAGTATTAAATTGTTAAATTTGGGACACATTTTGAACCCAAAAGGCACTACTTTTTCGGATTGAGAGAGTAGACTTTATTTTTACTTCTTCAACTACTCGTAAATCAACCCATGAATATTTTCTACCGAAAAATATAACCACTGTGATTTTCAGCTAGAGCTGAGCGATGAATTAGATCCTAAACCTTGGAAACAACTCTGCACTCGCATTTGTGAAAAAGAAAAAAATGAGTTTTATTTTTACCTATTAGTTTGTAGTAATAATAATAATAATAAATACTTTGATATTTTAACTTTATTATTAATTTATCGATTGATATTTTATATTAATTTATCAAATCTACGTATAAATAAAGTTTTTGGGAGTAGTGTTAAGTGTGTCTCTATTTGTCAGAGCGCCGCAGCGCACCAACCGGCAAGAGGCTCACAGGCCCGACGCTGGGCTCGGCTGAATGGCTGATGCGTGCAATGCGTGCATGGATGCCGCGGTCGACTTGACGGGCTGATCTGATTGCTCCGATTTGATCCGCGGCCAGCAGTCGACATGGATTCAGAGCCGGAACCCGGAAAGCTCTTCGCACGTATCCGAAACGGTCCAGCGACCAGCGCCTCACACACATCACAGTCACTCCAGCTCTGGTCGCCGTGGCCCATATCAGCTATCCCGTCGCCGCCCAAGTCCCGATGCATCCACACAACTGCCGCAACTGTCGACGTACGCCTTTCAGTTCACCTCCATCCCGCTCGCAGTGTTACGGCTCTTAACTATCGATAAATCCGCTGACTTACCAATGACATCTAAAACTATAAATTTGATAAAGTATTTTATAAAGATTAGAGAGACTAGATAAATGATATCTGGGAAAGATTAGAGAGACTAGATAAATGACATCTGGGATATATAGTAACAAATCACAAAGTACATATCTCAGATCAAAACAGTGGAATACCAGCGGTACGCTGCCACGTAGGCTCGCGCTGGCTCGAGAGTGTTATCCCCAGAGGTCATTACCTGCATCTCAGTATCTCACAGAAAAATACAGGGGTCCAAGCCAATCCAAGCTAGCTGCGGACCTCGCATGCACTAGATGGGCTTTTCGCGGGTACCAGTGTGTCAGGGCAGAAAGACCAGCGTCGGTGCTGCGCTGCATGCAAGCCATAAATTAGTAATTGATTTTCTGTGACACCAATCCAGGACCAGCTACATCGTACGTACCACGTACGCATGCATTTGACATTTTGACCCAGGCAACACCGTAATCAACGTTTCTCATGTACGTAATCGATGGACAGTTATCTCTCTCCCAACTAACAATGCCTTTTTTATTTGGGTACTTCCAGGGGTGGGACCCGGTTTCGTCGCACCCTGCTCGATTTGTGTAGTTTGTTCAGTTTTTATAATTATTTTAAAAAAACTGAAAGTTAAACTAAATAAGCATTACGTAAAACTAAGTTTTTAAATATTATAGTTTTTATCAATATAAAATAAAAGTTATCTATACTTCAGATTTAAAAGTAATCAGCTATAAACTTTTTTGACTTCTCATCACATAACTATGTGTATAAACTGGTTTAGCTACTACTAAACTAAATTGATTTCAATTGTAACTGAACCAATTAACGTGATAACCAGACTGATTTTGCATCTCTCATATATCTATAAGAAACAAGTGTGCTATCGCATCACAGGATAAAATCGACAGAGACTAAATTTGTTTCGAGTTAATTCACGCGATTCTGACTCAACGAATTGTATAATGCACTCTTGTCCATAGTAATATATCCAGTATGTCTGACACTACGGACGTGCGCACTCGTAATAATCTTTTCCCGAAAGAACCAGTCGACGCTAACTCGCTACTGACCTTGGAAGAGAGTTCTCGAGATATGGGACGTGATGTTTCCATGGCCAGTTGATTAAATTTTCGGTGGCGATATGGGACAGATGCAATGCACATGTGTCAAGAGGGCAAATGCAATGTACATGGCCAGTACAAGATTTGATAGGTTAGCACCCCACACAAAATATAAATCGGTTATTTGTAATTCTAACTTATAACTCCACGCTATATCAATACAGTAGATCTATGTTATGCTAAAAATAAGGAGGGTCTATTTTTCTAAAAGATTAAAATAGACTTGACGAAAAAAATAAAAAAACTAGCACTTAAATCAACTCTAGCCTACTCTAATTTATATAGAATTGTTTTTTAAGTAGCTTATATGCCATTGACTATAACAGTTATAAATTATTATCACGGACTGGAAGTTCTAGGAGGGGCAAATCATATTTAAGTACAAAAGCTGCAAGAGTCGGTCGGATAAGCACAAAATCACGCATGCAGCAGTAACAGCGAAGAAATGGATCACCGGGTGATCACATGGTTGGTGACAAAACACGGCGAAGCGCGCGGTTGTCTAATGTGACAAGAGTAGAGTCAGAGGCCAGGCGAGAAGGAGAAGGGATCATGCGAGGGATTTTACAGGCCCCTTTCCCTTGTGGCGTGGCGAGGATTCCGTGGCCGGTCAAGCTCGGGACGGCGAGCGGTGCCAGCTGGCCCGCACGTGCGCCCCGCCCCTGCCCGGTTGACCGGGGACACCCGCCTGTCCCCACTCATGGCGCGGGCCCCCCGCACGCGTCCGCCTCGCGCCACGCCCACGACGTTGCGCGGTGGGCCCCGGCCGGGAATATCCGCGCGCAGAGACCACCGGTGGGCCCCGCGTTCCCCCTCCCTCCGGCGAAGCGCGTGGCCACACGTGGGAAGTCGAGGAGGAAGGGAGAGGGTTCTTCGCTTCTCCTTCCGATGGCTGTTGCTAGCTGCTGCCTGCTAGCCCCGGGCCTCGCGTGCGTAGCTGGCGGACCGGCCGGTGCGGGGGCGGCGGGGTCCGGCGCCGGGCCTGAGAGCGGGACGAGCTGGCCGGGTTGGGCGCCGGGCACGCGCGGCTGCCGACACACGGCGACCGCTGCGCCTGCTCGCGGAGCGGTGCCCACCCCACACGCGCGGCGAGGCGAGGCGGGAGCGCGTGCCTCCGAATCCGCGGCTCTTGCTTGCTAGCTGCTAGCTGGCCGTTTTTCTTGCCATGATCTTTCGGCTTCCGGGGGTGAATGGGCATGGCGTGCTGGCCTCTGGTTGACGGCCAGGGGCGGCAAAGGGAAAAATACCACTAGGGTCACTATTAAATAACACGATGTCGATGCTTGAATTTTATTGATTTAAAACTACTCATACGTTTATAAATAGTTACTTATCACTTTTGGTTTTAGGAATTTAAAATTTGATTGATAATATTTTTAATATAATTAAATATATAGTATAAAAGTCATATAATTAGACTCACAATTTAAACTAATATACTATTAGTTAGAGTTATTTATTTGAATTTTGCTTTCAAATTACTGGTAAGAAACATCTACTCTTAATCAACACAAACAAGTACTCATAAAGCGTATAAAGTATTATCAAAAGTCATGGAAGTCGTATGGCCCAATAAATACACGCACGATTGTTTATACGGATAGCTATGAGTACCGCGCTGCTATGAGCCTATGACAGGGCCTCACATGGTAATACTGAGTAAGTAGTAAGTACTCTATCTGTCAAAAATAAATTTATTTCTGGCATTTCAATTTCATTTCAAAAAGATCTTATTTATTTTCCTAACCTACGTTGGTTCATTTCATAAATAAAAATTATTTTTAAAATCGTTTAACTATCAATTTTAATATTGTTTTCTGGTTCATTCCGTTTTAATTTTTAATCTCAAAGTAATTTACAACTTTAAAGTCACGGAGGGAGTAAAACATACGTCGCCTGCCTGCATCCAGTATCCTCCTGCCTGCCATGCAGCTGCTGTGTTGCATGCGTGGAATGTAGCCGGCCTGCTACGATGGTCAAACTGGGGCTTCTGCAGCTGGTCAGCCGAGCCTATCACATGCGAGCGTTTTAAAAATGATGCCATAGTGTTGTAGCCTTATACAGACATTGTCTTTTGAAAACCAATGGCCAAGGGCAAGAAACGCGCGCAGGACTGCAGGAGCATCCAATCATCCATCTGCTCATAGATTTACGAATTTTTTTTACTGATTAACGTCGTCTTTTGCTACTTAGATAGTAGAATGTATGGCAAACCATACATCGACTTTAACTTTTGGTACTGAAAGTGGGATCACATATATATTTATCATGAATTTTCTTAATTATCTACGAGCTAATCGTTTTATAACCACTTTTTGAAGATAAGGAAATCAGTAGATAGTGTTTTTTCAACGGCTAAATAAACAATCGACAAAAATAAATAAATTTTAAACAGAAAGTTGTACTTAAGTGAAATGCTGTCAATGCGATGTAAAACAAAACACACACATCATTCCTTACCGAGTACTTAAGTTCAACCCATATTAATCCAATAGGCGGAACGACATATCATGCAACTTTAAGCTTTGGATAGGAGCTCAACTATAACCATCTATTCTTTTTAATGGCATGAAGACCACCCCTCAACATAAGTGACCGATAGGAACGACAGGGTGATGTTGCGACCACCCAGATACGTAAAGCAAGACCATACAGAACATCCAAACATACATAAATACTTATGTTGTGTGTATGTGACAGAGATTATCGTAGTCATCAATCGCACTAACGAATACCGAAGTATTTTGTATAAATCTGTCGATATAGAATGTAGACACATACTTATATATGTTCTGACGTTTTAGACACGTTTTCACATACCAAAAAATAATTAATTGATGTATATATTTTCTGTTTTGTGCATATTAAATATGTGTGTATTGTATATATAGTTAATGAGTATATAGTGGTATGTGAGTTCAAAATAACCTCGTAACCACTAAAACATCAATAATTAGCATCTAAAAGCTCTAAGCTTAATATGTCAAGAATTATAGAACCAGATTAGTATATATACACAGAATTATAGCTTAGCTCTGCTTTCTGACCCACCTTGATCGATCCTGTAAAAGACAAGAGTACAGTGCACACTGTTCTACAAAGGCGCGCGATTGATTTTCACTAATTCAAGGGAACGCTGCGCGTCACTCGCACGTGCATCATGTTCCATCGCTTGATTATTACTTGCACGCATATATGCCCTATGTTACACGAAGCTGGAATTTGGATCGGCATGCATGCGGGCAGCTAGGCCATCATTCCTTCCCTCTGCTTGTTGCCGCAACGAGGCGATTCCTTGAACAATATAGACGATAAACTGTAGAAATGTGTTCCCCGAGCAACGACGACTGTTACGCATGGCTCTACGAACAGACTGTACAGATTAACTCTGTTTAATTACCCTTTTCATCTGCTCCGATCGACATCCATTCAGTTCATCGATCACGAGAGTGAAATCAATCAACACACGTGTGAAATCGACAGGTTTGGTGTGGACGCTGTCACGCTGATGAGGACTTTGGACACGTACGACGGTGCGACACTAGCTGCCGACAGCCCGACACCTGCATGCGTATATCAGCTCAAAGAGAAGCGCACGAGAGCTGCCCGGACAACGGCGATGGTTAGCTAACTGTTGCTTTGGTTACATATACACACACGCGCTCGCTAGCTGTAGCAGCTGTGCACGTATTCCCATGTATGTATATACATGCAGGATGAGCACTCTACATGATATGTATTTACCTTCAATTCTGGTCTCAATCGACGATATGGTTTAGTTTAATTAATTAGCACTATATCAATACTATTCCACGCTAGGTAATCGGCCATGCATCTTGCTGCTTGCTTTTCAATCAAATGATCTCTACAGTTCTACCGGCGAATTCTAATTTCTTTACTGTTTCACTTCTTATTAGAGATAGAGTCTCAAACATTCGTGCTGAATCTATCGGGGACACCGAATGAATGTATATTTGAAGAATTGAAGGAATGAAATTAACTAGTCCGCGCGGGCCCAGCTAGCTAAATCTACGTACGTACGTGAGCCCTACGTAGCTACGTACCCCGTAGTACTTTTTAGCGTATAGTACTGAATTATCAACATTGACTGCATTATTTGTAAATATGGCGATGGAGAACTGACAGGGATGGCATGGGTTAATTCATCCAATTGTTACATATACCATTGTCGTTTTAAATTATTTATAACACTTTTTTTTCGAAAGTACTATTTCTCCAAAGTGTTCTTCATCAGATAATCCACAGTCTAATTAGATAATCCACCGGTGGTTAATTAAATTTCTCCAACTCCCAGCTCCAAGCCTTCACCGCTAGCAGACAACGCGGTGTAGTAGCTAGCTAGCTAGTTAGGCGCTCGCACGTATGGTGTGGAGTTGAACAGTTGATAGCTAGCGCGCGATCACACGACGACGACCCTAGCTAGCTATCATCTTGTTCGCTTCACCTCGACATACCACCTGCATGCATGTTCCTCATCCATCCATCGCTCGCTAGCGATGATCGATCCGATCCAATATGCTACAACGACCACCGGTACTGGAGTGAGAAAGCACCATATGTGTGTGAAGAAGTGGTAGCTAGCGAACAAGCCCATGTGAGCCGCGCTATGTATGTACTAGCATATAAATTCGATGCTCTAATCTCTATAGTCTACACAGCCTAGCCATCTTTACACTACTACATAGTCTGGCTCAAGAGAAACCTGCAGGGGGTGGCAACAAGGGTTCGAGTTTTATCTCAACACCGCCGTAGGGGGTACGTAGTGGTAGTAAACTACCCAACAATCTACAAATGCATGCAGATGTGTGTGCGACAGTGGTCGCTTGGGCCCGCCGGTACAATTAAATAAGTGTGGATCTTACTCTATTTATTTTTTAATTTTGGAAAATTAATCCTTAATATTTATTAATTGATTTATTTTGAAAGATTTAGTAGCCGGATCTTGCTATCATAAAAAGAAAAGTCACGCAATACATGTAATCTATAATAACTGGTTAATACATTTTTAATTTTTTATTTGTAAAAAAATAATGTGCCACATTTATTACAACTCCTACCTAGCTACCCAAGTTATACCATAAAATAGCCTCTGCGTTAGACCTCTACGGCGTGCATATATGACGGACTATAATAATGAAGGGTATTTGTTGGTGCGGTGTTAACATGTTTCATTTTTTTCTATGTCACCCAAATGAACAGTATGTGAAAAATTAAATATCATGTTTGAATTATTTTTAATAAATAAAATTGTAATGTAGGACGCATGCACCCAAGTACACACGCACACAAAACACACACATACCCACACAAGGCTATGCACATCGCACCGTATCATATTTCCTTCTTGCGAGCAAATTCAATACCAAATATTAATAGTGTTGTAATAATTTCCCTGATTTTCGAGAAATTCTAAGCTTATCATGTAAAACTAAATACTTCTATATAAAAAATATAATGACAAAATAAAATTGAAAACCGTTTACCTTTTTATATAAAAGAATAATAACTGCGATTTTTACAATGTTATTTTAACTATCCTGTTGTTGTGACATTTAACCACGCTAATTGCACTCCATAATAGGATTTATACTAGTAAATTACAGTAATTAAGGTAGTGTTTGTCGTTGCGTAAGAACAACAGTATCCTATGGGGTTACCTACGGATAAGATTTGTGTAGGTGTATGGGAAAGATTATGATCGCGATTCAATGGTTGTCTCACAAAAATAAGAGACAGAGATTTTTAGACATGTTCGGGCCTCCTTGAGAATAATAACTCTAGTCCTGTGTGTTGGAATATAAGCAAAAGAGCCTAAAAAGGATCTTATGCGAGTGTGTGTATGTCTAAAAAGACGTCCCTGTAAGAGGTACCCCCGGTCCCTTTATATATTGCAGGGATCGGGAGGTTACCATTTAGGCCTTAACAGCCCCATTAATCCCCTTCACTACGGTTTAAATCACCTGGGATTGTGGGCTAATAAATACAGCGTTATTCGCTACATTGATTTGATTGTTACGTCATGCGGTTTATTGTCTTTGATGAGGTGGACCGACTGTTGAACGGATCTCCCGAGTCCTGGCGGTTGGGCGTCCTCCCGAGCCCTGGCGGTCGAGCGTCGTCCCGAGCTCTGGCGGTCGGGAACCCTCCCTTTGACTGACTACATTCGGGATGCGTACTGGTCTGACCCCTTGTATTTAATGCTCTGTCTTCCTGACCCTATCTTCTGTCTGATCAACATGAATGCACTTGGAGAGTACCATAGGGTCATATCCCCAACAGGAGCCCTCGAGCTCTTTGCGGCAGAAAGGCGATAATCATCAGGATGGAGTTGAAAACTGTAAGGAGCACTATTCTTTGATGATTTTTTCTTTATCAACTGGACAGGTGCACCGGTCAGGTGCACCTGCCGGGTGTAGCCCCCAAGCCTGAAGATTTGTTCGAAAAAACAAGTTTTAAGGTCTAAAATCTTGTCCAGCTGTTTATCAGGGCAGGAAAAACCTGATCCCTCGGGCGTCTTGGCGGTCGGGTGCTCATTGGAATCGAGAGATGTTTTAAATCTCAGGTGTTTTGGCGAGAAGGCATCTATTGGAGCCGATGGACCCTTCGGACGATTTGGTGAACAAGACGTCAGTCGGAGTATAAAGGAGCAGAGGAGTATGTGGGTCCCGCGATGATTTGGCGATCAAGGCGTGAGTCGAAGTAGATGTAAGATGGGGACTAAGTGGACCCCATGGCGATTTGGCGAACAAGGCATCGATTGGAGTAGTCTGAGGCAAAGGAGTATGTGGGCCCCACAGTAATTTGGCGAAAAGGCATCAGTTGCAGTGGATTGGCAACTACTGGCGTACGTGGAGCCCACGACGATTTTGGCAAAAAAGGCGTCAGACTGGCGGCTGCTGGAGTAATGGCGTACTTGGGGTCCATAGCAATTTTCGTGAAGTGGCACCTGGCGGAAAGGATTAGCGTCTGTCAAACTCGACTGTCGTGAAGAGACGCGCGAGTTCCCAGGCGTTTCGGCAAGCAGATGTTGGTTGGAGTAGTGGGCGTCACTTCAGCTTCCTTGCACATCCGTCAGATTCGCATTGGGCGACCAGATCGAGTCATCGAGGCATGTTGACTAGCAGGATAATGACGTGGTTTTTTCTTTTCAAACTTGCCTGGAGGCGATTGAGGTGGAGTGGGGGCCCGAACCGTCACGCGGTCCGCTATAAATTGCCCTTTCTGCGTTCCGTCCACCGCACACTATCGCTCTAAACTGTTCATCTTCCTTCTTGCTTCTAAATCTTTCCTGCTGGCACCTCACCGTCCCAGTCACCATTGCCATTGCGTGGTGTGCTTTCGTAAAGCTCGCCGCCTTTTTGATCTAAAACATCTTGCTCCACCGTGCACTGTCCTAATGACGACCACTGACTCCAGCGTCGGTGTTGACCGTTCGAAGGAGTTTGTGAAGTCCAGCACTTTGAAGCGGCGGCTTCAGCTTCTAGAGAAGGCCGGAGTTCTCCCGACAAGGTAGTTGTCCTTGTGGCGTCTGGCGGAGGGAGAAAGTTTTTCGACTTCGAACACCAATGAATTGGTGGTGTTCGAGTCTTTTCTTCACCGCGGGCTCGGCTTGCCGTCTCATCCTTTCCTTCGAGGCCTCCTTCACCACTACGATATTTCTCTTTGTAACTTAACCCCCAACTCTATTCTCCACATTTCTATCTTCATCCATCTCTGCGAAGCCTATCTTGACATCGATCTCTACTTCAATCTTTTTCGCTATTTCTTCTCTCTGCGAGCTCTTAAGAAGAGGGTCATCGGCGGGGCTGGAATCTAGTTCCGCGATGGCAAGGCGGCCGAGTATATCACCGTCCCCCTCCCGACGTCCAACAAGGGCTAGCACTCTCAGTGGTTCTACGTTGGGAACCATGAGCCGACCCTTTCTCCGGAGACTGACCGCGTGCCAACCCCGGCCCTAACCTGGTCGGACCTCTGTGGGTCAGAGGACCAAGGACAGGTGAACGAGCTTGTCTAAGAGATCGGCGAGCTTCGTAAGCAGAAGCTATCAGGGGTCCGTGTGGTCTTAAACTTCGTGCTCCACCGCATTCAGCCCTGTAAGAGCTGAGCGTGGCCAGGGTATGAGTACGCGGGGCGGTCGGACCCCTCTCGGGAGTCCTCGGAGCCCCTGGCCACGGAAGAAGGCACAAAGCGAGTGTGGGATCTCCTCGCCCGCAAGACGGTGATCGGTAACAAAGATGGGCCGCGCTCGTACAAGTTGATCAATCATCGATCGGTGGTAAGACCTTGTTATTATCTTGTATTTTGTTTTTGTGTTGATGCTTGATAATATCACCTATCAGGTGCTCACTGTGTCCACAATGCAGGGGCGAGAAGCATACTGCTCTCTGGCTTCTTTGTCTGAGCGGCCCCGTGCGGTCGGACAAAAGGACATTGATCGGCCAATCGGGCCGATCGGGACGAAGAATAGGAAGTACAAAGACTTTTGTCCTACGGCGAAGAAACCGCGCACGGCGATGGCATCTCAGGGGAAACCCAAGGTGCCATTGTCGTTTCCTAGAGAGGTCGGTGCCGACTCAAAGACATTCGATGCCAAGCCTGCTGGTAGGGCGACAGTGATGGCGTTATCGTCATTATCACCCTCACCTCCAGCTCCGCCTTCTCCTCCTCCTTCGCCATTAGGAGGCCCGTCGGGTAAATATCCTCGGGTGAAGAGGAGTGCGTTCTAGAAGTCGTCCTGGTAAGGTTATGTTTTTGACAAATTTGATAAACGTCATGTATGTTATGCGTTTAACTTTCGTTTGTTTGTCAATGCATCGGCACTGTTGCCCGATGACGGTGATGTTATAAGCCAGCCGGCGGCCAGTGGCTCCGGGGTGGTCGGCGGTGGGGATGATGCAGCGGCGGCTGCACCGGTCGACGGGGCGATAGCAACGATGGGGGAAGTGGCCACTAACGTAGTGGTCTTCACTGCCCTGCTAGACCAACTACAGCTGCTCAAGCCCCCGAGGCCCACCCGGTGGAAGCCTCGACCACGGCTGTGCCGAGCAGCAATGCCCCGATCGACACCGGAGCTGTGCTGACCACGGCTAGTTCGACCAGCAACATGGCGATGGGGGAGCAGCCGACAACTGACCCCTGAGTAGAGGAGCAGTCGAGTACCGACCCCACCATGGGGGATGTAGAAAATTTAGTGTCGCCCGCAGCGGAGGCTACGGGGTCGGCAGGCGGACCAGCCACCGTTGCCGATGAAGTGCAGTGGGAAGTGGTAGAGTGCTATGACGCACTAAGCCATCTCGGCCGTGCAACCAGCGTAAATCATGTTTACATGAATTTTTTTTGTAATCCGTTACTTGTAGCTGACCTTATACTTATTGCAGCGTGTGCTTAACCGTCTGGTTGGGTACTCTGGCCACAGCCTGGACTTGGGAGTTCTCAATGCCCAAGTGCAGCGACTAACGAAGCAGCTGGCGAGGAGGGAGGCCGCTTGGAGGATGGCGGAGAGGGAAAATGAAATCCTCCACGCCCAGTTGGATATCCGGTCCTCCGATAAGTATTTAGCCTCTTTAGAAATTGTTGGTGATGTTTGTTGTATCTGTCTAAACATTATGATGAATAGACTGGGTGACCTTGGAGGCACAATTAGAGATGACGACTGCCATGGCGGAGCGCTCGGTCACTTCGGCGGAGTTGGCTATGGCCGAGCGTGATGAAGCCAAGGAAAGCATGGCGAAAGCTGAGGCCAAGGCTACAGCGCTGGAGAAGAAGATCACCACAGCCGAGGCTGCCTCCACAGTCGCACAGAAGAAGGGCGATGAAACAGTCGGTGAGTATAAAAATACGGTAGTCCAATATTATCTCTAATAAGTTTGAATTGAAATATTATCTGATGCTTGTGTTGATACTTTGCAGAACTGCATCGGCGGGTGAACGCTCAGTTCGCTGACTTAGAGTTGCGGTTGAGCAGCACTCAAACGCATCTCGACCACTACCGGGCGAGGGCCGAGGTGCTCGTC